>CM052798.1:68477885-68538182 GCA_028533885.1 Nasua narica | reverse complement strand
AGGACTTCTAGTACTATGTCGAATAGCAGTGGAGATAGTGGGCATCCCTGCTGTGTTCCTGACCTCAGGGGAAAAGCTCTCAGCTTTTCCCCTGTTGAGAATGATATTCACTGTGGGTTTTTCATAGATGGCTTTGATGATGTTGAGGAATATACCCTTTATGCCTACACTGTGAAGAGTTTTGATCAAGAAAGGATGGCTCCTAGATTTCTATCTTCTGTCCAGGCTGCATCCTTAAGTTCCAGACCTGTATATATAATTTCCTACTTGACATTCCCACATCACACTTTAAAGTTATCTCAAATTCAACATGTCCCAAAATTTGATTTTTGTGAGATCTGACTCTATCTCATCTGAGAAAAAGAAAAGGAGGAGGGAAGGAAGGAAGGAAGAAAGAAAGAAAGGAAAGAAGGAAGGGAGGGAGGGAGGGAGGAAGGAAAAAAAAATGGCACCATAAATTATGCAGTTGTGTAAGCTAGAAGTTGAGAAGTCATCATTGTTCATTGTCTCCTCCTTCCCGCAAACTCCATCTGAAATCTGAAAAAATTAAGGAATAGGTTAAGAGTCATAACAGAGATCAGCTTTACTACTGATGAAGGCCAGGTTGAAGAATGTTACTTAGGTACATGGCAAAAATAATTTTCCTAACTCTGAATCCCAGCTTTAGGAAGATTTACCTATCTTATCCCAGATAGCAGGATACCACTGCAGCCCTCTCCTCATAAGGATAATCTCTTTATCAAAAAAATTGAACCTTTGCAGACCAAGAGCACATGCTCCCTATAGGCAGGCCATCCTAAAGAGAAGGCAAGAATGGCTGAGTCTGCAAATACACTCTCCCAAACTCAACAGTCATGTGGAAAGAGTATGGGATGAGGCAAGAAGCCTGGAAATTTTAAGAAAAATCCCTCTTCATGGAAATCAGAAGAGCATGGATGCCTCCCCCCCTAATACAATGCACTACCAAAGCTTATTGATTTCATGTCCAAAATATATGACATTACTTTCTCTCCATTTCTATTCTCACCTCCCTGGCCCAAACTAATATCATCTCTTACCTATACCTCTGCAAAAACCTTCTTATCATTTTAACCATTGGAAACATCCATTCTCACCTATTTTTTGTCTGTTCTCCATACATTATCCACAGTGATATTTTCACAATGCAAATTGGATCATATTTTTTCCCCATCCCTTCTACTTTCCCCCTTCCCTTTAGCTCTTAGCATTAAAAACCCAAATCCAGGACACCTGGGTTGCTCAATCAGTTAATCATCTGCCTTTAGCTCAGGTCACGATATTAGGGTCCTGGGATCGAGCCCCATGTCAGGCTCCTTGCTCAGTGGAGAGTCTCCTTCTCTCTCTCTCTCTCTCTCCCCCTCCCTCTGCCTCCCATTAACTCTCTCTCTTTCTCTCTCTCTGTCTCTCAAATAAATAAATAAAATCTTAAAAAAATAAAAAAAACTCAAATCCTTTGCATAGCCCTGAGCACCTTGTCTCAGGTCTGGCCCCATCTTCTGCTTCAGGTTATTTTATAGGTATCCCCTTGCTCTTTGTTGTCCAGTTACAATGGCCTTCTTTCTGTTTTTAAATGGATCTAAATCCCTCCTGCTTCAAGGTCTACGGTATGCCATCCTCCAGAAGGCAACTCGCTTCCTTCTTCCAACTCATCATTAACTCCTCCTTGACCTTCACATCTGGATCAATCATTACTTCCTTGAGGATGCTTTCCTGTCCCATCAAGTCCTTTCAAAGCATTTTGTACTTCTGTTTCATAAATCTTTTCAGAGTTACAGTTTTATATTTACATGCCTGATTGTTTGGTAATTTCTATCTTTCCCATAAGGCTATGGGCTCTGTGAGGAAGGTACTGTTTCTTTTTCCTCACTAATGTATATCTTGGGTTCCAGATTCAGTATCTGGCCCATAGTAGGTTCTTGTTGAGTGTCCATAATATCGAAACGCCAGAGTCAGATTCAGTATCTGGCCCGTAGTAGGTTCTTGTTGAGTGTCCATAGTATCGAAACACCAGAGTCAGAGTCAGAGGGGTTGTGAGGTTTCAGAGAGGAAGTGACCTTTAGGTGAGACATGGAAGATGACTAAGACCAGTTAGGTGAAGAGGAGGACAGCAAAGTATTCCAGGCAGAGAGAACAAGCGGGAAAACCTGTGAGGAAAGCAACAGCTTGGATAGTGTGTCCCGGGAGATGAAAGTTCTGGAATGACTGGAGCTTGGTAAGGAATTTGGAATTTATCCTAAGGGCAATGAGAAGATTTTGAAGTGTTTAAGCAAGTGTTTAATGACAGATATATTTGCATTTTCTGGCTTCTGTCTAGAGACTGGATTGGGTAGGGATGACGGAGGCTAAATGTGGGGAGATAATCTGAAGGTCTAGGTAGACTATGGTAGTTGTAATGAACATAGTGAACATAGTGAAATAGACTTGAGACACCCACATTGGAGATAGTAGAAGGAATAGATCTGATGACTGATTAAATGTGGTGATTGAAGTAGAGTGTGGAGTCAGGAATGACTGCCAAGTTTTTAACATGGACAGCTACTTGAGTAAATAGTGGTATACTCACTGGGATAGGGAACACTGGGAGGATCTTTGGGAAAGAGGTAAGTTAGTTCTGAGTATTCTAATTTTGAGATGTTCTTAAGACAACGAAGTGAAGATATTTACTAAATAATTGGAAATGTGAGTCAGTTAGAAATAGGAGGAGTTTATAAGAGAGATCTGACATGGATATAAAAATTTGGGAGTTATCATTTGGATGGTAATTGAAATCCCTAGGATATTATTGGTAATGGATGAGATGCCTAAGGGGAGTATACAGAGTGAGAAAACAATCTCAGGCAATCTTAAGGAGCTCCAAAATATAATGGTAAAGCAGAGAGATGCCACAAAGGAGACTGAGACAGACCTACTAGAGAGATTGCAGGAAAACCAGAAGAATGAAGTACCAAAGAAGCCAAGGGAACACGGTGTTTTTAGGAGCAAGTATCCCCTTGTATTGACAGTCCAATTTCTACCATCTACATGTTTCTAGGAAGAAATGATCTAAAACATTTTTCATTTACTGAGCCTTTTATGTTCCATCTCCCTGAATTGTCTTCCCTCCCCTCTCTACTTTGGGAAAGTGAAAAAAAAGTTTCAATGTATTACTGTCTCTTAGGACACCTTTCATATTTTACTATAGTCTGTTACTTCCATGACTATATTTCCTATTACATCATGACCAGCACAATACCTGGTATGTAGTGGTGGTCTGACCAATGTTAGTTGAATGAATGAGTGAATTGATTGGTATAAATAATGTTAAGAATATCTATCGTTTATTGAATTGGGCACCTGTGCTAGTACTTGATTTATAATTACTCTTTTAAGCCCTACTAAAACTTTATGATGGGGCATGATTATTCTCATCTGACAGATGAAGAAACGGAGGCTAAGAGAGAAAAGTAAGTGCTCCAGAGTTGCATAGTTGGTAAGTTGCGCAGCTGCAATTCACAAATAAATCTGTCTGATTCCAAAGTCCATGCTTTTAACCACCACCTCTCCCAAGAGAAGTAAACATTCACATTTTCCAGACATCTGTGGAAGAGACATTTTTGAACTGGCAGCTTTCCCAATTCATCTCAAATCATCGCACATAAGCAACAGCCTGCTCTTACTCCAAGAATGCTTCATTCTGGATCTGAATGGAGCCCCAGCTGAGTTGCCCACCATACCTGCAACACAGTAGGTTTTTCCTTCATTCCCTCCCGGGAGCCTGGGTGCCTGAGCAAACCTTGGCTTCCCCAGCCAGTGGGCTGTCTTAGCATCAATACCCCAATTTCATTTTTTTTTTCCTTTCCTAACAGTTCTTATCCTTGTTTATTCACAGGATTACTTGTGAATTCTTTGCTTGAAGTGCCCAGAGTGATTTCCTACAGCTCCACTCCTAATGTTGAGCTAGAGTGAACATACTAGAATAAAAGCTTAATGAGGGCAGGGACCTTGTTGATCTGGTTCATAGAATTGTGCCCAGTATCAGGAACAGGGTGATTCTCAGCATGATAGGTGACATGACAGGTGGCAGTTGACTGAATCCATCTGAGGCTGATGCAGCTTCAAACTTGGCTGACGATCATAGCAACATAGACATGCTGTGATCTGGGAGTTTACAGAGAATAAAATCATAAATACATGGGTGCCATGTACCTATCAAAAGCTCAGCTGAGTGAAACAGTTTTCATGAAGGTTGCCTGAAAGCTCTGCAGGTCAATCCTTCTAGACACAAGCCAATGAAGAAGTAAGAAGGGACAGAGCACGTTATCTTTGGGAGAAGGGGAAATTCTTCACAAGTCACCATAAGTAATTCATAAAGTAATTGGTCTTAAGAATGATTTAGAGTTGGGCACCTGGGTGGCTCAGTTGTTTGAGCATCTGCCTTCAGCTCAGGTCGTGATCCTGGGCTCCTGGGATTAAGCCCCGTTTTGGGCTCCCTGCTCAGCAGGGAGCCTACTTCTCCCTCTCCTCCCTGCTTGTGTTCTATGGTTATCTCTCTGTCAAATAAATAAAAATAAAATCTTTAAAACAAACAAACAAAAAAAAGAATGAGTTAGAGTTATTTATGTAAGTATTCTCTGATTATTTATCTAAACAAAAATACTGAGAATATACTTGTAACAATTAGTTTCTAAGAATTGCCTGTCTCAATGATTAAGGTTCCCAAAAGCTGGGGGGAAATTATGAATCCAACACCAGTCTTCTTCATTCGGTGTGGGTGTGTGGGAGCTGGGTGATTAAATCACTGTAGACTCATAGATCATCTCTTATTTTCTGTTACCATTTCAGCAATTTCTTCTGCCAAGTATATTTGCAGGCAAAATATTACTAGTTGGCTAGATGTGACTTTTACACTTAATTATGAATGGTGATCATCTTGGAATCTACTCAAGATTCCTTATCATGGTTGGCTACATGGAGAGTCTGTGTATTGACCTGATTTAGGGAAATATCTGGCACATGATTACTTTTCCTATTAAAAAAAAAGTTCATTATTACCCGTAGGGATAGAGAGAGATTAACTTGAGTTCTTTAGGGGCTATCTGTAGGGAGAGTCCCCTTTTTTCATTTTGTTCCTTTAGAAAATTTCATTGTCACAAGAAAGCTTCCCTGAGGGATAATTACAAGACCATTTTGTTTTCCTGTACAATTAAAAAAATATATTGCTTTTTTGGTCCTAGTGCTTCTTTGCAACATTTTTTTCTTATTAGTCAGGTTGGCTATCACTGTTCTTTTCCAAAGCCTACTGCCAAATTCATCAATTTCTATTCCCAACCCTTAGAGATTCATTACCCCCCTTTCACTAAAAGAAACATCCCATATGCATGTGTGTGTATTTTTAATTTTAATTTTTTTGTATCACAGCAGTAGAGGAAATAGCATGCATATATCTTTTTATACCTTTGTGTCTTTTATTACTGTTTAGCTGTCTATTCTTGGTGACTTGCAGAGTATTGACAGCCAGCAAGGTGACCACTGTCCACTGGATTCTGGCCCCAAGTCATAGTTCCATGTCATAGTCCCATATAAGATTTCTTGCTGTTCTCAAAACAGATTTACAAAAGTAGATAGAAACTCTTACTTGTCTCTCTTCCCTCAAAACAGTGTAAAGGGATTTCTAACTCAATGTTCAATATGTATAAATATGCTGTAAGTAAATACACATTTGCATATATTTGACTATTATGCATCTGATAAACAAAGAATAAATTTAACGTGTCACTCTCATTTTATGCAGTAGAGCCACATTATTTAATATGTAAAGATTTCATAATAATCTGCTACCCACGGTGAGCGAGAGAGCAGGTTAGTGTTCATCTTTCATGGAAGGACATTGTGAAGTTTTATTGAATTTTAAGTGAAGAAAATACCTAAAGCTGCTCCTGACTGTGTATTGGATATTGTGTCCATTTCCTTTTAGCCTTGGATCTCTGGTTATAGATCCTAGGAATTCAATATTGGTCACATGCTTCTCCCAGCTCACAATACTCACCCTAGAAAGAAGGAACACGATTGGGTCCAGTTTGAAAATGGGGACATGCAATGGGGCCACCCTGATTAAAGATGGTCAAGTGATCTGTAGCTGGTGTGAGTCCATTGGTGACCTGTACTTGGGTAGTGTCTGGTCCCCTGCCATCTGCAAGGGATCAGAGTAGAGTCTGTGGGGAGCAGGTTGCTCATTTACGCATGGAAGCCTGAAAGCAGGGACCGTATGTATTTGGACTATTGTATCTTCAGTGCTATTAGACACCTCATACCTGAGTCAAAAGGCTCAATGGTGTGTTTACTGGATGAACGAACGAATGAACAAAAAATGTCCTGATATCTCTGGCAAAATGGTGGAACAGCTGTCATAGAAATCTGAATGCTCAGAAGATTGAAGAAGTTTCTGAAAGATGTGTTCAGAGAAGTGAGAGAACTGTTTCTTCATTTGTACTGCTGACTTGTGCTAGAGAAAATTACATACTGATACAGAAGTGGGGTCACTACAGATTCTTGTTCTCTAATATCAATGGAAACCCCAGTTCTGCCCAAATGCTAAGGTCTGGGCTCACCCACTCTCTGCAGAAGCTGTTTCAGACTTTTTCCAGTATCCTCAAGCCTTCTGCCTGCCTCCTTCAGGTCACTTAGTACAGAAAGGCTTGCTGCCAATTTTACAGAGAAATTGGACAACATCTAACCAAAGAAATAATCTCATCTGCCTGGCACCTCATGTAGAAATGTGTCAAATGAGAGTGTTATTTTTCCCTATCCAAGTCTAATCTTAATCTTCTGTTCCATTCCTTCAAGGAACTCACTCCTTCCCTTATCTCTGTCTTAGAAAATTTTTAGAGTCTTATTGAAGCTCTTTATTGAAACTCTGTAATGGAAGCAATAAACTGTATGTATTTAAAATGTACAATTTGGTTAGCCTTGACATCTGACTACACCTCTGAAGCCATCATTATAATCAAGATAATGAACATATCTTTCACCTCCAAATATAACCTTGTGTCCCTCTATAATCCCTTATCCATCCCCACTCTTGTCTCTTTTTCCTCCTCCACAAAAGGGAACCACAGATCCACTTTCTGTCACTATAAATTTGTTCACACTTTCTAGAGTTTTACATGAAGAGGTTCATACATTAAGTATTCTTTTTGGGAGCTGGCTTTATGCATTCACCCACGGATGGACGGGTTGCTTCTGGTTTGAGGCGATTACAAATAAAGCTGGTATGGGCGCCTGGGTGGCTCAGTTGGTTGGGCGACTGCCTTCGGCTTAGGTCATGATCCTGGAGTCCCGGGATCGAGTCCCATATCGGACTCCCGGCTCTGCGGGAAGTCTGCTTCTCCCTCTGACCTTCTCCCCTCTCGTTCTCAGTCTCTCTCTCCAATAAATTAAAAAAAAAAAAAATCTTCAAATAAAGCTGGTATGAGCATTTTTTTTTAAAGATTTTTATTTATTTATTTGACAGAGAGAGAGAGAGAGATCATAAGTAGGGAGGGAGGCAGGCAGAGAGAGAGGGGGAAGCAGGCTCCCCGCCGAGCAGAGAGCCGGATGCAGGGCTCCATCCCAGGACCCTGGGATCATGACCTGAGCCGAAGGCAGAGGCTTTAACCCACTGAGCCACCCAGGCGCCCCAGTATAAACATTCTTGTACAAATCTTTGTGTGGATGTAGATACCCAGGGGTGAAAGGTATGAACTATATTCACTAGATGGTATGTATATCTCATTTCTTTTTTTCTTCTTTTTT
The DNA here is from genome assembly GCA_028533885.1 of Nasua narica. Classification (NCBI taxonomy): domain Eukaryota; kingdom Metazoa; phylum Chordata; class Mammalia; order Carnivora; family Procyonidae; genus Nasua; species Nasua narica. The sequence goes on along the minus strand of CM052798.1, from coordinate 68,530,391 downwards.
TTTTAAGATTTATTTACTTATTTGAGAGAGAGCGCAAGTGGGGGAAGGGATAAAGAGAGAGAATCCATAAGCAGACTCCCAGCTGAGTGCAAAGCCCTACATGGACTCTATCCCACGACCCATGAGTTCAGGACCTGAGCTGAAACCAAGAGTCTGTCACTTAACTGACTAAGCCACCCAGACACCCCATGTTTCATTTCTTAAAGGAACCACCAAGCTTTTTTCCAAGATTGTCGTACCTTTTTACATTTCCACAAGCAGTGTAGTAGCATTCTAATTGCTATACATCCTGGACAACACTTGGCACAATCAGTCTTGTTCATTTTAGCCCTCTCGCAGGTGTATAGTATTGATATTTCATTTGTGGTTTTAATTTACATTTCCCTAATGATTCATGAACATTTTTCCTGTGCTTATTTGGCATCAGTGTATCTTTTTTAGTGAAAAAAAAACCTGTTAATTCTTTTGTCCATTTTTTATCAGGTTGTTTATTTACTTACTGAGTTTTGAGAATTCTTTAGATGAGTAGAAGTCTTTTATCAATTATGCAACTTACAAAAAATCTCTCCCCGTCTGTGGGTTGTCTTTTCATTCCTTAGTAGTCTTCTGAAGAGCAAAAATTCTTAATTTTGATGGAGTTCATTTTATCATTCTTTTCTTCTATGAATAGTGCTTTTGGTGTCGTATTTCAGAAATCTATGCCTAACTGGGGATTGCAAAGATTTTTTTCCTAGAAGTTTTTTTGGTTTAGGTTTTATATGAGGTCTATGATTTGTTCTGAGTTAATTTTTATATAGGGATCAAAGTTTAATGTTTTGCATATTGGATATTCATTTTTTTCTGGTATCACTTATCAAAAAGACTATTCTTTCTCCACTGAATTGCCTTTTCTCTTTTGCTGAAATTTAATTGACCATGTATTTGTAGGATCTATATCTGGACCCTCTATTCTTTCCATTGATCTATTTGTCTATCATAATGCCACACTCTCTTAATTACTACTTTCCATGCCAGTTATGTCATAGGCCCCTTGCCAGCCTATGAATTGGTTTTCTTTGGATTGGTTTCCCAACCATAGTCCAGTAACTGCAGCCAAGTGTTAGAGGGAGCAGGCTTGCAAAGTATAAAGGAGAGTTGCAGAGGACTATCCATGTGGACTGAGGGGGGGGTGCAGTTTCCTTTAACATATGCTATGGTTGTATGTAGACACCAGGTTCTATCCTGAAAATATCCCACTCTTTCTCTGCCTCAAGTTTTATACTCCCTTCAATAAATTTTTTATACTGTAGACCTTTCTAAAATGCAAATCTGATCATATAATTTCCTCTCAAACTTTCATCAATGGTTTCCTAATTGCCTTTAGGGTAAAGTCCAAGTTTCTTGACCTTTGAGACCCAACTTCTGCTTTCCCTTCCAGTTTCAATTCTTAGCATTCCCCATTCTCCACTTATATTCTATATTCTAGCTATTTGAATTACTTGCCATTCCCCAACATACCACACTCTTGCTTTTTGGGGCTTTTTTCATGTGTTCCTTCTGCATAGAATATTTTTCCCTCCAACTCTTTTCCTCAAGCTAGCTTTAAAATTCTCATAGATATCATGTTAGATATAACATCAGTTCAGTTCAGCAAATATTTATTTATATTTTTTAAAAAACTGTACTTATTTATTTGAGAGACGAATAGTACAAGCAGTGGGGAGCGGGGAGAAGAAAGTGGCAGAGGGAGAAGCAGACTCCCTGCCCAGCAGGAAGCCCAACACAGGGTTCATTCCCAGGACCCTGAGATCACGACCCCAGCTAAAGACAGACGCCCAGCTGACTGAGCCACCCAGGCACCCCTCAGCAAATATTTATTAAGCAACTACTATGAGTTAAAAACATGTTCCCCAATAATGTGAAACCAAGTATAACAAATCTAGCCATTAGTCCTGTCCTCTGCCCAGTTCCCAATTTCAAATGAGGTGGGTTAAATTTCTTAAATTGGGATGGAGAGAGGCAAGGTGAAATGGAGGAAGTAGGATTCTGCGTTCCCAATAGTCTCCCAACCCTATCTTCCTGGATTAGGCAAGTGAAATGGGTACCAGGTAACTGAGAGATTCCTGGAATCAGCGCTGTGATTCTGGAATTCCAAGCTCGTCGTAGGACCTAGAATCATTCCCAGGATATTTAAGCTAGAGAAGTCAAGTACCAGCAGATTGGTCCAAACTCTAGCTGAGAGTAGGATGGATTTTAATCGCATAGCCAGACTTCTGGAACTCTAGCCTGCATACTATGTAGGCTCGCTCCAGTCATTTCATTAATCTCATAATAATATGACCTTCTAATTAATGAAATCAAATTTTGGGGCTCTATTTATTCTGTCACAGTAGGATTTACTCTATGGGGAAGACAAGTGTAACAAAGAGAAAACAGAGAGTGCTATGTGGGTGTGGTGACACAAACCTCTCTGGTTTGGGATATCTCTGGGATATTCAACTGAAACTTGAAGGGTGAGTAGGAGTTAGACCAGGTGAGGGACTGGAAAGATGGTTCGGGGCAGCAGAGCCTTCTCTGATCCCCCAGACTAGTGGAGGCCCTCCTCCTTGGGGTTTCGAGTTCCTATTGGCTGCTTACTCTTGTCTAATATTTATTGCACATACCACAGTGGTCTTTTGTTGTTGTTGTTGTTGTTGTTTATCTCCCTCCATTAGACTGGAAGTTCCTTGAGAGCCAGGACTAAGTAATCAGTTCCCTTTGTATGAAATAGGAGCAAGGACTCTCTGGGCAGAGGAATTAGAAAGGTGATGCTCTGTGCGGAAGAGTTAAAGAGGCAATGCCGGCCCACAGGCGCAAGGATGGCTCCACAAGGAAAAGCACTTTTTGGGGAAGAAAAATGGCATCCTTTCCTGAAGAAAGATTCAGCCCTGAGCTAGGGACATGACTTGGTGAGTGGAGAACAGGCTGGATTTTAGCCTCCATTCACAGCTTGGCTGAGTGTCTCTGTGAAGCACACGAACTCCATAGCTGTACAGAGGGAGCCTGGGAATTTTTCACTACAGTCTCTGCAGTGACTGACTAGTAAAGGGCCTAACATATACTAGGAAAATATTTAAAAAACAGTCCGTAGAAATGGAAGCTTAGACTAAGGATCCCAGCACTGTCTTAGTAACCCATAGATTCCAGATTGTCAGCTATGATTATGGAGGTGTCTGGTGGAAAATGGTGGTGCCATGTGAGAGGCAGTCATTTCTAGTAGAAGGCTCGCTGTAGCCACTGAAGATAGCTCATTATATCAGGAAAATAATGGGGTAGTTGGTCAGACCTGTTTTTGAGTACATGAGAATGCCTAAAGGCTCACGTAGCTCATTTATAACCACCTGATCAAATATGAATTGAGAAGACAAAAGCTCAACATAGTTTTTGAACTTAGGCAATAAGTAATGATATATTAGGGCAACTAAGTTGATGAAAGTCAACTTAATAAAACAGAATTGGAGGAGTTTCTAAAAATATTAGTTATGCTAAGGCATTGCTGAGTGAAAGATTATGCCATTATTTTATGAATCCCTAAGAAAGAAAAAAATGCTAATTACAAACGAGGATTTGTAAAACACATCGTGATTTCAGAGATGTTACAATATTTAAGAGAAAGCGTTATAGAACTGATGGAATTTCAATCACAAAATAACACATCTTTTCCTTTTTTGAAGATTGTATTTTTAAGTACTCTCTAAACCCCACATAGGGCTTGAACTCACAATCCCGAGGTCAAGAGTTGCATGTTCTCCTGACTGAGCCAGCCAGGCACCCCTCTATCTCTTTTTTCTTTTGTTTTAATATATTGTTATATATCTTTAAGGAAAATGAGTTATTTTCCTGGTGAGAATAGACTAAGAGTTTAAGTTCCCTTGACAGGTACATCTTCATGGCAGAGTGCAGTTTCTATCAAAGTTTCATGACACCATCTGTTAAGATCATTTTCATATCATTCCATGCTCATTGAGCAAGTAATTTGGCGTTCCTGGCACCCTTCTCTACAGGGGAGGGAATGTGTTGATCAATCTGTCTGAGTATTCTACTATGGTTGGCAGTCAAACCTTTTCCTGTAAATTAATATATATTAACATGTGATTTATACACTTGTCTCTTTATATTTCATGTTTCTGAGCTTGATCAATTCTGGCCTAATTGATTCTCAATCTGCAAAGCTAAGAGCCAAACCCTAGAGGAAAATGACTTATTGGCATTATAATTACCACATGAGGCACTAGTTGAACAATGAGCTGACCTCTTTCTTTGTCAACTTTAAAATGCAAACAGCACTTTGAGCATGTGAGTTTTGTTCTATTTGACCATAAGACATTTGAGAGTCAAGAGTGTTCTATTTACCTTCGCATCTTCCAGGAGGCCCAGTACAATGTCTGAAATATTGTAGGCACCATGTGAATACTAAAAAAGAGAATGACTCTATATTTTCAGTGCACCATTCAGGTTTAGGTAGAAAAGGATTAAATTCATCAGCTACCTGGAGACCAAAGCCATTCTATGTTGAGGGTGAGGTATGGCTATCAGGAATGAACCTGACAGAGTTTGTAAGAAAAAATTTAATGTCCTGGAACAAAAAGAGGAATGGATAAGAAAAATGAAGATGACATTATTGCAACATATTTTTAAAATTCTATTTTTATTTTATTTTTTATTTATTTTTTAAAAAAGATTTTATTTATTTATTTATTTATCAGAGAGAGAGAGAGAGAGAGAGAGAGAGCACGAGAAGGGAGAAGGGAGAAGGTCAGAGTGAGAAGCAGACTCCTCTTGAAGCTGGGAGCCCGATGTGGGACTCGATCCCTGGTCTCCGGGATCATGACCTGAGCCGAAGGCAGTCGCTCAACCAACTGAGCTACCCAGGCGCCCCTCTATTTTTATTTTAGACTAAATGTTTCCTAAATCTTTTTTTTAAAGGTTATAACAACTGTTCTTTTCCTTCTTCAACATATTTAGAATTTGGAAAATTTAAGTAAGTAGATGATAGAGAAAATTTTAAGTTTCATTTTGAAGATATTTAATTTTATTTACAATTAAACTAGAGATATCAAAGTCTAATTTCTAATTACTAGAATGTACTAAAAGGAACACATTTGTTCAGTTATAACTCCTAATTAGTGATTACAGAGGAAATCAATACATATAATGGAAAATATTGGCTTACTATTTTATGTTCATTTTCTATAGTAAAGCACATGGGATGGCTGAAATTGAAGATGCCCTTTTTCCTTGGATGGATCTCAACTAAATATCCCAGAACATCTGGAATCTTTCACTGCGGAAAAAATAAACAATAAAGGCATTTCTCAAATTTAATGGAAATTTAGTGGAAATTTGATGAAGGCCTAGTGAGGGCTTTCTTATAACCAAGAGAAGGCTGGCTGGTTAGTTGCCAAGAATCCTTGAGCAATGGCATTTACCTAGAGCCTGAGATTATTCTCCCAGCCTTGTGAGTCCAGTGGCTCAGTTGCTGTTTCCCCTTCTTTCCTTTTCATTCACTCCCAAATCCACTGCTGTGGGCTGAGTCACTCCACTGACCTTGGTCTTACCAAGGTCACCAGTGATCTTGTATACCCAGTGGACACCACTTATCTTTCATAACCTCTTTGCTACATTTACTCAGGATGTGCAGAGCCCCTGCTTTGTGTTCACCGGTCCCATTTCCTTTTCCTCCAGGGCACATTGCCTAACTACATTTCCTAGGCTCCGCCTGCCGTTAACTGGGACCATGTGACTAAACTGCTGACTAGTGGAAAGTGAGAAGTGATTTGTGCCACTTCTGGGCTTGGCCACTTCAACTTACTGCATTTGTTTCTCTGTGTGTACTCTCTGTTTCCTTGCAAAAGAGTCTTCTTGTAGAAGACTCTAAGATCTTAGAGGATGGCACAGTCAAATGGTGGAAGGACCTTCGGTGCTTTCGGGCCTCCCCTTTCCTTCCCATTGACTGCAGTGGAGGGTGACCTGAGTAAGAATGAAACTTTGCTGTGTGAAGCCATTGAGGTTATTTGTTATGGTAGTCAGCTGTTACCAATACTTCCTTGGCTTCTGTGGGGTTACTCTCATGCCTGAATCTCCTTTTTTGCCTCTGTCCCTCCATTTCTTGTTTTCGTAGACTTCTCTACTTAGTCCTTAAATATTTCTTATTTAAGTTCCCATGGCCCACTATTTTCTTTCTCTACATGTGTTCTGTGAACAAACATATACTCTCGTGGACTCTCCTGGTCTACTATATGCTGATCTGATATGCTGATATGTGTTCCTAAATATTAAACATAGTTCTTACTAAATATTAATATATATGTACTTAACCTATTTTGTACCATGTTTTACAAGGTTTTGTTTTAAAAAAAAAATTTTTTTTTTAAGTAGGCTCACATTCAGCATGGAGCTCAAAGCAGGGCTTGAACTCAGGACCCTGAGATCAAAAGCCAGACACTTACCTTACTGAGCCACCCAGGCACCCCATATGAGGTTTCGTTTTAACCATGATTTTGAAATCTTTATTATCTATTTCCTCATCTTCCCTATTCCTTGGTAAATTGAGAGTTGATGATAGTTTTTGTCTAGTTCTTTTTTTTGGACTGTAAAAGCTCCTTATGCCTTCAATTATGATTTATTAAATATGTACAACAAACTCTTATTCTTTTTGCTGTGGAACCTAGTATAGCACTTTGCATAGAGTAAGCAGTTGGTGAATATTGGTTGAATTGAACAAAACTGTTTATTGCATACCTGCTATATATCAGGCTCTGGGCTGGAGTTTATGTGAGACAAAAATAAATATAAGACTTGGTTTCTGGGCGCCTGGGTGGCTCAGTTGTTAAGCGACTGCCTTCAGCTCGGGTCATGATCCCGGAGTCCCGGGATCGAGTCCCATATCGGACTCCCGGCTCTGCGGGAAGTCTGCTTCTCCCTCTGACCTTCTCCCCTCTCATTCTCAGTCTCTCTCTCTCTAATAAATAAATAAAAAATCTTTAAAAAAAAAAAAAAGACTTGGTTTCTATTTGCTTCATCTTTTCCCATCTTTTCCCATGCCAAACATCCTCCTACCCCTACCCCAATTGACAAGCGTTATAATATTTGCAGTTCCACAAATGAGACTGCCTTATAGTCTTGGTACTCAGAGGTGGGTCTAGAATTAGGGAGGCCCTAAGATAAATCCAAAACTTGACTTTATTTCTAGGATAGTAGATTAATCAGATTTCATTTTTTCTTTTCGCTTGGAGTTCAGAAGTATTAGAATGTGGGGAGTTATCTGCTTTATCCAACATCAAACTCCGTTTTCTTTTTTATTAAATCATTTGAGACCACAGTTTACTTTGTATCTTTTATTGGGTAATTCCACCCACTGGAATAACTTTCTTCTTCTTTCCTTCCTTCCTTTCTTTTTTTTTTTTTTTTTGATTATTTATTTATTTATTTGACAAAGAGAATGACAGCTAGAGAAGGAATACAAGTAGGGGGAGTGGGAGAGGGAGAAGCAGGCTTCCGCTGGGTGGGGAGCCCGATGTGGGGCTCGATCCTAGGACCTTGGGATCATGATCTGAGCTGAGGGCAGACGCTTAATAACTGAGTCACCCAGGCACCCGTCTCTTTCTTTTAAAAGATTCTTAATCAGATGCATTTATCAGAGCATTATTTTATTACAGTGAATAGATGTGCTTTGTGAATTTTCTCCCAGGGTCAAACTGTTTTCCACATTTTGATGTTTATTCTCAACTGTCATTTCCTTTTAATGTCTTTAAATATTTTGGCATTGTACCACATAACTGGTCCTTGGATTTTTCCAGTTGCCTACATTTGTTTTTTCTTTTTGTATTACCTTTTTCAAGCTCTCTATCCTTATCAAGTTTTTGTTTTTTTTTTAAGAGAGAGAGTGAGAGAGAGCATGAGAAGGGAGAAGGTCAGAGTGAGAAGCAGACTCCCCATGGAGCTGGGAGCCCTATGCGGGACTCGATCCTGGGACTCCGGGATCATGACCTGAGCCGAAGGCAGTTGCTCAACCAACTGAGCCACCCAGGCGCCCCTTATCAAGTTTTTTGATATCTATTTTGTTTGTAGTTTCATCAACTATTACTACTTTTACTATATAATTACTCTATTGCTTGTACTACTATATATCTATAGTACTACATTTTAGTTGCTAGAATCTACAAACAGCTTCATTAGTAAGACAAGTTCTGGATCATGGGTGAGTTCTAAGTGGTTCTATTTGCTTATAGTAGGATCTGTTTGCACATCAGTTAGTCAGTAGTGTACATTCACAACAAAGGTTGGGTTTTTTTATGTTTTGTTTTTTGGTAATTGCTTTCATAGTGATCCAATGTTGGGAGAATTTTCACAGTACAAAGTATTTTTATTAATTGTAAGTCCAGTAGTAAATGGAGAAGTTCTAATTTTAATGATTCTGCAGGTGAGATGACCCAAAGGGATCCCCCTCAATTGGCTAAAAAAAATTGTAAAAACATTTATATTTTATTATTTACCCATTTGTGTAAATAATGAAGGAAAATTCACATTTTAAAGAGTGTAAAGAGCTGTGTGACTTTGAGAAAATTACCTAACCTCCTTTGCCTTATTAGGTTGTAATGAAATTCATTGAGTTAGAACAATATTTGGTAGCCAGTAAGTGCCCCAAATTGTTAGCTATTTAAAAAAAGTGTTGTCTATTATTATTAACTAATGCAGCAAGTATAAATATCTGTTTTTTGGGATCTATGTTTGCTGCTGTTGATAGTCACTATAGTACCGGCAAGAGGATGTTTCTCATTCTTGTCAAAAAAGCACAATTGTACTATGTTTCTCTGAATATCAATAACATCTTGAGGGTTTGGAAGAGCACAGTTTATGATAGTTGCTAAACTAATGAAACTTTTTTTTTCCTTTTAAATTGAAAACAGAGATTCAGAAAAGCTGAAGAATTTATTAAGACAGGACTTGTAGATTCCTTGGGAACTTTTTGTTTATGTCATACATAACAACTTAGCAACTTCTTGTTTGCTCAGTTCACAAGCAAAAAGAACAGACCAAGGCAGTGTTTCTCAAAGTATAGTGTGTGAAACTCTGCCCTCAGTCTCTTGGGGGTGGATGCTTGTTAAAAAGGAAGCTTTCCAGAACTCTCTTGGGACTACTGATTCTTTGAAGGGTTAACCGGTATCTCAATTGCTTCTTATACAATATTAATTTGAAGACTCCTGGCATACTGAGTAACGGAGGGAGAATATATCCTCCCTGCACTTGAAATCTGAAAGAATCAAGTTGGGCCAAACCCTGGGCACTTTTTAGGGTAGGCTGCTCTGCTAATTTAATTGCCACATTTGATGCTTTGCCTGGCCATCAAGCATCTCTCAACAATTGGTTCCCTTAAGATCCAAACCTCTGCCATTACAGTTGTGACTGGCAATCTTGAGTTCCTTAGCTGATTTCATCAACAGTAGGAAAAGAAAAGGAATTCGGGCACGCTAGGGATTATGGAAATCAAATATGGGCCTGTTCCACCTTAAAGGGCCTAGGCTTGCCTAAGTGCTTGGGTCTTGCAGAGTTTGGGCACCACCATATTTGGAGCGTGCCTACTTTGGGGCGGGAACCTCCTTGAGAGTGGTTAGGTCAGCGCTGGGGGAGGTGACCTTGTTTGGTTTCTGGCACCCGAGAACAGTGGTGCACTGTTTCTGCTGCCCCCGTTTACCTAATTCGCCCAGGCGCTCCATCAGAGTAAAGCCGCCCAAGAGCTCCTAGCTGGCCGCCCCCGCGGCCCGCAGCTCGGTAGAGGCGGGAAAGCAGCGCGCCTGCGCCGTGGGAACCAGGGGCCGGAGGCGAAAAGCGGGGAGCGGAGGGGGGCCGTTGGAGCCGAGTAGCGTACAGAGCGGCGTGTGACGCGGGGACGCCGCGCGCTCCCAACGTCGCCCCGGTTTGACGCACACGGCACCAAACTGTGAGTTTCAGGGGTTATTTGGTCGGATTCTCCGGGACTCGAGTGGGTTTCGGGCCTCTGGGCTGTGGCGGCGGCGGGATTGAGGGTGGCGGAAGAACTTGGGGGACCCGACCTTTGGCGCTCGGGCCCAGGGAGCTACGCCCTAGGCTGGGTCCCAACCATCCAAAAGGACGCGTTTTGCCGCACAGGCTAAGATGGCGGCGGCGGCCGAGGAGGCGGAGTTGGTGCTGCACAAGGAGCCCGGGCCCCGGGTTCGGGGAGGCGGCGGCCGCGGCGGCCGCGGGGGGCGGCGGAGCCTGAGGTGAGCGGCGGCCGCCGCCGCGGGGCGGGACTCGGCGGAGAGGGGTAGGGGGGAACCTTTCGACGGCGGCGTCGGAGAATCCGGTAGCGGACACAAAGGGGCTGAGCTGGGCACTAGACTTGGGGGTTTTGTTTAGTCACATGAAGCCGAGCAGCCAGTGAGCAGTAGGGGGAAGGGGCCGAGATCAGGCGGCTTGGGGAGCCTGGCGGTCGCCATTGCAACGCACTGAGTAACGGGGCGGTCCGAGAGCAGTCACCAACCCCTCTCCGGGGCTGCTCGGTTTTGGCCAGAAGCGCCAGCTCTGGCATTAACTGTACACACCCCTCCCCTAACGTGGGACCAGGACCGCATAGCCGTCCCCTCCCCCTGTTCTGCAAGATCTTGTGCCGCTAGGTGCCTGGGATGTAACAGCAAGAGGTAAATCGCCCAAAGTGTTTGGGTTGCCAGGGGCTTGGTGGGTGTCCAGCTAAAGCTTTTTGCTTCTCCAGGTCTGATTCCCTGGCCTTTGTGTCCCTGGGAGCTTAATCTCTGCCAGAGGAAAGCAGGTGTGCTCCACTTCTCCCGTGAACCTGAAGATGAGTTGCCCCAGACCCTTCTCAGTGATTGGAAACTTAGGTGGTGGAGCTAAAGGTTTCTTGTTACGAGACTTCCACAGACGACTCTCGTGTTGGGATCCATCCATGGTTTAGCAACATTAGTGGAAAACTTTTCTTGAACTGTCTGAGCAATACTGACATAAATTTAGTTGTTATAAAACTTTTATGTCTAGACTTCAGATTTTGTGTGGTCATTAAGAAGTACTCAACGAGGGGGTAAACACAATGAGGGCCTAAATGATGGTCCTGTTTTGTATACAAGTCAATAATTACAACAGAAATACCAAAACACCATCATCTCTTCTGGCCATTTCCGACTAATGCCAGTCTTGTTGCATCTGGATGATAGATTAGATTTGCCTTAATAGTATATTGCTTCTCTGCCGTAGTTTAGTTACATTTCTTTGGTCCAAGAAGAAGGACAGCATTTCAAAAAATAGACAACTCAAGTTATTCAAAGGAAACCTGCTCTTTGCCTTCAGTGTGGTGTGTAAGTATCCAGGGAACTTGATGGCAGTAATCCTGCCTTGGTAGCTTTGGTGAGAAAAAATTAGTTTTTATGAGGAAGTTATAATTTAGTTTAGACATTTTAATTGGTGAAACATGAAGGCTTGACCACTGTTGGTGCAGTGATAAGTATATGGCTTTTAAAAATCATGGCAGTGTAAATTTTAGAATTCTAAATTCTAAACCTTATGGTGCACTTATGGTTGCATCATACTTTGTATATTGTATTAACTAATATTTTAAATACAGAACTTGGAGACAACTAATGTTTTGTCCAGGTCACATTAACAGAGTAGATAATGTGATCGGAGGGATAAACACGTTAAGATCGTTAACTTTAGATTTCTGTTCAAATTAAAATTTGAATTTTTTAATGTAACTTAAAACTTTTGTTTTCCTTGCTTCTTTCAGATATATATTTTCCCTCTTTTAGCTTTTCTTCTACTAGAGAACAATCTTATTATGTTAATGAATAGGAGATACATTAACATTGGCAAAATGTATTATTGAGTCATGCTCTGTTAGAGTGGAAGGACTCTCAGGGAACAGCTAGTTATACCCACTTTTTTATGGTATATTGAGGGCCAGATATGATTAAGTTAGTGCATAAGGGAAAATTGTCTTTTCAACTTCTACCCCATTGCTCTTTTCGTTGGTCACATTGCTGGGATGAGAAGGTGACTCTCTGTAATAATGGTTGAAAAATGAAACGAGAGTATGTTTGAAAGTATTTGTTATATACTACTATTTTAATAACGTGACAATAAGTTAAAAACTGTTACTTAACATGATATGGTGATGTAGTTTTTAAAATAACCTCCACTGAAATAATTCCAGATACCAAATACAGATATTTCAGGTTAATTTTGGAGCAATGTTACTTTAGAATTTCAAGTTTTTCAAAAAGCAGTCTTGACCCAAAAAATTTAAAGAAATAAACAGCTTGATGAACTTCTTGGAAAGCTTGAAATAACTGCCATTACTACCAGTTATTACATAGGAAATGAGATACCAAAAACAATGATGTAGTGTCTTCATTTTGTAATAGCTTTTTTTGGGTAAATGGACATGCCACTTAGTTTGGCCCTTGTTAAAAACAACTTGTTAAGATTACTACGACCAAAAAAAAAAAAAAAAAAAAGATTACTACGACCACTGAATAGTAGATCTGTAAGCTCTATTAGGAAATTCAACAAGTAGCAAAATCATTTATGGTAAGATCTCACAGTTCTTTAATTGATCAGATATAAGAAAAACTTGTTAAATTGTATTGAGGTTTTAAAGCTTTTATGGGTCATTTAAAGTGAGTTTCAATTACTGATTTTTAAAGAAAGTTGATAAGCTATTTCTTAATTTTCAACACCATGTGAGTGGATTTACTTGCATTTTAGTCTTATGATAATTAGGATTACTCTCAGATGATTTGTAATTACAAAGTGAGTCTGTTACCTGCAAACCTTAAACATTTTGCAGTTTTAATTTGTTATTCAAGTTATAAGAGGACGAGTTTTGGTGTGGTTCAATTGAGACTGTATTGGGTAGCAGGAGGAGAAAAGAGAGTCAATGACAGTCACTTGAAGTGGTGGGGATACCTGCAATTTAGAGAAATTGGTAGAAAAGATCAGGTCTGTCGGAGATACACTGTTAGTGTTAGGGTTACTTACTTAGATTCTTCTCAGGGTGTGATTCCAAAGGAAAAGAGTGGATCTTATGCTTGTAGGAATACTTTTCTCATAATTGCTTTTCAGGCAATCTTATGGTAGTGGTTTGCACTGAATTCAGAAATAGATATGATGAATTATCCCTAATTTTTAGAACAGTCTTTTTAAAAAAGTGTTTTTAACTTTTTAATTGATAACCCTGTACAATAAAACATGAGAATAAAGGATAGCTACTATGATATTTTGAATAGGTATTCAAATGAGTTCTAACTTTTTACATTTAATATCATTAATCCTTATAGAGACTGTTTTGTGGATGGAATTTGTAAATATTTACAAAGTTATGAGATGTAGCAATGACTAAAGCAGTTCTAGAAGTATTACCTTTTAATTCAGATTTATTAGAGGGAAATCGTTGCTTTTAATATTACAAACCATTTACATCTTTGAATTTTCAGAAAATTGACAATCATCAATCTGATTCTAGCACTAGCTCACCCTGCTGGTTGGCTGAAGTATTTCTATTCTTAAAAACAAATACAAAGATCACTGGAGACCTAGAAGGTAGAACAACAAATTCAATTCATAGCCTTCCTTCTGGAAGATGGGGGTCTCCATGAAAAAGGTATTTTCTCATCTTTAGGGTCTTAGTTGCTCTACTGTTAAATTTTTTCTAAGATCTGCCAAATTTAAATTGTGGAGTTACTATCCTCTTTGAATTTACTAGGAACTCTTACATAATTATGAGGAGTTATTATGTTTTTGTTCTTTTAAATTCAAGATAGGACATCCTTTGACAATTGAGAGATGTTAGCATGGAAAACAAAAAGTCCTATGAGATAACTTTCCAGGAGGAGAAAAGCAGAGGAATTCAGGGAGAAGAAAAGAAGCATGCCAGGACAGAAGCAGCAGTGCACACTTCTCCCAAATGGAGGAAAGTGAGGCTGGATTAAGATTAGTGTTTCTAAGATATTTCCTTTATACTCTCCCTCTACTAATCTTTGCTTTACCTCTTTGTTTGCAAGCTATAGCCTTCCCATTTCATTTGGGATTCTTGGAACTGTGATCTTGTAAGTAACTTTGTGAAAAGTATTGACGAGTCATTTGTTCCTTGCAATTTAATTCTCTTAGTCTAGATTGTGATACAGTTGAAGTTAGAGTGATAAATATGATTTTTAGGTAATAAGCCTTTTAGTATGTATATCATTCATTGAAATTGAATATATAGCTTTTAGAAGTTTAAAAGACTTTTTGTAAAAACTCCAGAAATGTAAATATGTTAGGAACCAAATGGATAATTTAAAATAAAATTCTAATAAAGTGTTAGGATTAAAATAGAAAGCATAGATATCTGTATCATATCATTTATCTAACTTTTATAAAAGATTAACATTTTTATCCTTTTCTTCCATGGTGTTATCCTTTTACTGGAAAGCTTAATGCAAATCTTTTTCATCAGTTTCTTGAGAAAGATGTTAAATATAACTATTATTTTCAAAATAGCATTTATTGGGGAGGGAGTGATTGCCAGTTTTTGTAGTTGAATAAAACCTTGCCAAAGTGGGAATTTCCTGCTGCTTACTGTTGATTTACTGAATAATACATATACACACACATAAATGTGTACATGTACACAAGCACACATACACACACACACACACACACAGGAAATCATGGTTGCATGTATAATTGTATATGAATAAAGAGTCAGGATGAGATAAGGTTTAAAAGTATAAGCCTTGAAGTGAATCTAGCTGTGTGGGGGTGCCTGGCTGGCTCAGTTGGTGGAGCATGTGAGACTCGAGTCAGGGTTGTGAGTTTAGGTCTCACTCTGCATTGGGTATAGAGAATACTTAAAAAAAATCTAGCTGTATGAGCACTAAAAATCTAGCTGTATGAGGATTTAACAATAATATCTTCATAGAGGCGTAAGGTTTACCTTGCATAATTTTCGTAAAGTCCTTAGCTTTCTGGTACACAATAAATACACAAATGTTACCTTTTATAATAATAGTTACTACTATTACCATTTTTTTTTATAGTAACTTGGAATTTTCACTTGCAAGTGATTTGGAATTGTATACTTTTGCTATTTTCCTTTTTTAGACCCATGTCTACAAAGGTAAATGTTATAAGGAAGCCAGAGGCAAGCACCAAAGATTGCCTTCTCCAGTTCTAGCAGCAAAAGCTATTAATCAGGTTCAGTATTTCAGGAACACATTCTCTTTTGTTATTGTCAGCTGATGAATAAAGGCACTTGGGAATGAGTACATTTTAGTCAAGTTATTTCCCAACCAATGTGTTGGTTTATCTTTGTTAAAACATCCTAAATCTCTTCACTCTCCTTTAAATTTTTGATCATGAGAATGGTGGTACTCATTAGTAGAGAGAAGAGGGTGAGTGGCTGTATGTATTTGTATGTAATAACATATAAACCCCAGATAGAGAAGAGAAGCTTCAAC
The DNA here is from genome assembly GCA_028533885.1 of Nasua narica. Lineage (NCBI taxonomy): Eukaryota > Metazoa > Chordata > Mammalia > Carnivora > Procyonidae > Nasua > Nasua narica. The sequence continues at coordinate 68,514,906 of CM052798.1, read as the reverse complement.
AGCAGCTGGATTGAGGAGAGGCATGTTATCTTTTCATTGCTTAGTCTGAGTCAGGGGAATTTCCTCAAACGGCATTTCCTTTTGCTGTTTTCCTCTCTATACTTTGTTTTCTATTTGTCTGTGCTGATACAGTCTTAAACTTAATTCTCTTTTTAATTTTTCTTCTACCACGTACTACTCCCACCACCAGCACAAATTTTAAGCTTTTTAAAAAAATTGTTAAAGGAAGCTTTTAAAGTAATTCTAAATTCACATGCAGAGGGGTGTGAGTCTGAAAAGTTAGAAGTTTCATATATGCTTAAAAATACTTTTAGCAGTTTGGAAAATGAAGGGGGGAAAGTCACCCATAATCTTTTCACCATTGTGTAGTCATTAGTATTAAAGGAAAGGTATATGAGACTGACATTAATTAAACATCTCTGTATTCCTTATAATAATGCTTGATACATATATATTCCCATTTTATATATAAGGAAACAAACTTGGACTCATGTCACGTAGATAGTAAATAGTACAGCAGCCAACTTTGAACATAGGCATAATTTGATTCTATAGATAAGTTCTTTCTATTCTGCCTTCCTCTCCTTTCTGTCTGTACTTTAACCTAATTATTATAATTTGTAAGTTTTATTTCCTACTTATAAAACAACATTATAAAAGCATTTTTCTGCCTACCCTTATTTCAAGCAGTGTCTTGTTGCCCACATTGTTTATTCATACTACCATATAAAGGCTCTTTGTCTTGGCTACTGGATATTGGTACAATGATATTGGTCAAAATAGAAGCTGCCTTTTGCTTTACTGAGTGACCAAGAAGAAAAATAATGTAGGTTAATCAGAACTAATACTTTCTGGTATTAGAAAAGCTATAGGCTTAATAATACTATCTGATGAGACATTTCACTCAAAATTGGATATGCATAAAATGTAGATGACATTTAATTTATAGCCATCAGAGAACAACTTTTTAAATAATTTTATACTTTGAAATGCCATAAGCTTCCTTGTTATAAATATTTTAAAAGTGACATTAAAATTAAACAGGCACCTAATTCTATTTAGTTACTATCTGTAATTCCGAATGTAATAATCACTATAGGGTGCCTACGTGGCTCAGTCATTAAGCGTCTGTCTTCAGCTTAGGTCATGATCCCAGGGTCCTGGGATCCAGACCCACATCCGGGCTCCCTGCTCTGCTCTCCCTCTCCCTGTGCTTGTGTTTCCTCTCTCACTGTCTCTCTCTCTCTCTCTCTCTCTCAAATAAATAAAAAAATCTTTAAAAAAAAAATCACTATAAAAGGGAAAAAATTCTGAATTCTTATACTCTCATTGGGTGGATAGCATGTATTTAAAAAAAGTTTTTGGAGCTTTTATAAATAGATTGTATAGGACAGCACTCCCCAATAAAAATACGTTGAGCCACAAATGGTGATTTAAAATTTTCTATAGCTTTGTTAAAAAATAAAAAGAAATAGGTAAAATTAATTTTATTAATGTGTTTATTTAACCCAGTATATTCAAAACATTTTTTCAATATGTAAATACAATTGAAATATTTTACTTTTTTTCCCCCATGCCAAGTCTTCAAAATCAAAAGTGTGTATTCCACACTTAAAGCACATTTCAATTCAGATTAGCTAAAGCTTAAGTACCTAGTAGTGACATGGCTTTCCTATTGGACATTGCAGATGTAGATAGTAAGTTCTGTACAAGGTTGGGGAAACGATAGTAAGTTCTGTACAAATACGGAGAAAGGATAAAGCAGAAATTGAACTGAACCTTAAAGAATAGCTAAGAACAGAGTATGCTGGAGAACAAATAAGTAAAGTGGTGGGAATTAAAATAGATATAATTTGAAATCGGATAATAGAGTAGCTTGAATCTAGTTTAGGGAATTTGCTTTGTATGGGGGATATATATGTGTGAAATATATGTTAGAGGGTGTTTAACATATTTTGTACACATGAGCATTTAATGAATATTGAATTAATATTTAAGTGAATTAATATGAGGCAGAACAAGAAAAATGCTGGAAGAATAAACAAGGCCTCATAGGTGTCCTAAGGGGAAAGAGTTGTGCTTAGGGTATGTTGGTGATCTATATTAGCAATATGATGGAGAATGATCAAAACGAATGAGATTTGAGAAAAGGTTTTAGATTTGACCATTATTGGTAAGTTGTTTATAAATGTTTTATTTATTTTTAAAGATGTATTTAGTTATTTGAGAGAGAGCAGGAGGGGAGCAGCGGAGGGAAAGGTTGAGAATCTCAAGCCGACTCCCTGCTGATTGAGGAGCTCAAAATGGAGCTCAATCTCACGACCCCAAGATCATGACTTGAGCTGAACTCAAGATCAGATGCTTAACCAACTAAGCCAGCCAGGCGCCCTTATGTATTTTATTTAAATATAGCTTAAATACAGTGAAGTGCACAAATCTTATGAATATAGCTCAGTGAAAATTTACATATAAGTACACATAACTTCTACTCAAATCAATATACGGAACACTGAAAAAGGTGCCTTGTGCCCCTTCCTATTAAGTCCCCCTCCAGAAATAACCAGTATTTTCATCTCTGTCACCATGAATAAGTTCGGCTTATTTTTGAACTTGTTTATGGCATATTTGTCCTCCTTTCCAAGGGTAGTGAGAGTTGATGGTTTGAATCTCTTTCTTTTCTATCCTTGTTTGGCATTAAGTGAATTTGGAGGCAATGAGATGGTAAGTAGTTGGTTCCATGATTCTTCTGTTTTTTTTTCCCCAGTGTGGTTTATGCCAAAATCTGAGAGGTATTCCTTAGTTTTCATTAACATTGACCCTTTAGAAGTTTTATGATGAGAAAATTTGTTTAGAATGCAGATATTTGAATTGCTTCTTCAGAAAACATAGTTATCTGGCTTGTTTTCATTATAGTGTTCTCTAGGCATATAGCCAAGAAGTAGGTAGAGGAGGTCTTGGATTGCTTCCTTATATAGAGGCCTTTTGGAACCTCTTTAATAGTAGCTTCTAAGCATTATGTGAGTTAGCTTTCAAGCATTGCAAGTTACTTAATAAGGTATTTGAGTATTTCTGATTGTGATTGTAGGGATAAGAATAAATTTGTATGCTTCTGTTTACAGCTCAGTCAGTATCCATTCTCAACCTGAAAGATTTTGACATTTATGTGTAAAGAACTAAAGTGTTGCCTGAAAGACAGCTAAACAAAAATTTGAATGGTTAAAATCCATGAGGTACACTTTATGAAATGAGAACTGAAATGAAATTATTGATCATGATTTTTACTTCTAAAACTTGAATCAGTTTTATTTTTCAAATGGAATTAATGGTTATAACATTGTGTTTCATAAATATGGAGAAGTGGAAGGCTTGTTTACTAGTGTAACAATTGGTGCTTTTGGGATAAGGATTTTTATTTCTGAAATATGTATTATAATGAAGTTGTAAAAAGTACCTAACAATGAAAATATGTATCTTTATATTCTAGTATGCCTAGTTTTGAGGAATAGATATGTTTTATAAATTGTGCAGAAGTGGACATGAAAATACTTCCTCGTTAATGTTTGAATTATGAATGCTTTTGAATTTATGAATGAAAATATATAAAGTTTTGGTTTTTTAAAATGTATAACTTTGCTTAATATACTCTTGCTCTAAAAATTTTAATAGTTGTCTTGAAGAAATAAAACCTCATCTATCAACTTACAGGTTTTATATTTGTGAAGTGTAGAAGGCTAAAACAAATTGGTTAGATTAGACCTTGAAAACATATGGTTATTATCTACAAAATATTAAGAGCTTATGTAGTACCATTTGGGTAAGATTTAGAAAACCACAAACAAAACAATTAGAATGTTACTAATTACCAACCTTAAGAGCTGACTTCTATTGGAAGAAAAAACACATTTAAGGGTATGTACTATGTTTTTGTGTTATTTTGACAAAAATGGATGTTATATTTGAATGCAGTTTTGGGAGATTGAATTTTTTTATATGTAGAGAAACCTTATTTGTATGGTTGTATCTTCAACCTTTGCTTGTTTTCATTGGGTTAGTTATATATAGAATTCACGTAGTATCTCACTGGGGGTAAGAATGCTGAAATAATAGAGCCAAGGATATGGTTCCTCCCCTAAAGAGCTCATGAACTAAGACATAGCTTGAGGAGTACTTAATAATGAAGCATTTGAATTACTGAGTTGACACAAAATGAGTGGTATCCGATAAGATTGGACTAATTAAGCTTCTTGGCAAAAATATTTTCATAATCTAGGTTTTGAAGAAGTGGTATGAATGGATAGATTAGTGGAAAGGGAAGAAAGTTCAATAGGGAGAAAGGCAGGTTAAAAAGCACAGAGGGAACTGTGGAATGCAAGCATTTTCCTTAGTCAAAGTAGAATCTATTTTAAATGAATATAATGAAGAATAAATTTGATAAGATTATGGCCTGCACTGGAGGAATCTAAAGAAATTTGGATTAGAAATTAGAAATAAGGGATTCAACTAAAGTTCACTAAACAGAAATAAACGAAGAAAAAAAAGATTAGCAGCCAGATATAACATGATTGAGAGAAGAGATCGAAGTGAGGAGGCCAGATACAGGTTATTATTTTGGTGGGTAGGAGGGAGGATATTTTAAGAGTAAGGATGGGTAGTTTTAAAATCAGGTAGGTGAAATGTGTGGCTCTTAAGTTGGCATGCAAAGGTAAAATAAGAATGGAACGGTTTTATTATCTCCAGATATTGAAAATAAATTTACCTGGGCACACAATTTACAAATAAATTATTAACACTAATTAGGATACATCTGCCTTGTTCTAAAAAAAAAAATGGTGAGCTTTTAAGTTTGATTTGAAAACTAAGTAAAACATATTATAGTGATATTTTCTGAATTGCTAGTACTTTGAACTAAAAAAAAATACTTGAGATGAATAGTAAGAAGAGCTTATAATTGTAATATTGTATTTTGAGTTATAATAGTACATTTTAGCCATGGTTTAAGAGACATTTCAATTGATATGGGAGTTGGTGGGAAAACAGATAATAAAAATTAGTAGTCTGGACTTTCAGTGTTAATTTTTTCTTAAAATGCTTATTTTAAAATTTAGGATAATTGAGAACACTGCTTTTATTGGGGGGAAAAGATCCCTATAGTTCCCTTGGAGCAATAGTATTTTTTGATATTTAAGATCTAAGTTGTTTGTCTTTACTGGAGTTTTTAAGAGTTCTTGAATGTGTACCATCTCTTAGAGTGAGTAAGATTTCTTAGAAGAATTTTTTAAAAAGAGTTATTTATTTATAAATAACTGTGGGAAGGGGCAGAAGAAGAGTGTCTCAAGCAGACTCTGTGATGAGCACAGAGCCTGAAGCAGGACTCGTTCCCACAATCCTGAGATCATGACCTGATCCAAAACCAAGAGTTGGATGCTTAACAGTGCACTACCCAGGTGCCCCTTAAAACAGAAGAATTAGAAAAATATGAAAAGTTCATACAAGTAATACAGTTAAAAGTTGTTTTTTGTACTTTTTAGAGTTAGTAAATAGGACAGAATTTGGGAATTGAGTCTAGGAATATAAGATAGTGTATTAGTCTTACTTTAACAAGTGTACATTTTAACTATTCTCGTAGTTAAATATAGGCTTAACTTCAGTTAGTAAAGAGGTTTCTGGCAACATGGCCAAATAGGGAGGTGCGTTTGACTGTGTCCAAGTTACCTGTTGAGATAGCAGTTAAAGCAAAAGAGAATAGGCGGTTCCCTACTGTCACTGGAAGTAGAGGTTTCATCCATCACTCTGAAGTTTGGCATTTTGGTATAAATAGTATGGGTGAGAAGAGATGACAGCAGAACTGTCTACTCTGATTATCCTGATGAACTGTTGGTATGGGAATAGGAAGCTTCCCTAAAAGCTCTCTCCTGGACCTCTTTTCCTCTTCCCTGTTTGCCTGTAAACTTCTTGGAAATAGATCCATTCCCACCTTTTTGCACTCCTTGGGTCTATACAAGCTGAAAAGCAATGAAAAATCATTGTGTGCATGAGGAGAGGCCGCAGTTTGAGAGGGATGGGGACTAGAAATCAAAATTGATTATTCCATACACATGGATCCCACTGAAAAGTTCATACAGGAAAGAGGTGGAGGAGACAGAGATAATTTCCAGTGGCTGTGATGGAACTAAAAATCTTGTGCTAGGTCATTGGGTGCCGTAATGATGGCAGTGCCATTTAGAGTGATACAAATGACGTCCTACATAGGCGTCCTTTAGTGTAATATTCCTTGTCTAACTTCCTCCTGGTTCATCTTATTTTCCAAGACTTACTCACCAACTTCCTGTTAAGTTTGGTTACCTAATAGCCTTCCAACAGCTTTTTCTTCACATAACAGGAATTGGTCCTCCTCACTCCCCACCTCTGCGTAATGGATTACACATTCTTAGTGTGTGGTTTTGAGTTTTATCTAAGACATAATAACAGAAACCTTAAAAATAAAAGAATGGCAAAAGTATGAAAACTTACAAGTTCATCAATTCAAAGGAAAAAGCCTTTCTATGGTAAAATGGATGGAAAAAATATTTTTTAATAACAAGTTAGAACTACTAAACACTATCAGGTTTGAACTTTTGTGTGATAAACAGCATTGAAATGTAAAGTATAGAGTAAGTAGCCTTTATTTTTTTTAATTTTTGTTAACATTTAATGTATTATTTGCCCCAGGGTACATGTCTCTGAATTGTCAGGCTTACGCATTTCACAGCATTTGCCACAGCACATACCCTCCCCAATGTCCATAACCCTACCCCCCCACCTCCCAGCAACCCTTAGTTTGTTTCGTGAGTTTATAGGAGTCTCTTATGGTTTGTCTCCTTCCTGATCCCATCTTGTTTCATTTCCTTTCCCCACCCTCCATAACCCCCCCGCCCTGCCTCTCAATTTCTTCATATTAGAGAGATCATATGATAATTGTCTCTGGCTGACTTATTTCACTTAGCATAATACCCTCTAGTTCCATCCACGTCATTGCAAATGACAAGATTTCGTTTCTCCTGATGGCTGCATAGTATTTCATTGTGTATATATATATATATATATATATATATATACACACACACACACATACCGCATCTTCTTTATCCATTCATCTGTTGATGGGCATCTAGGTCCTTTCCATAGTTTGGCTATTGCGGACAATTGCTGCTATAAACATTGGGGTGCACGTGCCCCTTCGGATCACTACATTTTTATCTTTAGGGTAAATACCCAGTAGTGCAATTCCTGGGTCGTAGGGTAGCTCTAGTTCCAACTTTTTGAAGAACTTCCATACTGTTTTCCAGAGTGGCTATACCAGCTTGCATTCCCGCCAACAGTGTAGGGAGGGTTCCCCTTTCTCCGCGCCCTTGCCAACATCTGTCATTTCCTGACTTGCTGATTTTAGCCATTCTGACTGGTGTGAGGTGGTATCTCGCTGTGGTTTTGATTTGTATTTCTCTGATGCCGAATGATGTTGAGGGGCTCCATTGTTGTTTAGGGCCTATTCATATATTTTTCCTGAATTCACAGATATCAGAAGATATTGAATCCAGTAAGAATCATTGCCTAATAAGGCCCATCTTCCTCCAATAGGAAGAACTTTGGTGGAATTTATAATAGTTTCTATTCCCATTATGACATTGAAATAAGTCTAGTTAGCCATAAGTTTGGCTAACAAGGCAGTAACTGAACGTTTATTTAAGTTACAAGGGTCTTTAATGATTTTCTACAGATTAGGACAGCTGTACGTTTGGGTTTCCGCGGTTAATAAAGAAGGCCATTGACCCATAGTTACCTCAGAATCTTCTGGGATGAATGGCAAAGTTAGATCTTTTTTTTAGTTTTCCTTTTATTTATTTTAATTAACATATAATGTATTATTTGCCCCAGGGTACGTATCTGTGAATCATTAGGCTTAACACATTTCACAGCAGTAAGTAGCCTTTCTTTAGAGAAATTAGTAACAGCAACTTTAATTTATCTCAGTATTTCATAAATAAATATTAAAGGCTATGAAGATTTGAGTAGCAGTATGTTTTATTTCTAGATATATGACAGACTTTATTCCAAATAGAGAAAAGACGTTCTTTTCAAATTCCTGTGAATTTTTTAAAAAATTGTGTCTTGGACTTCAAAGAAAATTTGAAGTTTTAAAGTAGAGAAATTAAATTGTATAGGCCAATGTTTTTTGACTAAAGTAATAAAACTAGATGTTAAAGCCAAATGATTGTTAACTACTTGGATGATGAAAACTGTGTCCTGCTGGGATTTAAGCTTAAATTTAATACTGATTAGAGGTTAACAACAATGAGTACCTGACATGAAAAAACAGATGAGATTAACATTCATTTAAACATGATGCATTAAAACACTTTACTTTGCTATCAAATCCCTAATAGAATTATAATAGTGGTTTTCTTAAAAAGGCATTGGGTGTCAAGGACAAAGAAAACTGGAAAGCTAATCACAGAAGTAAAATGTTGGAAGCTTGAAAGCAGCAAGTGGTAACTAATTTTGTAGATCTGAGAAAACCAAATTTTCTGCCATTAGTGGGGGAGGCCTAGAATTGGTACTGTAGACCCTGGGATGCTTCAGAAATTGGTGGCTTCAGATACTTTGAAAGAATTGCCCAAAAGCATATAATAACAAGTAAACAATACTTGAACTCGGAAAGGGTTTCTTACCTTAAGGCTTCTTCTGTTATTCAAATGGAGAATTTCTGTGATTGAGAACTCTACACACAGCTTGGGTTAAGGATGTCATACTAAAAAAACCGGAAATACATGGAAATCTACATGCTGAACCAGGAATCACCCCCCCGTCTCTCTTCCTCTATTAGTTCTGAGAAAACTGGGTGTCAGGCTCATAACCCCAGATGTGAGATTGGAAGATTAATCCTATTACAGCAAAGTAATGATCAGGAAAAAAGACCAACAGATAATAACAGTTGTGGATTCACCCAGGGAAATGGCCCAGATTGATCATCCTGCAGTGACACCCACCCATTAACACAGGATTTCCAGACAGCTTTTATATGTTTCATTTTAAGATATGATATTACAGATCATTAAACATTTGAGGATAACCCCAGTATGAAAGATGAGGAGATAGAAACAGCAGTTCAAAAAGAAGTTACTGAAATATGTTTGGAAGTAAGGTAATTGTATCTTTGAAACAAGAAAGGATGCTTGCTGTAAGGCAACCCTCAGAAAACAAAAGCTCTTAGACATTTAGAATATGAAATAGTAGGAGGATTGGAAATAAAGAATATGAGATACTTAATAGAAGAGTTAGAAGTTTAGAGTATTAAATTCTGGTAGAAGGTTAGAAGATAAAATTGAGGCAATCTCCCAGAAAGGACAAAAAGATGTAAAGTAACAGATAAGGAAATTAGAGGATCATACTTGGCAAATTCAACATATGAAAGATAAGAATTACAGGGTGGGAGAAAAATATGTGGAGGAAATTAATAATGAACAAAAAACTTGGGTGTTCATATTGAAAGGTCTTACAGAATGCTCAGCATGGTGATTGAAAAGCAAACAACATATCAAAGTATATCATAATGAAATTTCAGACACCAGAAATAAAAGATCCCAACAGCTTTCCCATATGGAGCATATAAAAGAGATTAAGAATCAGTAACAGTGGAAAGGAATTGTTAATGGAATAATGCCTTCAAAACTCTTGAAGGAAAGATATTTCCAAATTAATTCTGTACCTTGCTGAGCTTTCAAGTGTGAGAGTAGACTAAAATTATGAAACTTAAGAGGTTGTTAGAATATTTCCTCTGACTGCACTGTATCTCAGGAAGTTACTAGAGGACAGGGACTTTATCAAAATGATGAGTTAAGTAAAAAAGGAATTCTCTGGGAAATAGAATTTAGCATAGGAGAGAAGCAAAGCAAATACATACCTAAAATGATGCTGAAGGACGATCCAAGGAGGGTGGCTGTGCAGCAGTTAAGAAAAATGATCAGTTCTGAGTGGGACAAGAAGAAAAGAGGATCTAGGTAGTAGTATTTAGAAAGACTTGTATGCGAGCACACACAAAATAGAGGGGATTTTTGTGATTTTATTCTAAAGGGACATAGTTTTCTTTTCCTGTGATGTTTTGGTTTTGGTATGAAGGTAATAGTGACTTCATAAAATGAATTAAGAAATGTTCCTTCCTGTTCTATTTTGGGAAAGGTTTAAGAAGGATTGATGTCAATTCTTTAAACATTGGTTTAAAGTTAGATTGCACCAGAGAATCTATCTAATCCTATTTTATTTTTGGTAAGTTTTTTCATTACTTAATCTCTTTAATTTGGTATAGGTCTATTTAGATTTTCTGCCTCTTCTTGATTCAGTTTCAGTAGTTTTTTTCTAGAAATTTGTCCATTTTATCTAGGTTATTTAATTTGTTGCTATATAGTTGTGCCTAGTGTTCCCATATAATCCTTTTCATTTCTTTTTTTTTTTTTTTAAGATTTTTTATTTACTTATTAGAGAGAGAGTGAGAATGAGAGGGGAGAAGGTCAGAGGGAGAAGCAGACTTCCCGCAGAGCTGGGAGTCCGATATGGGACTCGATCCCGGGACTCCGGGATCATGACCTGAGCCAAAGGCAGCCTCTCAACCAACTGAGCCACCCTCCTTTTCATTTCTTATTATAATACCAGTTGTATTGATCCTTTTATCATTCTTTTTTTTTTATTAACATACAATGTATTATTTGCCCCAGGGGTACAGGTCTGTGAATCATCAGGCTTATACATTTCACAGCACTCTCCATAGCACACACCTCCCCAGTGTCCATAAGATCCTTTTATGATTCTTGATTGTAATAATTTGTCTTTTTTTCTTGGCCAGTCTAGCTGAAGGTTTGTAAATTTCATTGATACTTTCAAGGAACCAACTTTTAATTTCATTGATCTGTCTTTTCTCAGTTTCATTCATATAAGCTATAATCTTTATTATTTTCTTCATCTGCCTGTTTGGGGTTTTAGTTTTCTCTTTTTCTATTTTTTTTAAGGTCAAAGTTTAGGGTTATTGAATTGGGATCTTTTTTAATGTAAGCGTAGATAGCTATAAATTTCCCTTTAAATATTGCTTTCAGTTCATCATTTAAATTTTGGCATGTTATGCTTTTGTTTAATCTTAACATTTTATAATTTTCCTGTGTGATTTCTTTGATCTATGGATTATTTATTTGTTGCTTAATTTCCACATATTAATTTCCCATATTTCTTCTGTAACTGCTTTCCAATTTGATTCTATTGTGTTTGGAGAACATACTTTGTATAATTTTATTCCCTTAAAAATCTTGAAACTTGTATTATAGCCTAATAAATGGTCTGTATTGGAGAATGGTTCATGTACACTTGAGAAGAAAGTGTCCTGTTGAGTGGAGTATTCTGTAGATGTATGTCAAGTCTAATTAGTTTATAGTGTTAAAGTCTTTTGTTTCCTTGTGATTTTTTTTGTCTGGTTCTATCCATTATTGAAAATGAGGTATTTTTATTTGATTTTATCGATTGTCTATTTTCACCTTCAATTTTATATGTTTCTGTTTCATGTGTTTTGAATCTTTATTGTTAGTATGTATGTTTATAGTTGATCTATAATTTTTGGTGAATTGATCCTTTTATTATTATAAAATGTCCTTCTCTATCTCTAGTAACACTCTTTTTCCTTGATATCTATTGTATCTGATAAGAGTATAGCTACTCCAGCTCTCTTTTGGTTATAGATTTCTTCGTATATCTTTTTCTATCCTTTTACTTTCAGCTTATTTGAATCTAACATGTCTTTGAACCTATGTGTATCTCTTTTATTATTATAATTATTTTGTGTGTGTGTTTTAGATAACATCTAATTGGATTGTGTTTTTTTTTTTTTTACCTATTCTGTCAGTCACTGGTTTTTGATTGGAATGCCCAGTTAATTTGCATTTAATGTAGTTACTGATAAGAGAGAATTTATGTCTGCTATTTTCTTTTCCGTGTCTTAAGATTTTTTCTGTTCTTTATTCCTTTACTGTTGCCTTCCTTTGTACTGAATAGATTGTTTTCTAGTACCATTTAAATCCCCTTTTTTCACTATATATTTTTTCATTGTGGTTGTCCTGGGAATTGCAGTTAATAACTTATTTCAGTCTAGTTCAGATTAATACCAATTTCAATAATATACATTAATTTTGTCCTGTATAACTCTATTCCTTCTCTTTCCTTTGTGTTATTTTGTCATGCAAATTATGTCTCTATATGTCTTTTAAATCAGAAGAAAAAAGTTACAAAATTAAAAATTATGCTGTCTTTTATATTTACCTATTCAGTTACCTTTCCTGTGCTCTTTATTCTTCAGATGGATTCAAATTACTGTCTAATATCCCTTCATTTCAGCCTTCAGTAATTCTTGTGTAGCAGGTCTTGTGGCAACCAGTTCTGTCAGTTTTTGCTTATCTGTGAATGTCTTAACTTCACTTTCATTTTAGTAAAGAATTCTTAGTTGACAGTATTACTTTTTCAGTACTTTGAATATGTCTTCCTATTGCCTTTTGGCTTTCATGGTTTCTGATGAGAAATTAACTATTAATTTTATGGAGGATCTCTGTATGTGACAAGTCACTTATCTATTGGCTTCTTTCAGGATTCTCTGTTTTTTGAGTTTATAGTAGTTCCTCGAGCTTTTTGGGTGTTAGAGTAATATTTTTCATTAAATTTAGGGGAATTTTCAGTGATTATTCAGATCCTGTTTCTCCCCTTCCCCCCCCCTTTTTAAAGATTGATTATTTATTCATTCATTCATTTATTTAATTTTACATAGACAGTGAGATCACAAGTAGGCAGAGAGGCAGGCAGAGAGAGGGGGAAGCAAGCTCCCCGTCAAGCAGAGAACCCGATGCGGGGCTTGATCCCAGGACTCTTAGATCATGACCCGAGCCGAAAGCAGAGGCTTTAACCCACTGAGCCACCCAGGTGCCCCTTTTTCCCCTCCTCTCTTTCTGGGACTCCTATTATGTGTATGTTGGCATGTTTAATGGTATCCCTCAGGTATCTTAGACTCTTTTTTTTTTCCTTCTTCATTTGTTTTTCTTTCTGTTTTTGGAGTAGATAATCTCCATCTTCAGATCCACTGATTCTTTGCTTCTGCCTGCTCATATCTGCTGCTGAAAACTTCTAGTGAATTTTAAATTTTATTTAAATTTTTTTACTTTTCAACTCTATTTCTGTTTCATTCTTTTTCATGATTTCTTTCTCTCTGTTTTCTGTATGTGGGACATCCATCTCATTCTTTCCTTTAGTTCGTTAGACAGATTTCCTTTAGTTCTTTGAACATGTTTAAAACAAGTGATTTGTGAATATTGGCTAGTAAGTCTAATGTCTGTGTTTTCTCAGACAGTGTCTGTTGGCTGCTTTTTGTTTGTTTTCCCATGTGTATAAGCCATTCTTTCTCATATTTATGTCTTACCATTTTTTTTGTTGAAAACTACATTTTAAATAATGTGGCACCTTAGATAATCAGATTCACCCCTTCCCAGTGCTTGTCGTTGTTACTGTTTGTTGTTTGTTTATTGAACTAATAAACAGGTTTTTTTAAACGAATTCTGTCAAATCTGTATTCTTTATCATGGGTGGCCACTGAACTTTCTATTCAATTAGCTTAGTGGTCTAATAATCCCGCAGAGATGTCCTTAAATGCCTGGAATCTCCCAGTCTCAACATTAAGGAGGGTATTTTATAACTTTGCTTTACTCTTCACTCCTGCTTGTCCAGAGCCTCTGTTAGCCAGAGATGAGTGCTTAGGGCCTTCTCAGGCCTTTCCTGAGCATATGCACATCCCCGCGCTTACATGTGACCGTCTAGATTCTCAGGAATGTATTGCAGCTTTTTTTAGTGCCTGGTTTTTCTTTTTAAGCTCTTTGGTTAGCCTGTTATTTGTCTCAGCTCTTACCTACTGCTTTGGTCAGCTGCAGTATGAAACAATTGCCTCTGATAGTTTTTTGACAAACCCCCTTGGGGAAAAGTTTTGCTTTGTTTTATTTTTGCATTGGGTGAGCTCTGAGGTCAAATTAAGATAACTTTAGGAGTGGGGTCTTCCAAGAAATTACCAAAAATTTCAAATAATGACAGTCCTCTGGGAATGTAGTAGAGGTGATCTCATCATCTTCTGCCTTCCCTCTCTCTCCCATATAGCTGCCAGGCTATTAGGGAGCCACAAACCAGGTTTGTGGACTATTGAGTTTCAAAGTTACTATAGAGATGGAGCGGCAGGATAGGAATAGGGCAAAATAAAATGCCACAAAATTTGCTTGTCTTAAGATTTAACCATCTTTCTTGAGTAAGTTCTCCCCAGATTGCGGCAAGACTTTGGTTAAATTCTCATTTGGAAAATGTTGACTTTTTTTTTTTTTGCCATTGTTCTTGTTGAGTTAATGGAGATGATTTTCAAATGTCCTTATTTTGACATTTTTGCTAGTCTTACTGCTGAGTTTTGAGAGTTCTATTTTAGAGTCTTGTTATGTAGTTTGCAAACATTTTCTCCAACTCTGTCACTTGTTTTTTAATCCTCTTAACAGGATCTTTCACAGAGTAAATAAAAGATTTTTGCTTTGATGAAGTCCAGTTTATCGATTTTTTCTTTTATGGATGATGCTTTTGGTGTTATTTCTAAGAATTCTTTTTCTAGGTCTAGATCCTGATGATTTTTTTTCTGTCTTCTATAGGATTAATAGTTTTACCTTTAACATTTAAATCTGTAAGCCATTTAAAATTAATATTGGTATAGAGTGTGAGATTTAAGTTGGTATTCTTTTTTTCTCTCTGTATATTCAGTTGCTGTAGCACCAGTTGTTTAAAAGACATTTTTCCCCACTGAATTGCTTTTATACTGTTGTGAAAAAGTCAGCTAGCCATCCTCATGTAGGGCTTTGAGGAAATTATAGAAAATATAGGATGAATACTAGAGAGTTAATTCATTCTCTTATATAGGAGGCAATTAGATCAAATTGTTTAGAAATCAGGTGGGGGAGGGATGGTTAGAGAAGAGGTGGTAGGTAGTGCTAGTTTTCATATAAGCTTTGTTTGATTCTTAAAATATGCATTTGTGTAATTTTAATTAAAATAAAAGCAGAATACTATAAGGTAATGCCAGTGCTTAACTTAGGGGAAAATTTAAAACTTTAAATGTCTATATTTTTAATTTTGAAATGTTTTTAATGTGGAAAAAATACTCAGAGTAATGCATGGGAAAAAAATGTACAACTTCAGAATTCAAAAGTGTATACCTGCTTAGCAACCCCTAGTCAAGAATTAAAACATTGCCAGTTCCTCCATTCTTTTCCCTTCCAATCAAACCTCCACCTCTGTCCTTGGGAGACGACCATCTAACCTTTTATGGTAGCCACCTTTTTGTTTTATATTTTTACTACTTTTCGAACTATATATTTTTTCCTGTTAATGAAATTTATATAAATGGATCTTGGCTTTTCCAGCTTTGTTTATGAGAGTCATGTCTGTTTTTGCATGTAACTATAGTTCATTCAATTTCATGGCTGTGCAGGCATTCCTCATTTTATTGCACTTCGCTTTGTTGAGCTTTGCAAATTGTGTGTTTTGTTTTGTTTTGTTTACAGATTTAAGGTTTGTGGCAACCCTGTTAGCAAGTCTTTTGGCGCCATTTTTCCAATAGCATTTGCTCACTTCATGTCTTTTTGTCACATTTTGGTAATTCTTGCAACATTTCAAACTTTTAAATTTTATTTCTGATGGTGATCTGTGATCAGTGATTTTTGATGCTACTCTTGTAATTATTTTGGGTTGCCCCATCCACAGCCATATGAGCTGGCAAACTTAATAAATGTTTTCTGTGTTCTAACTCCTCCATTGACTGGCTGTTTCGCTGTCTCTCTCCTTTGACTTGGGCCTCCCTATTCCCTGAGAGACAGTGTTGAAACTAAGCTAATTAAGAACCCTATAATGGCTTCTAAGTTTTTAAGTGAAAGGAAGAGTTGCATGTCTCTTACTTTAAATCAGAAGCTAGGAATGATTAAACTTAGTAAGGAAGGCATTTCAAAGGCTGAGATAAGGCCAGAGGCTAGGCCTCTTGCACTACTTAGTTAAGGTATGAATGCAAGGAAAAGTCCTCGAAGGAAATTAAAAGTGCTATACTAGATTGAACATACTAAGTGAACACATGAATGACGAGAAAGTAAAACAGCCTAATTGCTGATGTGGAGAAAGTGTCAGTGGTCTGGATAGAAGATCAAACCAGTCACAACATTGCCTTAAGCCATAGCATAATCCAGACCAAAGACCCTAACTCTCTTCAATTCTGTGAAGGCTAAGAGAGGTGAGAAGGCTGCAGAAGAACTGTTTGAAGCTAGCAGAGTTTGGTTTACAAGGTTTAAGGAAAGAAACCTTTAGAACATAAAAGCAGCAAGTGATGCTGTAGAATCTGCAGCAAGTTCTTCAAAAGATATCTAGCTAAGATAATTAACAAAGGTGGCTACACTAAACAGGTTTTCAAAGTAGACAAAGCGGCTTTATATTGGAAGAAGATGCCATCTAGGACTATCATAGTTAGAGAGGAAAAGCCAGTGCCTGGCTTCAGAGCTTCAAAGGTCTGGCTCATTCTTGTTGGGGGCTAAGTTGAAGCCAGTGCTCCTTTACCATTATAAAAATCTTAGGGCCCTTAAGAATTGCACTAAATCTGCTCTGCCTGTGCTGTATAATGGAATGACAAAGCCTTGTTGATAGCATATCTTTTTAGAACATGTTTCACTGACTATTTTAATCCTACTCTTCAGATCTACTGCTTGGATAAAAAGATTCCCTGTAGATATTACTGCTCACTGACAATGCCCTTGATTAAGAGCTCTGACAAAGATGTACAGTGAGGTGAATGTTGTTTTCATGCCTGCTAACCCAGCATTTATTCTGCCAGCCCATGGATCAAGAAGTAAATTCAGCTTTCAAGCCTTGTTATTTAAGGAATACATTTTGTAAGACTGTAGCTGCCATAGTGACTCCTGATAGCTCTGGACCAAGTAAATTGAAAACCTGGATTCAGGGCACCTGGGTACTCAGTTAAGTGGCTGCCTTCAGTCAATAGATACTGATCCTGAGTACCCTGAATGTTAGGGTTAGCATATAAAGAATTCAAAGCAGCTTTCTAACTATATTACAAATATTAAAATAAACTCAGCAACGCCTGGGTGGCTTAGTTGGTTAAGCAACTGCCTTCTACTCAGGTCATGATTCCAGAGTCCTGGCATCGAGTCGTGCATTGGACTTTCAGCAGGGAGGCTGCTTCTCCCTCTCCCTCTGTTCCTTCCCTCTGCCCATGCTCTCTCTCTTTCACGCTCTCTCAAAATAACTAAAATCTTGAAAAAAGAAAAAGAAAATCTGGATTCACCATTCTAGATACCATTAAGAACATTCTTAATTCGTGAGAAGTGATCAAAATAAAGACATGAACAGGAATTTGGAAGAATTTTAATTCAACCCTTACAGATGTCTTGGACGATTCAGGACTTCAGTGGAGGCAATAACTGCATATTTGGTGGAAACAGCAAGAGAACTAGAACTAGAAGTGAAGCTTGAAGATCTGATTGAATGGCTGCAATCTCATGATAAAGCCTGAACTGATGAAGAGTTGCTTCATAGGATAAGTGAAGAAAGAAAGTGCTGGGGCGCCTGGGTGGCTCAGTGGGTTAAAAACTCTGCCTTCGGCTCAGGTCATGATCTCAGGGTCCTGGGATCGAGCCCCGCATCAGGCTCTCTGCTCAGTGGGGAGCCTGTTTTCCTTCTCTCTCTGCCTGCCTCTGCCAACTTCTGATCTCTCTGTCAAATAAATAAAAATATTTTTAAAAAAGTGTTTTCTTCAGATGGAATCTGCTCCTGCTGATGATACTGTGAAGACTGTTGAAATGACAACAAAAGATATACATATTACATACACACTTAGTTGATAAAGCAGCAGCAGGGTTTGAGAGGATATGGCTCTAATTTTGAAAGAAGTTCTACTCTGGGTAAAATGTTACCAAACCATCACATACTACAGAGAAATAGTTCATGAAAGGAAGAGTCAATAGTTGTGGCAAACTTCATTGTTGTCTTATTTTAAGAGATTGCCACAACCACAAAGCCAAGATGCCCTTCAACAGACGAATGGATAAAGAAGATATGGTCCATATATACAATGGAATATTACACCTCCGTCAGAAAGGATGAATATCCAACTTTTGTATCAACATGGTTGGGACTGGAGGAGATTATTCTGAGTGAAATAAGTCAAGCAGAGAAAGTTAATTATATGGTTTCACTTAACTTGTGGAGTATAAGGAGTAACCTGGAGGACATTGGGGGAAGGAAAGGAAAAGGGAATTGGGGGAAATTTAGAGGGGGAGGTGAACCAAGAGAGACTCAGAAACAAACTGAGGGTTTTGGAAGGGAGGGGGGTGTGGGAATGGGTGAGCCTGGTGGTGGGTAATGGGGGGGGCACGTATTGCATGGAACACTGGGTGTGGTGCATAAACAATGAATCTTGGAGCACTGAAAAAATAAAATTTAAAAAATAAAAAAATTAAAAAAATAAAAGTAAAGGAAAAAAAAAAGAAATTGCCACCACCACCCTAATCTTCAGGAATCACCACCCTAATTAGTCAGCTGCCATCAACATTGAGGCAAGATCAGCAAAAAGATTATGACTTGTTGATAACCCAGAAAATGGTTAGCATTTTTTAGCGATAAAATATTTTAAAATTAAGGTATATACTTTTTAGAAGACATACTGCTATTGCACACTTAGTGGACTATAGTATAGTGCTAACACGACTTTTATATGTACTAGGAAACCAAAAAATTCATTAGACTTGATGTATTACATTTTTGTTGTATTGTGGCAGTCTGGAACTGAACCCATGCTATCTCTGAAGTGTGCCTGTAGATGGTATGGGACATTATATGAATAGTCCACATTAATTCATTCTGTTACTGATAGAAATTTGGGTTGTTTCTACATTTTAGGTTTTCATGAAGAATGCTCCTGTGTATTTCCTTGTACGTACCTCTTGGTGCACACATGCACACGTTTATATTTAGTAAATATCCTGGAGTTAAATAGCCTAGTTTTAGAGTGTATTTATGTTTAATTTCAGAAGATAATAAAAACTTTTCTTCCTAAATTGTTTTGTAACAAGTTATAATCTCATCAGCATTTTTGCACTTCATCTTCACCAACATCTTCACCAACATTTTGTATTGTTAATCTTTAATTTTAGTAATTTTAGTGGATGTATAGTGGTTTTATTTCCCATTTCCCCGATTCCAAATGTGATTATACCTTTTTATATATATTTTTGGCCAGATTTTATAAATATTTTGTGTATATTTGAAAAGAATGTGTTTTGTAGTCCAATTGGGTACAGTATATATATGTGTCAAGTCAGTTTTGTTCAGCATGTTGTTTAAAACTTCTACATTCCCACCACCTTAATTGCAGCATGTTGGCTCAGTTAGAGACATGTTAAAATCTTCTGTTGTTAAGGATTTGTCTTTCTTATGTTACTGCCCATTTTTGCAAATTTAGAATTGTTTCTGAAATGTTTCTGATGAGTTGAACATTTTATCATTATTTCTCATTGTCTTTGGTAATTCTCTTTGCTTTGCAGTCCATCTTAACTAATAACTATATAGCTACACGGGCCTTATAGTTAGTATTTGGGTGGTTCATTTTCTCCCTACAACCTTTATTTTAAGTTTTTCTGTGCCTTTTTGTTTCAGAAATGTTTCATGTATCCACCATATCATTGTTCTTCTTTCAGTCTGATCTAACATTTCATTTTTTACTTACGGTATAAGGTTTATTTAGATTTCTTGTAATTATTGATGTACTGGGGCATAAATATACAATTTAATGTGCTTACTATTCTGTTACATTCTTTTTCTCACCTTTTTTGCTGTCTTTTTATTCTTTCCTTCTCCCATCTTTTTTTTTAACTGTTTTGTCTGCTAGTCATAAGTCACATTTTTATCCGAAAAGATCATTTTTTTAATTCACCTTAATTTTGAAGGAACGTATCACAGGATATAGAAGGTGTTGCTCTAGTATGTCCCATTTTTTCTGATGATGTCAGCCATTACTTGAATTGTCATTGTCATTTCCTGTATGCAGCCATTTTTCCCTGGCTGCTCTCAAGGTTTTCTTAAGCCTTTAACAGCCTGACTATGATATGTTTGTATATGTTTGTAGAAATGGTTCTTTATGTTTATGCTACTTGGGTTTGTTGAGATTCTTGGATCTGTAAATTAATGTTTTCTATCATCTGAGATGTTTTTGGTTATTATTTCTTCAACAAACATTATTTTGAACCATTTTTATTCTTCTCTTCTGTTGCATCTTGTACATCAGTGTTGAGTTGGGTTATATTTATGTTGGACTACCTGATATCATCCTATTGGTCTCTGAGACGTAATTTTTTCTTCATTCATTTTACTTTCTGTTCTCTGGACAGTAATTTATGGCCATATTTCAAGCTCACTGATTCTTTTGTCACCTCTAATCACCCCCTTCTGTTGATTCTTTTATTTCAGTTATTTTACCTTTCAACTTTTTTTCTTTCTTTTTTACCTTTCAACTTTCTTCTTGGATTCTATCAATTCTTTGAATTTATTTATTTATTTATTTATTTATTTATTTATTTATTTTTAAAGATTTTATTTATTTGTCAGAGAGAGCACAATAAGGGGATGCAGCAAGCCTAGCAGGCAGAGGGAGTAGCAGGCTCCCTACTGAGCAGGGAACCCCATGCGGGACTTGATCCCAGGACCCTGGGATCATGATCTGAGCTGAAGGTAGTTGCTTAACTGACTGAGCCACTCAGGCGTCCCTAAATTTATTTTCTTTTACTATTTGTAATATAGTTAGAAAAGCTGCTTTGAATTCTTTATATGCTAACCCTAACATTCAGGGTACTCAGGATCGGTATCTATTGACTCCCCCTTTTTTCCTGAGTATGGATCACAGTTTACTGTTTCTTTGTGTATGATATGATTTTGTTTGAAAACTGGACATTATGAATATGTTTTAGTGACTCTGCTTTCTTTTAATGTTCTTCTGGGAGTTGTTGGGTGAAATTTATAGTCTGATTTTGAAACTTGCCTGTGATTTTCTTGCTCCTAGAGATTCCACTAATTTCCGCCTGTTCTCTTGAGCTTGGGTTCTCTCCTCTGGCACTTCAGCCTTATAAGGCTTCAACTTCCTGTTGCCCAAACTGCACACTTGAGGAATTCACGCTGTTGAAAAAGCATCAGTAGTACAGCTCTGTTTTTCAAGTATAAAAATACTAACCTCTGCTAACTTTTTCCCCTTGACCCCTTCAGTTGTTCTCTGTGCATACATAGTTTACCAGCCATCCAGGGATTTGGGCAAAATTTATACTGAGAATTTTTGTTTGACTGCTTCTCTGGTTCTTACTGCCAAAATTTAAATTTCTATTTAAATTTTCAGCTGCCCTTTCTAGGCTTAAGTTCTGAGCCTTATGGTAATATCTTTTTCCAGAGATGTTTTTTGTTTGCATTACACAAAGTAATGTCAACCATTACTTGTATTGTATGGGGTCTCCAGCAGTCTGAGATTACTTTAATTAAATTTTAGGGAATGAGTTTATTTTTTCACCTAAATATCTTTAGGTAGGGCTGCAGTACATGCAAGGACTTGTTTACTTCTGGCTCATTAGAGTTTAGTCCTTTGGAGTCTCAGCTCAAATCGCAGTCAGCATTTAGCATGGTTCCCACCATTTCTGAACCTTGCAGTCCCCTTGTGGTTCCCTTAACTCCGTAACAGTGTTAGAAAAACGGATCATTGTCGCTTCTCAGCCTTTTGGCTAAGATCAAATGTAGAAATAATGGATCAGTTTCTAAGCTGCCTCATCTAGATTGGCAAACCCCCAAGGCAAAAGTATCCTTGGGTGCTGGGTTGTTGTTTTTTTAAGATTTTATTTATTTGAGAGAGAGAGAGAGAGAGTGAGCATGAGCAGGGGGAGGGAGGGCAAAACCAGAGGGAGAGGGAGAAGCAGACAGACTCTCTACTGATCAGGGAGCCTGATGGGGGACTCCGTCCCAGGACCCTGGGATTGTGACCTGAGCCGAAGGCAGCCACTTGACCAACGGAGCCACCCAGGCGCCCTAGGGTGCTGAGTTTGTATCTATAGTTTTCCATCTTGTCTTAGATCCTGGCCTGGTCGTTCTTTACTATTGGGTACGCTTTTTGGTGCCTTCAGATTGATTGTTTTGAATATTTTGTTCAGTTTCTCTAGTAGGTTTCAGTAAAAGGATTGATAAGAGTTTACTATTCTGCTATTAACTGCAGTTATTTCAGGTATGTTTGGATTGATAAGTGCATATCATGTGATAATGTTTGTATCTCATGGCTTGGGTTTTTTCTGTAGTAGCTTCATTCCTAATTATGTTAGGAGGTGGCAGAGATAGCTCTGACATACATAATTCTCCTAGCTGTTATTACCACTGAAGAGTATGCCTTTCCTAGTACTTGCAGACATCCTGAGAAGGATTTTTAATTTCCCACTCTGGCCTACATTCTCATCCATGAACAAATTACTGTGGCTACCTGAGGAATTATCAGCCTGGGTATCACTCGTTCATTCCTCAGTTCAGGGCCATATGATGGGTACCATTTTAACAGTGGAGTAAGTGTTTTATTAATGGGCAGTCAGGGTGCTATTAACGTAAGTAGGAAAAGGAACGTTTGGTAAGATAGCAGATTGCTCTATAATAGTGTTCATAGATTTTTGGAGTATCCTGGAAATTTTCTTTATATGGTTGAATCTAGTAAAACTGTCTAGCAACAGAATTTCATAAAAAATAATAGTTGACTGGTAACATTACTTGTAAAAATGATTTTGCTCAGTTTCTATGTCTCGAGATCGACAAATTGACAAAATGTTTTGTAGAGTCACTGCTAATAAAACAGTAAAATAGACTTTTATGTCTTTTTCCCCCTTGCATTCAGAAGTTAAGATCTACACCAATTGTTACTCTAAAATAATTCTTCTAGGGATAGGAATAATTTAATATGTTATCTTTAGGATAGAGTTGTATCAATTAGCTATTACTGTGTAAGAAGCTACTCTAAAACTTGGGGGTTTAAAACATATATTTATTATTAAAACAAGTCTGTGAGTCAGCTGGGCAGTATTTCTGGTCTTGGCTGGGCTCTTTGATGGGTCTGCATTTAGCAGCAGTTCAGGAGGGTGGCTTTGCTGCTCTTGGCTGGGTCCTCTAGATGGCCTGTGGTGGGACATTTGGGCTGTCTTGTTTCCTCCCACAGATTAGACTTCTTAATGGTGGTAGCAGGATTCTAAGTGCAGAAGCATGCAAGGTCTCTCTTGAGGTCTAACTCAGAATTGGCAGACCGACACGCATTGTGTTCTTTTGGTCTTCCTTATAAGGAAGCCTAGAGTTAAAGCATAGGGCAAAAACACTGCTTCTTGATGGGCGAAACTGCAAAGCCTCATTGCCAAATGCATGGATAATGGAGTAGTGTAGAATTGGGGCTATTTTTGCAGACTTTTGATTCATGCTGTAAAGCTCATTTCTGTGTTCTAGGTTGAGCACTATTATATTTCAGCAGGAATTGTGTTTGAGTATAGAAGTTTAGGCAAGTATAAATTAAATACCTCAAGCTGTTTGGAGGTCCATATGACTCCAGTTATACTCGTTTTGTAGGATATATCTGGTGACATTTTGGAAGCATTGCTCATGCATTGAATTACCAATTGTAGAGTAATTGTGGTACCAGTGGTAGGTGTTGAAAGATTAATTTCTGCATCTGTTCTTTTTTCGTTATAACGACAGTATTTTTCTGCTCATTATTATTACTCTTATTTAATTTGAGATTTCATTGTTTTCCCAAGTTAATAATATTTGCATATTGTGATCTTAAGTGGATTTGTTGAAGTATAATTGACATATAATAAATCTTATGTTTTATGTATGTAATTTTAATAGATTTGATATCTGTATGCACCCATGAAACCATCACCATAATCAAGATAAGAAACATATCCTTTACCCTCAGAACTTTCCTTGTATCCCTTTTTAATTCTTTCATAGTTATTGCTTCTCCCCTTATGCAGTATATAATCTTTTTGTCTACATTTTTTTCACTCATCATAGTTATTTTCAGGTTCATCCATGTTGCGTGTATCATTAGTTCACTCTTATTCCATTATAAAGCTATAATGTAAAGGTTCACATGTTCGTGGATGTTTTTTCCTTTAGCTTTTGGCTGTTACCAAAAAGGTGTACATTTGTATGTAAGTTTTTATATGAACATATGCTTTCATTTCTTTGGGTAAATACCTAGGAGAGAGGAATGACTGGATCATACATGTAGTAGGTGTATATTTGACACTTTAAGAAAGTGTCGAAACTACTTTTTACAAAGTAGTTGTATCATTTATCTTCCTGTATGAGTGTATGAGAGTTTCAGTTCCTTCACTCATTTACCAATATGTGGTATGGTTGGTCTTATTAATTTGAGCCATTGTTATACTTGTGTAGTGATAACTTATGGCTGAAGTTTGTACTTTTCTAATGAAAAGTGATAGTGTATTTTCATAACATTCATGTATCTTTGGTGAAAGATTTGATCAGAAGATTTGTGGGTTCACATCTTCTGCCCATTTTGTGATTGGGTTGTTTTGTTTTAATTGAGGTTTTAAAAATGGATTTATTGAAAAATAATTGACATGGAGTGAAGTACAAAGTACACAGTAAGTATAAGTTTTGAGGTGTGAATACACTTAGGAAGCTATAACCACACAAACAAGATACTGAATACATTTATCACACCTGACAGTTTCCTCATACCTTTTTTTGTCATACCTTCTGAGCCACATTCCCCTTTTGGGTCTTTTAAAAGCATTTAGTCTAGGTTTACTCTAGTCAGTGCTACCTGAATTAAGAGATTTTTCCAATCTGTCTGAAGGAAACAGGACTTATTTTCGGCTTTGTGTGAGACTAAGGCAATAATCCTTGTCATCCTTTTGAGTGGCTCTTTCCTTGGCCTTCAGCCTGTTTTAATGATACTTATGGGTGTTCTCGCTCTGTGCACTTGTCTTCTCTCCAGTACTCTGCCCTGCAGTCCCTGGCTGTCTTAGCTTTGGACTTCCAGTTAAGTCTCTTCAACTCAGGGAAACCACCAGATTCTGCCTGGGTATACCGTCCCCAGGTGAGGATCTGTAGTAAGTTGGGGTTATTGGAGGGGTTATTTACCTCATCTGTTTCCCTTCTCTTAGGGTTCAACTTCTGTATTTGCCTGCCTAATATCTGAAAATTCATTTCATATATATTTCTTTGTTGTTGTTGTTGTTTTATAGTTCTGGTTTTTAGACGTTTCAGATGGAGGGCAAACTCAGTCCCTGTTATTCCATCTTGGTACTTAGGAGTATTTTCTTAGTACTTACTTATTTTTTAAATGGTGTTAACAAAACATTAAGTTTACCATCTTAACCATTTTAGTGTACAGTTCAGCAGTGTTAAGGTTATTCACATTATTGTGCAGCAGATCTCTAGGACTTTTTATTTTGCAAAACTGAAACTCTGTACCCATTAACCTCTAATTTTATCACCCCCTCACTTTCATCCCTTGGTTAACAACCTTTTTACTTTTCTTTCTGTGATTTTGACTACTATAAATACTTGCTATGAGTGGAATCATACTGTGTTTGTCCTTTGTGATTGGCTTATTTTACTTAGTGTAATGTTCTCAAGATTCATCCTTAATGTGACTTGTAATCAGATTTCCTTATTTTTAA
The DNA here is from genome assembly GCA_028533885.1 of Nasua narica. NCBI lineage: Eukaryota > Metazoa > Chordata > Mammalia > Carnivora > Procyonidae > Nasua > Nasua narica. The sequence continues at coordinate 68,489,062 of CM052798.1, read as the reverse complement.
AGGCTTCACAGTATTCCATGCCAGTGTTCCATGTATATACCACATCTCCTTTATCTATTCCTCTGTCAGTGAACTTTCAGTTGCTTTTGCGGCTTGGCTATTGTGAAAAGTGCTATCATGAGCATGGGTATGTAAATCTATCTTTGAGATCCTATTTAGAATTCTTTTGGATATATACCCAGAATTGGGGTTGCTGGATCACAGGGCAATTCTATTTTTAATTTTTTAAAAAAATTATTTATTCATTTAAGAGAGAAAGCATGCACACAAGCAGAAGGAAAGGAAGAGAGGAAGCTGACTCCCCGCTGAGTGCCGAGCCTCACATGGGGCTTGATCTTACCACCCTGAGATCGTGACTTAAGATGAAACCGAGAGTTGGACATTTAACCACCCGAGTCACCCAGACACCTCTGTGAATGAGATTTTCATAATTTTGTTTTCCAGTTTGGTCATTATTAGTATATAGAAATGTAACTGATCTTCATAGGCTGATATTCTGAAATTTTGCTGAAATCATTTATTAGAGTTAATTTTTTTAAGACTCTTTTAATATTTTCTACCTAAAAGGTCATGTTGGAGCACCTGGGTGGCTCAGTGGGTTAAAGCCTCTGCCTTCAGCTCAGGTCATAATCTCAGGGTCCTGGGATAGAGCCCCACATCAGGCTCTCTGATCAGCAAGGAGCCTGCTTCCCCACCCCCACTCCCCCGCCTCTCTGTCTACTTGTGATCTCGCTCTCTTTCTGTCAAATAAATAAACTCTTTTAATAAATAAATAAATAAATAAATAAATAAATAAATAAATAAAAGATCATGTTATCAGCAAGTAATTTTACTTCTTCCTTTCCAATTTGGAGATCATTTGTCTCTTTTTTCATAAGTGTTTGCCCTGACTAGTACTTTAGTACCATGTTGAATAAAAGTAGCAAGAGTAGGTATTCTTGGGGTACCTGGCCAGCACAATTGGTGGACTATATGACTCTTTATCTCGGGGTTATGAGTTAGGTCCCCACATTGGGTGTAGAGATTACTTAAAAAAAGAATAGGCATCCTTCCTTTCTTAATCTTAGAGGAAAAACTTTACATTTTTCACTATTCAGTGTGGTGCTAGCTGTGAACCTTTCACTTGTGGCTCTTACTATGTTGAGGGTAGTTTTCTTCTATTCCTAGTTTGTTGAGTGTTTCTGTCATGAAAAGGTGTTGGGTTTTGACAGATGCTTTTTCTGCACCAACTGAGATCTTGTGGTTTCTGTCCCTCTTTCTGTTAATATGGTTTATTACATTGATTTTCATTTGTTGAACCATTCTTGCATTCCAGGAATAAATCCACCTTGGTCAGTGTGTAGAATTCTTTTAATGTGTTATGTTTGGATTTTAGTATTTTGTTGAGGATTTTTGCTCAATATTCATCCAGGTGTATCGACTTACCTAAACAATATCCTAATTATATTATACTTTTTAGGTATGAATTTAAAAAATACTTCCTATCAAACTTCATTATCAATTCCCCTTTAAAAAATACAGTGTTTACAGTGACCTGGTTTGACTCTGGGGAACAAATGCAGTTACAAGTTGTTGTTTTTCTTGGACTTTGAAATATAACAGAGCAAAGTAAAGAACGAAAGTCAAAGTTAGTTACTGTCTTTGTGTGGTGTTTGTGGATTGTGGTAAAGTATACATATAATGTTCAACATTTTAAGCATTTTAAAGTATAGGTAAGTGACATTGAGCACATTCACACGCTTGTGCAAACTTGTATATCCTTGTATTAGTCTGCTAGGGCTGCAATAACAAAATATCACCGACTTGGTGGCTTGAGCAACAAATTTATTTTCTCACAGTTCTGGTGGCTCGAAGTCCAAGATTAGGGTGTTAGGTTTATTTGAGGCTTCTCTCCTCAAGATGGCTATTTTCTTTCTGTGTCCTCAAATGGCATTTCCTCTGTGCATGCATCCCTAGTGTCTTTTTCTTCTTATAAGGACACCAATCCTATTAGATTAAGGCACCATCCTTAGGTCCTTATTTAACCTCAGCTAACATTTTTGAAGGCCCCTTCTGCAAATGCAGTCACATTGGGAACTGGGGATTCATAACACCTTTTATGTAGTGCTTCTGGTTTATTTCCTAGAAACCTACCATCATCAGTATAGTCATTTCTTACTATTGTTCTAATAAATTATCACAACCTAGGTGTCTTTAAACAATAAACTAACTGACAATTCTGAAAGCTGAAGTCTGAAATCAGCATCACTGGACAGAAACCAAGGTGTCAGCAGGGTTATTCTCTCCAGAAATTTTAGGGGAAGATCCATCCCTTGCCTCTCTAAATTCTGGTGGCTACCCACATTCCTGACGGTGCCTGCAGTCTGCAAGGCCAATGTTTTCAAACCTCTCTCGTCTTTGCGTTCTCTGTGTATAGTCAAATTTCCTCGTCTCCCTCTTTATAAGAATACATGTGATTGTAGTTAGGGCCCACCCAGATAATCCAGGATAATCTCTCCGTCTCAAAATTCTTAACTTAATCACACCTGTAAAGACTTTTCTTTAGGGGGTGGGAGGGGTCATACAAGGTAATATTCACAGGTTCTGGGGATTAGAATGTAGATTCTCTTGCAGGGCCATTTTTTTTTTTTCATCCCATTACACTCAGCAATTCATAGTAGACTTTTAGGGTTCTTACTTTGATTTACAGCTTAGCTTGTAATAGGTCACAGTATCCAGTTCTGGGTAGGTAAAGATTGGTGGCAGTGGGTGGCCAAGAGAATATTCTCATCTCTTCTAGACATTATGCAGAAAACTCTAGGTCTGCAGTTCTTAGTGTGTGGTCCTGGAAAGAGCATCACCCTAGGAACTTACTAGAAATGCAAATCACTGGGCTCCAACTTAAAATTACCGAATCAGGGACTTTGAGGGTGGGGCTAGCAGTCCATATAACAAGCCCTCCGGGTGATGCTGATGGGTGCTAAAGTTGGAGAAACACTTTTTTAGATTGTTGATATTAGTGTTAAGACCATATTCACCTTCTTCTCTAGCTCTTTTCTGCTTCAGTCTGATACTTTAATGAGTCTAGAATTTGTAGTCCACAAACTTTGTTTTCTATAGGGATGCAGATATTTAGTACCAAAATCTTGGTATTGATGATCAGTGAAATTAATTCACTCAATAAAAGTTTGCACTGAATTGATTTTTATCAGTTGCTTTTTACTTAGATGTAGTTATTTCATAAAGTAATGTTACTGTATTCAGAAATAATGTGATTTTTTTTTTCTAATCTTTGAGTCAGCCTACATTGTTGTACTTTGACTATGTGCCACCCAGTGAAAATGCTGAAATAAGGTGAATGAATTCTTGTCCTCCGTGTGTCCATACTGTAGTTCAGAAAACACATAAATAAACAGCTGATACAGAGCTATCACCAGTTTCTATAGCAATTGAGAAACACCATAGCTGAAGAAATTGAAGGATCTTTCGGGGTGACTAAGCTAAATATTGCAAAACTAGTAAAAAAAATGTTAGCAAGTTAAAGAGAGATAGAAGGTAGGTATAGTTCACTATGTAAAGCAGCGAGAAAGCTAAGGGCATGGGGGCTGTTCTGGAATTTGAAGGGGTTTAGTATTAGAAACGTGGAGTGGGGGCCCTGGGTGGCTCAGTGGTTAAAGCCTCTGCCTTCGGCTCAGGTCGTGGTCTCTGGGTCCTGGGATCAGGCCCCACATCGGGCTCTCTGTTCAGCAGGGAGCCTGCTTCCCTCTCTCTCTGTCTGCCTCTCTGCCTGCTTGTGTCTCTCTCCCTCTGTCAAATAAATAAATAAAATATAAAAAAAAGAAAAAAAGAAAAAAAAAGAAACATGGAGTGAATGGGAGAGTAAAGATTGGGGATAATCAATAAGGATGAGATAGTTGATGAGTACTATTGAAGGACTTGAAGCATAGATGTGACATCCTCAGGATAGCCAATGCAAATGATAACTTATATGATTCTGGGAAGAATAAATTTGAGATGATAGTCTGGAAATAGAATGGATATAGGTATCTAGGTGAGAATGGCAGTAGGTGTGGTGGTACCATTTTTTGTGAATAAAAATTCAAAAGAATAACAAGTTAGTTTCAGGCCGGGGAAGGAGATGTGTAGAGTGCGGGATAAGACATAATGAGTTTTCAGAATCTGTGGAATGTGATAAAATTAGGCGTAGATAATTTTTCAAGTTAATTTTCAGTGGAATGTTGGGGTAGCTGTTACATTATACTAGATTGTGAATTACATTGAAGAAGCAGGAGAGTAATACGTATTATCCTCTAGAATAATGGTTCTTGGCATTTAGTATTTAATCATTGTTAGCCATTATTATATTTACTGTTAGTATATACTTTTATGCCATCTCATACTGGTTTTTTTTCTTTAGCTTTTTGGTGTACTTTTTGGTATATATGTAAGAGTATTAGATAAACATCTAGATAGAAGTCTGTGTTTTATTAACAAACACTGATTTTAATTGCTATACTATTAACGAAAATAAGTTACTGTAAACTTTTTGAAGAGAACTAGAAAGTTTGTCATTTGAGTAGATTATTATACATTAAAAAAATTGGTTTTTAGCAAGTTTCCTAAAAGTATAAAATAGTCATGTTTTAGTTAAACCACTTTTTTGAACACATGTTATGTCAAAATAATTTGATTTGCGGTTTTTAATTTCAAAGAATAAGTGTATCATAGATGTACTTATTCATACCTGACACAAAAATTAAATGATGGTCTTTACATGTATTCTTTCAGGTTTGAGTTAATTTCGAATGAGATTGTTTTTGCAACGAGATGTTAATAAGACAAAATCTAGGTAAGTAGAAGACTACTTTGTTAAATGTTGTATATCTAAGTAGGAATAATACAAAAGGTTATGTTTTAAAACTGTGCCTTCATGTTCAGAATTAATGAGTTTTTCAATAAAATTTTGAAATACAAAGAATTGATTTTGATATACTTGCTCCAGTTGATTTGTGGGAGTAACAATAGCATCATCAAATTGTGCAACTAAATTCTTAGTTTTCCTTCCTTTATGTTGAGTTTAACTTAAGTATATGACTATTAAACATGTTAGAAAACTGAGTTGATGTTTGGTTTAGCTATTCAGAAAACAGTTCAGTAAGAGATTTGCTGGATGCTTCAATTTGCTCTTAGTGGATTATAGTGCTTGAGTAGTTTTTGCCTTTGTGAATTTTACTTTATTTCTATTAATGAAGTACTTCCATAAATTGATTAAATTTGCCAAATTGTGACTTCTTTATGTTAATATAATGTTCAGATTATAAATGATTGTTTCAGAGTACCTCTACTGAGTGACTTTTCTAATTTAGCATTCTGATTTGCTTAAATTTTTTTAAGACTATTGACTTTCAGGAAATTGACTTGTGATCATGTACTTTTTTGGTCTGATATGTGAAAGAATGGTTTTTAATAATATAAACTGTTCAGATGTTAAAAAGACTTCCTGTCTTTTGGCAAGTGAACGTGGTTTCAGGATATAAACATATTAAAAAGAATACTTAAATTGTAGTTAACTTGGTCTTTTTCTAATCTAACCAGATGTTTAAGCTGTTGGAAACTTGCTGATCTCAAAGTTAAAAAAAAAAAGAAAATAAAAAACCTAGAATGAGAAGTGCTATAGTTGAGTAATATGCAGTTAAACAGTGTATTCTTAGTGGTTTAGGCACAATTTGAAGGAGAGTTTCCCTTTTATTGCTATTATATAATAGTAATTGTAGTGGTAGTGTGAAGAGTACTTATTGTGCTCCGTATTGTGTTAACTGCTTCTCATGTCTTGTTAATCATTATAGTACTTTCTGTAAGGTAGGTACTGCTGTGTAGAAAATTTTTACTTTTTTGGTTTATAGTGAGCTATTTCTTTTCTTTAGGAAGAGTACATTGTATCCACAGCATCTATTATAAGGAACACTTGTCTTTATATCTTCTTATAGGGAAGAAGCAGCTAGATTTTTGTTCTTAAGGTCTTATAGGGATTTTGTTTGTTAATTGAGTATACAGTGTGTTAGAACCTTTATTCTGATTTCTTTTAAGTCAGATATTGCTTAAGGGATGACACTCGTTTAACGTATTTTGACCCTGTTCTAGCACAATTATGCATTTTTTTCTTTTTTCAATAAGATATGTTACATTTTTATATAAATTAAGTTGTAATTTATGTATGGTAAAATTTAAAGTATAGAGCTGAATGAAGTTTTTTACATATATGTTCACACATGTAACTACCATAGAGATCAAGATGTAGAATATTTTCATTGCTCAGAAAGTTCCTCGTACTCTTCCCTTTCCAGTCCAATAGCCTTTTCCTCCTGAGGTAAGCATCTTTCTGAATTTTATCAGCATAGCTTAGTTTTGCCTGTTCTTGAATTTTATGTATAAAGAGTTACATGATACGCATTTGTTTATATGTGGCTTTTTTCAATCAACATACGTCTTACTGTGTGAGTATCAATAGTTCATTATTTTTTAGTACTGGGTACTATTCCATTGTATGACCGTGCTACAAATTTTTTATGTATTCTCTCTGTAATTTTGTTTATTGTTTTCTCCAAGTCTCTGACCTCACTTTCCAGCATTCTCCACTACTTTCCTTCCTCTAGTTGTCCCCTTTACTGTTCCTCTATCACCTGCACAATGAAATGTAAGCTCCATGACATGGCATACAATGGTCTCACTGCAGCTTTTCCAGAATGCCTAGAATTATCTGAATAAACTAAGTCTTACGTTTCATATATTTAGTTTTAGTCCTAATTATTTGTTACCACTCTTCCCCAGCCTCTCACCTCCCCAACCGTTACTGTCCTTCCTCCTGCTCATCAGCTTATCTCCTGAAATAGTGTATCTCAAGCATTATCTTATCCTTTCAGCCAGACCTAGCCATACTGAGGTAGTGTTTTCTTTACTGGACTGTGAGCTCCTTGAAGGTAGACACCATCATCAATGTTGTACTTATCTTAGTAGCACCATGCCAGAGTACTGTGTGTACTTAGTGAATTTTGTAAAACATGGAACAACAAACAGAATTCTCAGTCAACTGGGGATTCAGAATCACTGGCTGGAATGGGATGAGGGCTTTGGCACAGTTGCTGTTGGGCTATAGGAAGGAGCCAATGAGGACAGCAGCATTATAAATATTTTGGAAAGCAATAAAATATCCCCCAAGTCGTCTTTCAATCCAGTTGCAAAAAATGGCGAGTAATGTTCTTAGTTGAGACCTTAAGGAAAACTGTGTTGATTTTGATTACTCTTCAAATGAAGGCATTAAACCATGTTATGGAAATTGAAATGTTTGCTACTAATGGTATTCTTTTTGTGAGTTTGCACTAGTTATTTCTTTAAAGATTTTAAAGGATATATTAGATTAATACAAGTAAAAGTTTGGGAAGACTGGTCACATCTATAAAGAAAATTTTCTCAGTTTCCTGAGGGTAAAAAAAATTGGGAGTAGAGAAGGAAATTGAATCATAGTTTGGAATTGTGGTAACATTTTTGATTTTTATAGCTTAGGAAGCTTGCTGTTTGATGAAAAGTATATTTAAAAATTTTGTTTTTATCATTGTAGGTCCATAATATATAGATAATATGCTTACTTAAGAAACTTTTAAAATATTGTAAAGTACTTTACACTAGTTTTTTTTCTTGAAATTAGGCTGGTTGGGTTGGCCATTGTAGTCACCTAGGGGATTTTTATGCCTTCTAGCAAGTCCAGAGCAAGGAGAGGTTCTTCCCCACTGGGATCAATTTGTTGCTTTTCTTCTCTCCAGCTTCTACCATAAAGGTTGAATACAGAGTTGGACATTGACCCCATCTCATGCTGTTTCTTCTGATCCCTACAAGGATTTTCTTAGACATAGATTCTTTTTTTTTTTTTTTTAAAGATTTTATTTATTCATTTAACAGAGAGAGAACACAAGCAGGCAGAGAGGCAGGCAGAGGCAGAGAGAGGAGCAGGCTCCCTGCCGAGCAAGGAGCCCGATGTGGGACTCGATCCCAGGACGCCGGGATCATGACCTGAGCCGAAGGCAGCTGCTTAACCAACTGAGCCACCCAGGCGTCCCGACATAGATTCTTATCAAATGTTAGAACTTAAGTTATTTGTTTTATTTCTTCATGGATGTGAAGTATGTTTAGTTTTCTTGTTGGTAAAATTTGAGTATTCAGAGATATATAACCTTCAGGTTGTTTGATTTATATGTATTTGAAAGATTATAGGCTGGTTTCTCTTCTCAGAGGCTGATAGGTATACCTCGGTTTCAGACTCTTCGTCTTCATTCCATGCTTCAATATTATATATGGTCAACCACTGCTTTTTTCATTTTACAGAGTCCCTGAATGCAAGGATTTGAAATTCTTTACGTATACTTACCTTATACATAAATTAGCTAATTTCCTTCATTTTCAAATTAAGCTCTCTGTGCTTCACTCTCTTTCGTAGCAATATAGATGTGTGCTGCCCTTTGTTGTAATGTGAAAAAAAGTTTTAAATTAAAAAAATTTTGTTCTTCATTCTAGATGAGATTGCACAGTGTACATTTGACCTTTTTCAAATATATTGCCGAGTAACATTTAGTATTTTTGAAATTTTATTTTTTTTATGGAAGTCACATACACTAATTTACGTATGAGCAAATTGTATACAGATGTTTAGAATAAGTAAACTCTCTCACCCAGCACTGTGTTCCCCATAAATTATCAGAAATAGCTGATATATATTCTACATCTTTCTCTTTCCATTTGCCAGTAGGTCTTGGACATTTTTCCATATATGGATTATATTTCATATAATTGTTTCTTTGTTTATAGAGATACTTTGGTAAATCTCAGGGTTTTTTGCTTGTATATGCAGTGCTGCAGTAAATATTCTTCACTACATTATTGGAATTGTGTGAGAATGTACGATAATTTGTACCAGTGGATTGCTGGGTCAGTGTATATTTGCACTTTAATTTCTGATACTGCAAAATTGCAATGAGGTTATAGCACTTAATATTTTTGTTAGCAGTGTTTGAGAATATCTTTCTCCACACCCCACCAAGTATTATTAACTCATGTTTTACTTTATTTTTTTTATTAAAGATTTTATTTATTTATTTGATAGAGAGAGATCACAAGTAGGCAGAGAGGCAGGCAGAGAGAGAGGGGGAAGCAGGCTCCTCCCTGAGCAGAGAGCCCAATGCGGGTCTCAATCCCAGGACCCTGAGATCATGACCTGAGCCGAAGGCAGAGGCTTAACCCACTGAGCCACCCAGGCGCCCCTTAACTCATGTTTTAATCCATGCCAGTATAATCAGTGAAAAGTGGTATTAATTGGTGCATTTTTTTTATTAGAAGGATTTTACATTTCCAAGTCTTTTGAGAAAGCAAAATTAATGCAATGCAAATCAGAACATCAATTAATAAATTTAACAACAAGCCAAAGTAATTTTGTTAACAGAATTTATTTAATTCTGTTAGCCATTTATTATGGGCTAGCAGTGTTTCAAATGGTGGAGCTTCTACTGGTCTTTCAACTGCTTCAGTCTTCTCATGGCAGACTTCACTGTGACAGCAAGAGTGTTGTCGTAATGGTAGGTCTGGGCACCACTGGCTCTGTTTTCATGTAGGAACCACAATACCAGATCCTGACAGCTTGTCTTTACCTCTTGGTTTTGCCACAGAGGAGCAAGTGTATTTGGCGCGCTGCCTGACTTCACTCGTCACCATTTTCCTGAGGGAGGGACCATAACGGGTCCTGTATTTACCTATGATTCTGACCTTCTTGCATTTAACTATACTGTTTTTAACTGTACTGTTTATATAACTGTAAACATTTAAGTATAAAACTGTTGCATTTAGCTATACCGTTGCAAACATGAGAGAGTTCTCATTGTGTTTTAAATTTACATTTCCCTAATGACTAATGATGCTCAACATCTTTACAAGTGATTGTGTGCATTTTTATCTTCTCTTAGTTAAAATGTCTGTTCATGTCTTTTGCTCATTGTCTAGTTGGATTGCTTATTATTTTTGCTGTTGTTTTGGGAGTTAATGTATTCTAGCTACCCGTCCTTTCTTAGATAGAGTTTCTGCAAGTACTTTCTCCCATTCCAGTCTGTAACTTGTGTTTTTATCTTCTTAACAGGGTCTTTAACATTCTAAATTTTCATGAGGTTCAGTTTATCACATACTTTGTTTTTTTTGGAGTTGGTATTATGATTTTAATTTCAGATTCTGTATGTTCATTGTTAGTATATGGAAATACAGTTGATTTTTCCTAAGATAGAATTCACCTAAAATATATTATAAATTTTAAAGTAAAATATTCTGTGACTTTTTAGATTTGCAATAATGTGCAATTATCACCTCTAATAGTTCCATTATATTTCATCATACCCAGGGAAACCCTGTACCCATTAAGCAGTCAGTTCTCATTCCTTCTTCTCTCCTAGTCCCTGGAAACCACTAATCTGCTTTTTATCTCTATGACTTTACCTGTCCTAGATACTTCATATAAAAGGGTTTATACAGTCTGTAACCTTTGTGTCTAGCTTCTTTTACTTAGCCTAATATTGGTTCTTTTGGGAGTTTTTTTGTTTGTTTTTAAGTTTATTAATTAGAGAGCACGTGAGCAAGCATGAGTAGGCTAAGGGGCAGAGGGAGAGGGAGAAGATTATTCCCTGATGAGTGGAGAGCCTGACGTGGGGCTTGATCCCAGGACCCTGAAATCATGACCTCAGTGGAAGTTAGATCCTTAACCACCTGAGCCACCCAGGTGCCCCAATAATAAACTTTTTTTTATTAATTTTTTAAGTAAACTCTAGTCCAACATGGGGCTCGAACTCATGACCCTGAGATCAAGAGCCGTACACTGTATCTACTGAGCCAGCCACATGCAGCATAACATTTTCAAGGTTCATCCATTTCTTTCTTTCTTTCTTTTTTTTTTTTTTAAAGAGAGGGAGTTTTATTTCTTTTTTTTTTTTTAAAGATTTTATTTATTTATTTATTAGGAAAGAGAGAGAGTGAGAGAGAGCATGAGAAGGGAGAAGGTCAGAGTGAGAAGCGGACTCCCCATGGAGCTGGGAGCCCGATGTGGGACTCGATCCCGGGACTCCGGGATCATGACCTGAGCTGAAGGCAGTCGCTCAACCAACTGCGCCACCCAG
>CM052798.1:68384026-68477785 GCA_028533885.1 Nasua narica | reverse complement strand
TTTTTCTTTTTTTAAAGATTTATTTATTTGTTTTAGAGAGAGTGCATCCGTGTGTGGTGGGAGGAGAGGTAGAGGGGGAGAATCTTCAGACTGCCTGCTGAGCTGGGAGCCCTTTCCCGGGCTCCCATCTCAGGACCCATGAGATCGTGACCTGAGCCAAAACCAAGAGTTGGACAATTCACCAGCTGAGCCGCTCAAGCACGCTGGTACTTCTTTCTATGCCTGAGTAATATTTTATTGTATGGTTATGCTATAGATTCTCTACCCGTTCATCTGTGGATGGACATTTGGGTTACTTACTCCTTTAGGCTGTTTTGAATAGTGTTGCTATGTGCATTTTAATCATTTTATAAGTGTATGGTTCAGTAGTATTAAGTATATTCACACTGTTATGAAACAGATATCCAGAACTTTTATTTTGCAAGTCTGAGACTCTGTACCCATTAAACAACAAATTCCTTTTTTATCTCCTCTTAGCCATTGGTGATCACATTCTACTTTCTGTTTTCATGAATTTGACTACTTTAGATAACTCATATAGGTGGAATCATACAATATTAGTCTTTTTGGGACTGGCTTATTTCATTTAGTGTAATGTTCTTAAGATTCATCCATTTGGTAATGTGACAGGATTTCTTCCCTGCTTAAGGCTGTATAATATTTTATTGTGTTCATATACCACATTTCCTTTATTGATTTATCCATCAGTAGATGTCGGGTTGCCTCACCTCTTGGCTATTGTGAATAGTGCTGTTACAAACATGAGTGTGCAAATATTTTTCAAGACTCTTTAAATTTTTTTGAATATATACCTCAAAGTGTTATTGCTGGATCATATGATAGTTCTAAGTTTTCCAGGAGTGTCCATACTGTTTTTGCACCACTTTATAGTCCCACCAACAGTGCACACACCTTCACCAACATTTGTCGTTTTCTGTTATTTTGAAGACACAACCATCCTAATGGATATGCAGTGATACCTCATGGTTCGATTTGCATTTCTCTGATGATTAATGATGTTTGGCATTTTTCCATGTTTGTTGGCCATTTGTAGATCATATTTAGAGAAACATCTATTCAACCCATATTTTAATTGGGTTATTTGGGGTTTTTTTGTTTTGCAAGAATTTTTAAACATATTCTAGACATTAATTCCTTGTATCTACAGTTTAGTAGTATTTTTTTCCATTCTGTAGATCACCTGCCTATTGACTCAGTTGATTGTGTAATTTGATACACAGAAGTTTTTAAGTTTGATGTACTTCCATTTGTCTATTTTTGTTTTTGTTGTCTCTCCTTTCTTCATCTAAGAAATTATTGTCAAGTTTGATGATGTCACAAAGCTTTTTCCTCTCTGTTTTCTCCTGGGAGTTCTATAGTTTTAGGTCTTATGTTTAGGTCTTTGATTCATATTGAGTTAAGTTTTATTTATGGTGTAAAAGAAGGGTCCAACTTCAACCTTTTGTATGTGTTTATCTAGTTTTCCCAGCACCATTTGTTGAAGAGTCTATCCATTTTACATTGAATGGTCTTGGGATCCTTGGCAGAGATCTTTTGACTATTTTGTGAGTGTATTTCCAGGGTCTGTCTTCTGTTCCTTTGATCTGTTTGTCTTTTTGCCATTACCAGAGTGTTTTGATTACTGTAGCATTGTAAATTTATTTTTAAATTAAGAAATATGAGACATGCAACTTTGTTTTTCCTTTTCAAAATTGTTTTGCCTTGAGATCACTTATTTTTTTTTAAAGTTTATTTATCTGTTTGACAGGGAGAGAGACAGCAAGAAAGGGAACACAAGCAGGGGGAGTGGGAGAGGGAGAAGCAGGCTCCCCACTGAGCAGGGAAGCTGATGCAGGGCTCAACCCCAGGACCCCTGGATCATGATCTGAGCCGAAGGCAGATGCTTAATGACTAAGCCGCCCAAGTGTCCCAAGAGCTCTTGATATTTGAATATTAGGGTGAATTTATCTACTTACAAAAAAAGAAAATGCCACTGGGAATTTGATAGTGATTATGTTGAATCTGTTGATTGCTTTGGATAATATGGACATCTTAATATTAAGTCTCCCAATACTTGAACACTGGGTATTTTTCCATTTATGTTTTTTTTTTTCAACTTTTTCAGCATTGTTTTGTGGTTTTCAGTGCTCAAGTCTTTCATCTCCTTGGTTAAGTTTATTCCTAAATTTTTTATTCTTTTTGATGCTTTTGTAAATGAGATTATTTTTTTGAGACCATTTATTGTTAATATATAGACACAACTGATTTTTGTGTGTTAATTTTATATCCTACATTGGTGAATTTGTTTGTTAGTTATAACAGTTTTTTGGTGGTATTTTTTGGTTGTCTACACAAGGTCATGTTGTCTATGAAAAGAGATAATTTTATTTTTTCCTTTCTAATTTGAATGCTTTTATTTTTTTTTTCTTGCCCAACTGCTCTTGCTAGGACTTCTGTACTATGTTTGATAGGAGTAGCAAGAGCAGATGGTCTTGCCTTATTCTTGGTGTTAGAGGAAAAGCTTTCAGTATTTCACCACTGAGTATGATTTTAGCTCTGTGTTTTTTTGTAAATGGACTTCATTATGTTGAGGTATGTTTCTTCTATTCCTAGTTTATTGAGAGTTTTGTCATGAAATGGTGTCACATTTTGTTAAATGTTTTTTCTACATCAGTGGAGATGATTTATGTTGTGTTTGTTCATTCTGTTAATGTGTGGTATATTATACTGATTGACTTTCATATGTTCAATCATCTTTGCATTCCAGTGATAAATCTCACTTACTCATGGTGTAATAATCCTTTCAGTGTGCTGTTGAAATCCTTTTGTTTTTAGTTTGTTCAGAATTTTTTGGTATCAATATTCATCAAAGATACTGGTCTAGTTTTTTTTGTGTCTTTGACTTTGGTTAGACCAGGGTAATGCTGGCCCCATTGAATGAGCTTGGAAATGTTTCCTCCTCTTTAATTTTTTGGAAAGAGTTTCAAGAGAATTGGTGTTAATTCTTTAAATATTTGGTAGAACTCTCTGGTGAAGCCATTTAGTCTTGGACTTTCCTTTTGGAGGGAATGGGGTTTAATTACTGCTTCAGTTTCCTTACTAGGTATAGGTCTGTTCGTATTTTTTTTATTGCTTCATGATTCAGTCTTTATAGGTTGCATGTTCCCAGAAATTTATCCATTTCTTTTTGGTTATCCAGTTTTTTGGTATATAGTTCGTAGTATTTTTTAATAATCCTCTTTACTTCTGTGACATTGTTTATAAAACCCCCTTTTATTTCTGATTTAATTGAATCTTTTCTTTTTTTCTTAATTAATTCCTAACAGAGGACTTGTTAATTTTGTCGCTCTTTTCATAAAGCCAACCCTTTGTTTCATTGGGGTTTTTTTCCTATTGTTTTTGTGTTCTCTATTGCCATTTATCACTGCTCTAATCTTTATTATTTGCTTCTTCTAGCTTTGGGTTAATGTTTTCCTTTTCTAATTTCTAGAAATGTAAAATTAGGCTATCGATTTAAGATCTTTTTTCTTTTGTAATCTAAGTATTTACAACTGTATAATTCCCGGTAAGCATTGCTTTCATTGTGTCCTTCCAGTTTTGGTTTATTGTGCTTTCATTTTCATTTGTCTCAAGGTATTTTCTAATGTCCCTCTTTTTCTTTCTTTTGACCCTTTGGCTGTTTAAAAATGTTAAATTTTCACTGATTTGTGAATTTCTGGTTTCTTTGTACTGTTGATTTCTAGTTTGATTCCTTTGTGGTCAGAAAAGGAATGTGTATCATTTCAGTCTTGAATTTTTATGACTTGTTTTGTGGCCTAACATGTTCTCTATCCTAAAAAATGTTCCATGTGTACTTTGAAAAAAAGTATATTCTGCTGTTGTTGGGTAGATTATTCTTTATAAGTCTGTTAGGTTCACTTGGTCCATAGTGTTATTCAAGTTCTCTATTTTCTTATTCAAAATCTTTGTGGTTGTTTTATCCATTACTGGTTTTTTGGGTGTGTTAATTGATCTTTGTGTTGTGCATCATTTTGACTTTCTTATTTCCTTTTATTTTTTAGTTACTGTGTTTACCTTGGCAATTACAGTTAATGTTTTAAGATTATAATAATCTAGTTTGAATTAATACTAACTTTGTATTTTTGTAAAGACTTATCTATACAGCTCCATCCCTCTTCTATTTTGGTGTTACTGTCCCAAGTTACTTTACACAGTAGTACTGGCTGTTAGGTTTGTCTATGTAGTTGTCTTTTTTTGTTTTTTAAAGATTTTATTTATTTATTCGACAGAGAGAGAGATCACGAATAGGCAGAGAAGCAGGCAGAGAGAGAGAGGGGGAAGCAGGCTCCCTGCTGAGCAGAGAGCCAGATGTGGGGCTCGATCCCAGGACCCTGAGATCATGACCTGAGCCAAAGGCAGAGGCTTTAACCCACTGAGCCACCCAGGCGCCCCTGTCGTTGTCTTTATTGTTCTTTATTTCTTTTTATAGCTTTGAGTTACCATATAGTGTGTTCTTTAACTGTAGCCTGAAGGATTTGCTTTAACATTTCTTGTGGGGCAGGTCTTCTAGTGGTTAACTCTCTTCAGCTTCCGTTTTTCTGAGACTGTTTTAATTCCCCTTTTTTGAAGGATAATTTTACTGGGTATAGAATTTTTGGCTAAAAGCGTTTTTCTTTTAGCACTTTATTATGTTGATGCTTTGTAGCCGCCATGGTATTTGATGAGAAATTAGCTTTTTATCTTCTTAGGACTCAATGTACATAACTAATTGCTTCTTTCCTGCTGCTCTTATTATTCATTCTTTGTGTTAGAGTTTTGACCATTTTATGTTAATGTGACTTAGTCTGGATCTATTTGGAGTTTTCCTCCTTGGAGTTTGTTGAGTTTGTTGGCTATTGAGTTTCATGTCTTTTACCAATTTTTGATATCATTATTTTTTGAAATATTCTTTTACTTCTCTCCTTTGAGTCTCATTATAAATATTTTTACACTTAATGGTATCTACAGGTCTCTTAGGCTCTGTGCATTTTCCTTCATTCTTTTCTCTTTCTACTTCTCAGACTGTAATTTCAGTTTACTTACTTTCATGTCCACTGATGATCTCTTCTGCTTGCTCAAATCTTTTGAGATTCACTAGTGCATTTTTTCATTTTAATTATTCATCTCTAGAATTTGTTTCTGTTTTATAAATTTTTCTTTGATTCATTTTTTATCTCTTTATTGACTTTCTCTATATTGAGTCATTATTCGTGTGGTTTTAAGTGGCTCTTCTAACACAGTCATATCTGCCACAGGTAAATAGGAACATGTAGTCTGTAGGTTGGAAATTACTTTAAATGTAAATGGTATAAATATATCCATCAAAAGAAAGAAAATGACAGAGTGGTTAAAAGACACACAACCATACTATATGTAGCTTACAAGAAATTTACTTCAAATTCAATGACATAAATGGCCTGAAAAAGATATAAAAGACTATACCATGCAAACCTTAACCTAAAAAAGAAGCAAGAATGGTTATATTAAATTACAGTAAAGTAGACTTGAGAACAAAGAAAATTACTAGCAACCAAGAGGAGATTAAATAATGATAAAAGTGTCAGTCTACCAGGAAGATGTAATGACCCTAAATGTGTATGTACCAAATAATAGAGCCATAATCTACACTAAAACAAAACAAAACAAAACAAAAAAACACCAAACACACATACACACACGCACCAAAAAACTGATAAAGCTGAAAAAGGAAGAGATGAATCCACAATTATAATTGAAGACTTCGGTACTCTCCTCTCAACAACTGATACAACTATTAGGCATAAAATCAGCAAGAATGTAAAAAATCTGAACAAGGTAAACCAGCAGTATCTAAATGACCTATATAGAACATTCCACCTAGCAACATAGAATACATATTTTTTAAATTTATTTATTTATTTTAGAAGATTTTATTTATTTGACAGAGAAAAAGAGATCACAAGTAGGCAGAGGCAGGCAGAGGGAGAGGGGGAAGCAGGCTCCCCGCTGAGCAGAGAGCCCGATGCGGGGCTTGATCCCAGGACCCTGAGACCACGACCGGAGCCGAAGGCAGAGGCCCAACCCACTGAGCCACCCAGCCTCCCCAGAATACATATTTCATTCAAGTGCCCATGAAATACTCTTGAAGTTAGACAACATCTTCAATAAAACAAACCTGAACAAATTTAAAAGAATGGTTCTTATATAGAGTATATTCTCTGACCATAATGGAATCAAATTAGAGATCAATAAGATTTCTGTCGACTGAATATTAACACACTTCTACATAATCCATGGCGTAAAAGTTCTCAAAATTAAAAAAAAAACTTAATGAAAATGAAAATACAACATATCAAAATATGTGGAATACAGCTATAGCAGTACTGAGAAATTTATAGTATTAAATGTTACATTTGAGGGGCGCCTGGGTGGCTCAGTGGGTTAAAGCCTCTGCCTTCGGCTCAGGTCATGATCTCGGGGTCCTGGGATCGAGCCCCACATCAGGCTCTCTGCTCAGCAGGGAGTCTGCTTCCCCCTCTCTCTCTGCCTACCTCTCTGCCTACTTGTGATCTCTCTCTCTCTCTGTCAAATAAATTAAAAAAAAATAAATGTTACATTTGAAAAGAGAAAATGTTCATATAACTGTAAATGCAAAGCAAAATAAACCCAAAGCAAACAAAAAGAAAATAATACATTTAAGAGTAGAAATAAATTAAAAGGAGAAAAATCACTGAAACAAAAAGCTACTTATATGAAAAATCAATAAAATTGATGAACTTCTAGCAGAACTGACAAAAAGAATGTGGATAAAAATTACCAACTTATTAATGTAATGGGTTATCACTGTAGACCAGTATAGATATTCTAAGGATAATAAGAGCTTACTATGAACAACTTACAAAATTCAACAATTTGGATGAAATGGCCCAGTATCTTGAAAAACACAACCAACCACCACTCACTCAATATGAAATTTATATTTAATAGACAAGTAACTGTTAAGAACATTGAATTTAGAATTGTGAAACTCCCAAAAAAAGAAATCTCTAGGCCAAGAGAGGTAAGTTTCATGGGTAACTTTTCCAGAATTCAAGTTTCACTGGAAAATTCCAAGCTGGAGAATTACTGTAAACAATTTTAAGAAGAATTAACACCAATTCTATCTAATCCTTTCCATAAAATGGAAGAGAGAACACTTTCCATTTATTTTATGAAGCTACTATTACATTGATATCAAAACTAGAGATAATACAAAAACAAGAAAACTACGGAGTAATGTCTCTGATGAACTTAGATGCAAAAAATTCTCAACAAAATATTGGCAAATTGAGCAAAACAATTTATAAAAATAAGTATACACTATAAATAGGTAGGATTTATCCCAGGTATGTGAAGTGAATTCAACATTTGAAAGTAAGAGTCCAATTTCATTCTTTTGCATGTTTATTTGGGTTTCTCAGCATCATTTGTTAAGAAGACTGTGTCTTTTATATGTTGTTGGCATTCTGGTCAGGAATCATTTGACCTTATATATGAGAGTATATTTCTGGGCTATCTATTATAATAATCCATTCATCAGTATGTTTGTCTTTATGCCACTACCATACTGTTTTGATTTCTGTAACTTCGTTCTTCATTTTCAAGATTGTTTTGGCTATTTAGGGTCCCTTGAAATTCCATGTAAGTTTTAGAATGAAATTTCCTATGTCTGCAGAAATGCTACTGGGCTAGTCATAAGGATTGCATTAAATCTACTTTGAGTACTATTAACATTTTAATGTTATTAAGTCTCCTAATTCATAAACACTGGATGTCTTTTCATTTAGTTTTGTCATCTTTAATTTCTTTTGGCAGTGTTTTCAGTATACAAGTCTTTAGCCTCTTAGGTTAAGTTTATTCCTAAATTTTTAAAAATTAATTAATTAATTTTTAATAGGCTCCTCACCCAGTGTGGAGCCCAAGGCAGGGCTCAGATTCATGACTGTGAGATCGAGACCTGAGTTAATTAAGAGTTGGACAGTTGGGGCGCCTGGGTGGCTCAGTGAATTAAAGCCTCTGCCTTCAACTCAGGTCATGATCCCAGGGTCCTGGGATCGAGTCCTGCATTGGGCTCTCTGTTCAGCTTCCCCCTCTCTCTCTGCCTGCTTCTCTGCCTATTTGTGCTCTCTCTCTCTCTCTCTCTGTCAAATAAATAAATAAAAATCTTAAAAAAAAAAAAAAAGAGTTGGACACTTAACTGTGCCACTGAGGAACCCCGATACTATGTTATTTTTGATGCTTTTGGAAATGGTATCATTTTCTTAATGTTTTTTCAAGATGGCCATTTTGTCTATTTATGGAGATGTAGTTGACCTTTGCTTCTTGATTTTTCCCTCTATTGTTATTTTAATTTTTCCTAGTTTTATTGAAATATAATTCACATATATCACTATATAAGTTTAAGGTGTACAGCATAATAGTTTGACTTTCACATTCAGTTGATCCTTGAATGATATGGGGGTTAGGGGTGCTGACACCCTGCAGTAGAAAATCCATGTATATAACTTTTGACTCCCCAGCAACTTAACTACTAATAGCCAACTTTTGATCAGAAGACTTACCAATAACATGAAGAGTTGATTAACACACACTTTGTGTGGTACATGTTAGAAACTATTCTTAAAATAAGATAGAGAAAAAATGTTATTAGGAAATTTGTAAGGAAGAGAAAATACACTTATAGTACTGTACTCTGACATATATGCTTAAAACTGGCCCTACACAGTTCAAACTTGTTGTTCAAGGGTTTAGCTGCATCGTGAAATGATTACTGCAAATAGATTAGTTAGCATCCATCATCACACAGATAAAATAGAAAAAGCAAAAAAAGAGAAAAAGAATTTTTTTCCTTGTGATGAGAACTCTTAGTATTTACACTTTTAACAACTTTCCTGTATATCCTATAGCAGTGTTAACCGTAGTCATTGTGTTGTACAGTTCATCTCTAGTACTTAATTGTCTTGTAACTGGAAGTTGTACTTTTTGGCCACCTTTCTCCGATTTCCCCCTCCCCCTACCACCCCCACCTCTGGTAACCATATATCTGATCTCTTTGTGAATTTTTTTTTCCTTTTAGATTCCACATGTAGTTGAGGTCATACATTATTTGTCTTTCTGACTTATTTCACTTAGCATAATGCCTTTAAGGTCCATCTAGGTTGTTGTAAGTGTCAAGATTTCCTTATAAAAAAATGATACAACCACAAATGTTGTAAAGATTTATATTACTCTTATATTCCAATTAGTAGAAATATTAAATACATTTTTCTCTTTTGTGCACACACGGATGGCTAGAGAGAGGCAGTTACCCAGAAACAGGCATGTCTGGATAAAACAATTAAAGTTATTTAAAAAGTCTGCTTTATTGTTTCCCATAATTGACTGATTGCAGACTTTATTATTCATTTATAGTTAGCCTGCTTTGTCTGTGTCCCTTCATTTAGGTATTCAGGTGCCTTCTAGTTGCTCAAAACACGGTATATACAACAAAAACATGGGTCCTATTCTCTTAGAACTTGGGTTCGTTGGGAGAAATATATTAATCAAAAAATGATATAAATTAAATATCTTAAAAACATTAGAGCTCTGAAAGTAACAGTTCTTCAAAAGCCTATGACAAAGAAACTTGACATAGAATGCTTGAGGAAGGCTTCCCAGAATAAGTGACATTTACAACTGTGATCTGAAGGAATCTTGGGAGTTAACTAAATTTATGTGATGGAGGGCTGGGGAGAGGAGAGCAGAGGATTCCAGATCAGAGGAACTACATGTGCAGGAGCCCTGTGATGAGAAGGGACAACACTGGGGAATTTGAGAGAGGGCCAGAGTGGTTGAATCCCTGAGAACTGTGAGACCAGATGGAAAGGTAGACAGGACCCAGCAAAGCCTTTTCAGCCGTGATCAAGATTTGGGACTATGTCCTGTGAGAGAGGAAAATGTTGGGTTCCATAGAGGTGTAGTGAGCCTGAAAAGGTCATTCTGCCTCTAGATGTGAAGAACCAATTAGAAAGGAACTAATAGATCCAGTTAGAATAAAAGCAGATGCATTTTTTTTTTAAGATTTTATTTATTTATTTGACAGAGAGATAGTGAGCACAAGTAGGCAGAGCGGGAGGCAGAGGGAGAGGGAGAAGCAGGCTCTCCACTGAGCAGGGAGCCTGACGTGGGGCTCAATCCCAGGACCCTGGGATCATGACCTGAGCTGAAGGCAACTGCTTAACCAACTGAGCCACCCAGGCACGCCGGGATGCATGAATTTTAAAAAAATTCTTTATGCTTGTGACACTACACAAATATAGTAGTCCCACTAGGTACTATTTTAGATGTCAGGGGTACATCAGTGAACAAAACAATCTTTGCCCTCAAGCTTACTTTGTAGTGGGGAAGAGAAAACAGATAATCAAATAACTATATAATCTGTCAGTTATTAATAAGTACTTTAAAGAAAAATAAAACCAGAGAGGGGGGCTGAAGAGTGACTAAGGGTGCTGTTTTATTTAGGATGATCTGTGAACTGAGATCATTGGAACTAAAGGAACTGATCTCTGCATATATTTGGAGGGAGAACTCCAAGCAGAGAACATTAAATACAAAGTATGTGGGGCCTGGTCAGGAGGCCAGCATGGCTGAGGTACAGTGAAAAGAAGTATTACGAGATGAGGTCTAGAACCAAGTGCATTATATTTGGGTTGGACATGAATTATATGGCACTTACTATTTTGATATTGTGTATATATATAGCTTTATACTGAAATTTAGTCATTTATTTTGCTGGTAATATAGTTCATGAAAGTAAAATAGTATTATTAGGTTCTAGACCAATTCCATCATATGGAAGTGGTTTCCTTATACCACCAAGCAGTGATGCACATACCAACCTCGTCTCCTACAATTCAGATCAGTTCTAATACTATTTCACAGGTTAATGGTAAAGTCCTTCAAGACTCCTCCCATTCCTCCACTTCAGATGCTAATTGTAAGATCATCTGTGCTTCTGACTGTCTGGCTACCAATTAGAGGTTCCCATAGCCCTGTCCTTAGACCTATGATGCGAGTTGCAAGTCCAGGTTGTTACCTTACTACCTGTATCTGAGACCCACTGGCTGTAAATCAAAGGTTTCCATGACCCCCTCCTTGGGTTGATTAATTTGCTACACCAGCTCACAGAACTCAGGAAACCAGTTTACTTGCTAGATTTCCAGTTTATTTTAAAAGGAACTCAGGAAAAGACAGACAGACAAAAGAGAGTCATAGGCCAAGATATGTGGGAAGAAGTGTGGAGCTTCCATTGTCTTTTCTACATTGTCTTCTTTAGGTGCACCACTCTCTCAGCACATCCCTGTGTTTACCAATCCGGAAACTCCAAGCCCCATCCTTTAGGGCTTTTGTGGCAGCTTCATTATATTTGCAGAATTCATTAAATCATTAGCAGAAGTCAGTTGACCCAGCTCTAGCCCATCTCGCTTCCAGAGGTCAGGTGGGTGGGCCACATAGTTAGCATGGTACCCTCTGGCTAGCAGTCCCCAACTTTAGGTGATTTCCAAAAGCCATCTCACTAATATAACAAAAGATCTCTTTATAACTCTCTACTCTTAGGAAATTCCTAAGGGTTTTATAAGCACTGTGGCAGAAACAGGGAGAAAGACCATGCTTAACCCTTATAAATCACAGTATCACAAGTATTCATCATTTAATAATTTTTTAAAAGATTTATTTATTGGGATGCCTGGGTGGCTCATTTGGTTAAGCAGCTGCCTTTGGCTCAGGTCATGATCCCAGCGTCCTGGGATCGAGTCCTGCATTGGGCTCCTTGCTCGGCAAGGAGCCTGCTCCTCTCTCTACCTCTGCCTGCCTCTCTGCCTGCTTGCGTTCTCTCTCTGTTAAATGAATAAATAAAATCTTTAAAAACAAAAAGATTTATTTATTTGAGAGAGAGAGAAGATGTGAGGGGTTAGGAGCCAGAGAGAGGGAGAGAGAGTCTCAAGCAGACTCCATGCTGAGCTTGGATCCTGGCGTGGAGCTTGAGCCATGACCCTGAGATCACCACCTGAGCTGAAACCAAGAGTCAGATGTTCAACTGAGTGTGCCACCCAGGTGCCCCTCATTTAATAATTTCTAAGAGCTATTTTGTCTTTTTAAAATTTTTTTATTTTTTTAAAGACTTTGAGGGAGAGAGCACAGTGGGGGTGGAGCAAAGGGAGAGGCAGACTCCCTACCCAACAGGGAGCTGGACGCAGGGTTCCATCCCAGGACCTTGAGATCGTTATCTAGGCTAGAACAAAGGCAGATGCCCAACTAACTGAGCCACTCAGGCACCCCATATGCTTTTTTTTTTTTAAAGATTTTATTTATTTATTTGAGAGACAGAGAAAGTGAGAGAGAACAGAGAGGAGAGAAGGCTAGAGGAAGAAGCAGACTCCCCGTGGAGCTGGGAACCCGATCTGGGACTCGATCCCGGAACTCAAGGACCATGACCTGAGCCAAAGGCAGTTCCTCAGCCAACTGAGCCACCCAGGTGCCCCCCCATATGCTTTTTTTAAGGGTTCATGTATTTAACAGAAAGAGCATGTGTGCACACCAGCAGAATGAGTGGTAGGCAGAGGGAGGGGGAGAAGCAGGCTTCCCCATTGAGCAGAGAGCCCAGTGATGTGGGGCTCAATCCCAGGACCCTAAAATTATGACCTGAGCTGAAGGCAGATGCTTAAACTGATTGAGCCACCCAGGCACCTCCTCAGGTGCCCCATATTAAATCTTTTTAAATAAGAAAATACAGTCATGAAAAATACAAATGATTAGTGTTACTGCTTCAAATTGTACCACCTTCCCCAACCCTGAATTCACCCTCACTGCCTCAAGGTAGGACCTAAAGTAGGTACCTCAAGAGTACCTTAGAGTAAACCTTATTTGGAGATAGGGTATTTACAGAGGTCATCAAGTTCCAGTTAGGTCATTAGGGAAGATTGGGCAAATCCGCTTATAACTAACTGACGTCCTTATGAAAAAAGGGATATTTGGACACAGAGACATGCACATGGAAGGAAGACAGTTTGAAGAGACATAGGAAGATGATCAATAAGCCAAGGAGGGGCCTGTAACAGATCCTTTACAACTGTTCTCACTGTCTCCCTATACTTAATGGGGGTGATACTGTTAGAAAACCTTCAGGTTGAGAGGTGCCTAGGTGGCTCAGCTGGTTAAACCTTTGAGTCTTGGTTTCAGCTCAGATCGGGTCTTGGGGTCATGGGATCGATCCCTAGGTCAGGGTCTGTGTTCAGTGGAGAGTCTGCTTGGAATTCTCTCTCCCTCTGCCCCTCCACCCTCAAATAAATAAATAAAACTTTAAAAACACCCTTCAGGTCTCTTACTGTGTGTGTTTTACTAAGTTCTAAAGTAATTTAAGTCTTTCAAGAAAATCTTTTAATTCAGGAATTGAAAGACAAGCCTGAAAAAGTAAACACTGCAGCATTATATTCATAGTTGTTTGCTTTCTAAGAAAAATTTAACTTTGAAACCATTGGTTCTTCTGGGTGAATAAAATGTTTTCCAAGAAGATTGACCCTTTTTTGTTTTGTTTTTAAGCTTTTGTACCAAATATTTCACAAACTTATATAAAATTTATTGTCAGATTGATTTTTTTATTCCATTCTGATACTATATTTCAGTAGAACTTTCTGTGCAGAGTGGTATGTTAAGAAAAAAATTTGCCACCACTTGGTGGCACTACTTGGCTTAAAAATGAATCATTGTCTGCTGTTAACTGCTGTTCTACATAAATGTTAAATTCAGAGGGGATCAATTTGCTATTAAACAACTTAATATTATAGGTATTTGACTCTTATTTTGTAAACAAAATAATACTTGCTATTGTAAACTTGAGTTGTATTAAATGCCACATGGAATATAAAAATATAAACCAAGGCTTAGTTTGGTAGGGACGAAAACATTCCAGTTTTTGAGAGAAATATCTTTTTAGTTAGGCATCATTTATATTCTCCCTTAATCTTCTTTGTCTCTAAGTGTTAGAAAAAATATTTTTAATATTAGAAACAAACATCTTCAACTTTTATGTTACAGTTTTTCAAGATGTGTATTTTATATAAAGCTAAGAAATTAGACTTTCTTTTTAGATGATCAAGGCAAATTTAAACACATAGGAAAATAGAATATATAAATGTATTTAATGATGTCTTTCTGCAGCATACTGAAAACTCAGGCAGTCCTTTTTAAGATACTTTGTTTTATTTAAGTAGAGAAAGGATCCAGAAATGTAAAATGTAGAGAGTTATTATGCCCCAGACATGATTTTTATTCCTAAACAGTTGATACCTATTATCATAATAGCTAAAACAATTGTAATTAATGTATTCTAGGTTGCATATACAGCATATAAAAGATTGTGATCCATGTCTTTAAAATTCAAATGTAATACATACAGGAAAGTGCACTAAGTGTAAGTGTACAGCTCAGTGAATCACCACAAAGTAAACACCCCATGGACTACCACAGATCAACAAATGGAATATTGTCAGCAACCAAGAAACCCCCTATGTTTCCTTTCCCAATAACTCTCTCTTTCTTGTTTCCTTGGAGCAACCTTGGAGCAACCACTGGCCTGACTTCAAAGAATATGGTTTTTAAGACCTGCTTTTGTACTTGTATGTAAATAGAATTACATAATAGTATTATTTTGTCTCTGCTTATTTTGCTTAAAATTATGTTTGGGAAGTTCATGGATGTTTTCAGAAATAGTTGTAACTCACTTGTATTTTATCACTGTCTTTTTACTTTTGGATTGAATAATACTGTCATAACATTCTTGTATGTGTTTCTTGGGGCACATGTACAATATTTATGTTGAGTAGATACCAGGAGTAGAATAGCTGGGTCGTTGGTGTATGTGGGTTCAAATCTAGAAGATAATGCAAGAATTGTTTTTCAGTATGGTTGTACCTATCCCATCAATAGAATATGAATATTCCTGTTACTCTGTATTTTCACCAGCACTTGGTATTAATAGCCTCTTTAATTTTAGTCCTTCTGGAAGATGTATTTCTGTGATTCCAAATAAGATTGTACTTTTTCATAAATATTTTGGCTGTTTGTAATATCTTTTGTGAGAAGTCTCTTCTCCCCCCACCTTTTGTTAATTATTATTATTGAATTTTCTGTATTCCTAATTTATAGGAGTTACATATTTTAGGGATATGAGCCCCTTTATTCCTATTGGTGTTTATTTCTTTTTGTTTTTAGGAGTTTTTATATGTGCTAGATAAAAGACCTTTGTTGAGTTACATTTGTTAGACAAATATATCCCACCTTGGCTTGCTTTTTACACTACTAGTATTATTTTTGATGAAAGGAAGGTCATAATTTTAATGTAGGTCAGTTTATCATTATTTTCCTTTATAATCAGTGCTTCTTGTATCCTGTTTAAGAAGTCTTTCCTTGCTCCAAGGAGAGGAATATATCTCTTATGTTATCTTCTGGAACAATGGTTCTTTTTTTTTTTTAAAGATTTTATTTATTTATTTGAGACACAGAGAAAGTGAGAGAGAGCATGACAGGAGAGAAGGTTAGAGGAAGAAGCAGACTCCCTGTGGAGCTGGGAGCCCGATGTGGGACTCAAGGATCATGACCTGAGCCGAAGGCAGTTGCTCAACCAGCTGAGCCACCCAGGCGCCCTAGAACAATGGTTCTTAACCAGAGGCAATTCTCCTGTCACTCACCCCACACCTTCCACCCCTGTGCAGAAAATTTGGTAATGTTCAGAGACATTTTTAGTTTCCACAGCTAGGTGAGTGGAGTATTCCTGGCATCTAGTGAGTTGGCTAGAGATGCTTGTTAAACATCCTACAGTGCACAGAATGCTAAACATCCTATAATGCACAAAACAGTTACCTAACCCAGAGTGCCACTAGTGCTGAGGTTATAAGACACTGTCCTAGAGACTTTGTTATTCTGCTTTCTACTTTCTGCCTAGAACTGATTATTGTATATTACTTTGCATATTGTTTATTCGTTTAGATTTACCTTCTGCCTAGAACTGATTGTGTATACACCTGACCCTTGAACAACATGGGGGTTGGGGCACTGACCCCTCTCTAGTCGAAAATTAATATATATACTTTTGACCCCAAAAAACTTAGCTAATAGCCTACTGTTGATTGGAAGCCTTACTGATAACCTTAATTATCAATTAACACATATTTTGTATGTTATATGTATTATATACTGTATTCTTACAAAGTGTAAGCTAGAGAAAAAATGTTGTTAAGAAGATTATAAGAAGGGGCACTCAGGTGGCTCAGTCATTAAGCATCTGCCTTCAGCTCAGGTCATGATCCCAGGGTCCTGGGATTGAGCCCTATATCAGGCTCCCTGCTGGGCGGGAAGCCTGCTTCTCCCTCTTCCACTCCCCTTGCTTGTGTTCCCTCTCTGTGAAATAAATAAATAAAATCTTAAAAAAAAATCTTAAAAAGATCATAAGAAAAATACATTTATAGTACTGTATTGTTTTACTGAAAAGAATCCATGTGTAAGTGGACCTGAGTAGTTCAAACCCATGTTGTTCAAGGATCAACTAATGTATAGCGTAGAGGTCATTTTTTCTTTTTTTCTTTATTTCCTTAGGGATATGTATTGCATGAAGCACCATTTACTGAAAAGATTGTCTCCCCGCTGCTCGACAGTATTACCTTTGCATAAATCAAGTGACCATATATACACAGGTCTGCTTTGGGGCTGTTTTTTTTCCATTGGTTTACTTTATCTACCCTTACACCAAAACCATGCTGTTTTAATTTACATGGCATTATAGCAAGTCTGTGTATTCAATAAGGCAAATCTTTCTACCTTGTTCCTATTAATTCTTTGCACTTCCATGTAAAGTTTTATAGTCACATTGTCAGTTTTACAAAAATTGAATTTATTCATTAGTTTCATTTAGAGTTGACATCTTTATGGTATTGTCTTCTAATCCATGAATGTAGTATTATCCTTTTATTTATTTAGATCAGGAATCTCAAATTCTGTGTTTCCAAGACCCATTTAAATTCTTAAAAAGACTCTTGTTTATTTAGTTATATCAATGTCTCATCCTTGGCATAATCGACATTTTTGGTCAGATAATTTATTATTTATGGGAAAAGTTTCCCATTAAATGTTAAGACAAATAGGGCGCCTGGGTGGCTCAGTTGGTTGGGCGACTGCCTTCGGCTCTGTCGTAATCCCGGAGTGCCGGGATCGAGTCCCGCGTCCGGCTCCCGGCTCCACGGGGAGTCTGCTTCTCCCTCTGGCCTTCTCCCCTCTCATTCTCTCTCTCTCTCTCTCAAATAAATAAATAAATAAATAAATAAATAAATCTTTTAAAAAAATGTTAAGACATAACATAATTTTGTGAAGAATATACTTTCCAAAAAAAAAAAAAAACCTCTTACTCTTAGTGGTAAGAGTAGCATTGTTGTACATTTTTGCAAATCTCTTTAATATCTAGCTTAGTAGAAAACAGCTGGATTCTTATACCTTTTTCTGCTTTAATTTATTGGAATATCATGAGTCAAGTAGACTGTGAATAACACTATTGTACAGTTTTGAGAGAATGGGAGTAAAAAAGGCAAATCAGGTCTTCGTGTTATTATGAAAATAGTTGTGATTTTAAAGATTCCCTAATAAGATCTCGGGACCCTCCCAGAGGCCTACAGATCACACTTTTGGAAACTGCTGCTCTAGAGATTACAACATGTATCTTTGACCTGAAAGAGTCTAATTAAATTATTTTATATTTTCCAGACAATTAAAACACTTTAATTCC
Source organism: Nasua narica (assembly GCA_028533885.1). Lineage (NCBI taxonomy): Eukaryota > Metazoa > Chordata > Mammalia > Carnivora > Procyonidae > Nasua > Nasua narica. The sequence continues at coordinate 68,459,919 of CM052798.1, read as the reverse complement.
ATTAATTCCCTCCCCTTCCCTCAACTTTTATTTTCGGTAATACTCGTGTATTTTTAACTCCATGTGTATTTTAAGCCCCATAAGACATCATCACTGTTTTATGTCATTATTTTAGATTTACCCACATAGTTATCTTTTTTTAAAAAGATATGTTTCTTTAGAGAGAGAGTATAAGCGTAGGGAGGGGCAGAGAGAAAGGGAGACAAACAGACTGCACCGAGTGGGAAGCCCAACGTGAACCTCGATCCCAGGACCCTGAGATCATGAGCCAAAAGCAAGAGTTGGATGCTTAATTCATGGAGCCACCTAGGCGCCCCATATAGTTTCCATTTTTATCACTTTTTATTCTTTGCTGCATCTTTAGTTCTCCATCTGGGATCACTTCCTTTTTTTTTGAAGAGTACCTGTGCTAAAAAATTGTCCATATTTGAGATCTCATCATATTTTGTATTTCACCTTCATTTTTACTGGTTAGAATTCTGGGTAAGCCGTCGTTTTCTTCTAACTATGATATTATCCCTTTATGTTCTGGCTTCTGTTATTTCTTTTTTTTTTTTTAAGGTTTTATTTATTTGAGAGAGACAAAGAGAGACAGAGAGTATGGGCAGAGGGAAGAGAGAGGAGCAGACTCTGCTGAGCAGGGAGCCTGACATGGAACTCGATCCTGGATCCTAGGATCATGAGCTTAGCTGAAGGCAGACACTTAACCAACTAAGCCAGCCAGGTGCCCCTAGCTTCTGTTATTTCTATTGAGAGATTACTTGTTAGTCTTGTCAATGCCTTCCTGCCAGAAAGACCAGGAAGAACACTTAGAGTTTTTTTAGTACTTCCTCCAATGAGGGTTTTTTCATGTATTTGTAGGGAACATTTAGGTATTTTTTTTTTAAAGATTTTATTTATTTATTAGAAAAGAGAGAGAGTGAGAGAGAGCATGAGAAGGGAGAAGGTCAGAGTGAGAACCAGACTCCCCATGGAGCTGGGAGCCCAATGTGGGACTCGATCTCGGGACTCCAGGATCATGACCTGAGCCGAAGGCAGTTGCTTAACCAACTGAGCCACTCAGGCGCCCTTTACGTATTTTTTTTTAAGACAGTATTAGAAAAAACCTATTAAGGATTTGGATTTTGGTTGAGTAATTTTAGAGAGCATCAAAGGAAGTAGAAGTTTGCTGCAAATTGGATGTTGTCAGAACATGAGAACATTTTAATACTGCCATCTTTTGTTTGATTGAGGTGAAATTCATGAAGCATACAATTAATCATTTTAAATGTACAGTTAATTATTTAGTATATTCATAATTTTATGGAACTACCACCTCTCTTATTTCAAAACTGTTTTGACACCCTTACAGTTATGTAATTATTTCCAAATTACCTCCTTCCACTATCACCTGATACCCTTTACTTTCTGTCTCTTTGGATTTGCCTATTCTAGATATTTCGTATGAAAAAGAATCATGTAATATATGACCTTCATGTCTGACTTCTTTCTCTTAGCATACTGTTTTCAAGGTTCATCCAAGTGGTAGCATGTACTTTGTTTCTTTTTTTGGCTATTATAAATAATGATGATGTAAACATTCATGTACATACATTCATACATTCATTTTCTGTATGTACATAAGTTTTCATTTCGCCTGTGTTTATATCTAGGGGTTGAGCAGCTGGGTCGAATGGAAATTTTCTGTTACCTGTTTTTAGGAAACACCAAACTGGTTTTCACCTTTAATGCACCATTTTACATTCTCACCAGCAGTGGACAAGAATCTCTTGTTTCTCCATATTCTCATCAACACTTGTTATTTTTCATGTTTTCCTTTTTTTAACTAAAACTATCCTAATAGGTGTGAAGTAGTATTTCATTATGGTTTTTATTTTCATTTTCTTTTTTTAATTAGTTAGAAAAGATTTTATTTCTTTGAGATACAGCACTCCCTTCTGGACTGCAAAGTTTCTGCTGGAAAGTCCACTGATAGCCTTATGTGGTTTCCCTTGTATGTAACTGTTTTCTTTTCTCTTGCTGTTTTTTAAATTCTCTGTCACGTTTTGTCATTTTAATTACCATGTGCCTTAGTGTGAACCTCTTTCGGTTGATTTTATTGGAGGCTCTCTGTGCCTCCTGGATCTGGGTTTCTTTTTCCTTCCTCAGATTTAGGGAAGTTTTTTCTTTCTTCAAATACATTTTCCTGCCCCCTTCTATCTCTTTCTCCTTCTGGGATCCCTATAATGTGACCGTTATTACACTTGGTGTTACTGAGTTCCCTTAATCTGTTTTCATTTTTTATTTATTCTTTTAATTTTAATTTATTATTATTTTTTCTATCCCCTTTTCAGCTTGATTACTTTACATTACTGTCCTTCATATTTTTGATCCATTCTTCTTCTGCTTCTTTTAGTCTACTATTTATTCACTATACTGTGTTTTTAATTTCAGTTTTTGAGTTCTTCATCTCTGATTGGTTTATGTTTTCTCTCTTTGTTGAGGGTCTCACTGAGGCCTTCCACTCATTTCTCAAGTCCAGTGAGTATCTTTATGACCATTACTTTAAATTCTCTGTCACACATATTACTTACCTCCATTTCATTTGGAACATAATCCTCTTTCTCCTCATTTTGGCTAACTTTCTGTCTGTTTCTCTGTGTTAGAAAAATCATCTATCTATTTCTCCTGCTCTTAAATGTAGTGGCCTTATAAAGAAGAGGTCCTATAGTGCTCTGCAGTGCAATGTCCCTAGCTCACCAGAACCAGGCACTTCAGGAGTGTCTTGTATGTGTGTTGCTTTTGTCCTGCTGTTGTAGCTGAACTACATTTGCCTTCAGTCCAGTCATCTGCAATGGTTCTTTGCCTGTTGTGGGGAAGGTTTGGTCCCTGTGGTGTTAGTGGGCCAGTCTGGGCCTCATTGGGCTTTCGTTGAGTCAGACCAGGTATTTGCCCGAGCTGTGGTAGCACTGATCTGCAGGATACCTTCTCTTTGTTGTCCCTGAGAAGCTTTTATTGGTGGGCAGGGCCTACAGTCAGACCAGATGTGTGCCTCCATCCCACTGCTAGGGCCACAGTTGTACTGATGTGTGTGGTTATTTCCCTCTCCCTGGGGTATGAGTCATTTTGGAGTTGTGCTTGTCCCTGGCAGGGCTTCTTGCACACTGCCACCCTTGCAACACTGCTTTGGATGGACTCCTCTGAATCTGCAGGAGAGCATGGTGACAGGGTACAGGGTACCACCAAGGTCTCTGCCAGTCTCCTGCAGGAGGGGACTTGTACCTGCCCAAGAAAACTTTTGTCCAGGCTAAGATGGGTGGACTGAGTCTGCAGAAGAGTGTAAGGGATGGGGAACCCTGTTAGAAAGCTAGGTAGAGAATGTTTGTGCTGCCTTGGTTCCCACGGGTATCCTTGTGTCTAGGCTGGAGGGCATGAGAGGGAGGTGGCACCTGCTAGCTCTTTGTTGTTGGAGAAATCTTCCAAAGATCCTGACCCCTCCAGCATATGCTCTGAGATTAGTAAACCAATTTCCCTCCTGTATATACCCCTGGCATTTTTCAGACTGCTGATTCTATGTGGTATTTCATCAGGGCTGTTTGTAGTGCTGTCTCTTGAAGGGCAGGGACTCAGTTTCCTCTCACCCTGCCTGCTGATTTTTAAAGTTCCAGTCCCCCTGGTTTTCAAAGCCAAATGTTATGGGGATTCATCTTTGTCTGGCATGGGGTCTGTTCATCTCCCTTCTTTGTGCCTGCAGCATTCCTCCCTCCTGCAGACAGCCCCATTGATCAATTTGGCTCCCTACCATGTCTCCACCCTTCCTACCCTCTTCTGTACATTTAACTATGGACAGTATGCTCTGCCGGTCTTTGGGTCATTTTCTGGGTTATTTACATTGATGGGGATGTTATATGGTGGGAGGAGGAGAGCTTAGGGTCCTCCTTTGTCATCTTCCACATTAGTTCTAATCTGAGCCTTTGTCCATTTTTTAAATTGGATTGTCTTTTTGTTGTTCAATTGTTAATATATTCTGGATATTAAATTCTTATCAAATACATCTCAATAATGCCCTTTGATGAAGAAACATTTTTGTTTTGGTGAGTCCAGATTATTTTTTCTTTTGTTCATCATGCTTTTGGTATTAAATCTAAGAATTTATTGCCAAATACAACATCATAAAGATTCATCCGTATACCTTCTTCAAAGAGTTCAAAGAACTTTTGCTGTTGCAGCTAATGAGATATATTATATATAGTGTTGATCCATTTTGATTTAGTTTCTGTATGTGATATGAGGCAGGGGTCCAACTTCATTATTTTGCATGTGATTGTCCATTTGTCTTAGCACCATTTGTTGAAAAGACTGTTCTTTCCCCCATTGAATGGTCTTGGGACCTTTGTTAAAAATCACTTCGCCACAGGTGTTTGGGTTTATTTCTGGATCCTCAGATCTGTTCCAGTGGTCTCTAGGTCTACCATTATGCCAGTACCACACCTAATTACTATAGCTTTCTAATAAGTTTTTTTTTCTAATAAGTTTTTAAATCAGAATGAGTATTCCTACTTCATTTATTATCAATACTGCTTTTGCTCTTTGGAATCCTTTGCAGTTCCATATGAATTTGAGGATTAGCTTATCCGTTTTCGCAAACAAAGGATCTTAGAATTTTCATTGGAATTACAGTAAATCTGTAGATCACTTTGGGAAGTTTTGTCATCTTAACAATATTTCATCTTCAAATCCATGATCATGGATGTCTTTCCATTTATTTATGCCTTTTTTAATTTCTTTCATCAATGTTTTATCATTTTAGGTATATAAGCCTTTTACCTCCTTGTTTACTTTTATTCTTAGGTATTTTATTTTAGTTGCTTTTATAGATGGAGTTGTTTTCTTAATTTTCTTTTGGATCATTCATTGCCGGCATAGAGAAACACAACTGATTTTTGTGTACCTGCAATTTTGCTGAATTCATATATGATCTATATAGGATGCTTACGCGCATGTGTGTGTGTGTGTATGTGTAGTCTTGTATTTTCAAAATACATAAAACCATGTCATCTGCAAATAGAGATCATTCTGTTTATTCCTTTACGATTCGGATGCTTTTTATTTATTTTTCTTATATAATTGCTGTGGCTAGAACTTCCTATAGTGTTGAATAGCAGTGATGAAAAGCAGGCAGTCTTGTTACTAATCTTAGAGTGAAAGCTTGGTTTTTAACCATTGATGTGGATGTTAGCTCTTTCTTAGATGCCTTTTATTTAGGGAAATTCCCTTCTTTTCCTAGTTTGCTCAGTGTTTTGGTCATGAAACAGTGTTGGATTTTATCAAGTATTCTTTCTGTGTGTCCCGAAATGATCATGTATTTTTTTCGTTTGTTCTATGCTGTATTACATGGATCGCTTTTCTTGTTTTGAACCATCTTTGCATTCCTAGAATAAATCCCACTTGGTTATAGTATGTAATCTTTTCATATGCTGTTGGATTCAGTTTGGTAGTATTTTGTTGCAATTTTTACATTTGTATTCATAAGGGGCTGTAATTTTCTTTCAGTATCTTTGTCGGCCCTGGTTTTAGGGTAATGCTGGCTTTATAACATGTGTTAAGAAGTGTTTCCTCTTCCATTTTTGGAAGTTTGCAAAGGATTGATGTTAATTCTCTAAATGGTAGAATTTATTAGTGAAACAATCTGACCCTGGACTTTAACTTTTGGGGAGGTTTTTGATTACTGATTCAGTCTCTTTACCTTATAGATCTGTTCAGATTTTCTATTTATTAAGTCCAATTTGTGTTTCTAGGAATTTATCCTTTTCATCTAAATTATCTAATTTGTTGGTGTTTAATTGTTCATGGTATTCTGTTATAATCCTTTAAATTTCTCTAAGGTCTGTAGTAGTCCCTTCCTTTGTTTCTGATTTTAATTATATGCATCTTTTTTTTTTTCTTAATTTAATTCTTCTTTTTTTTTTTTCAGTTTTGTTGGCCTTTTAAAAGAACCAACTTTTGACTTGTTTTATTCTATTTTTATATCTTATCTGTCCCCTAATATTTATTAATTCCTTCCTTCTGCTAGTTTGGGTTTAGTTTATTCTTTTTCTTGTTCCTTAAGGTGTAAAATTAGGTTATTATTTTGATTATCTCTTTTGTTTTTTTAAAAAGAGAGTGCACTAGCATGGGGTGAGGGGCAAAGGATTCTTAAACAGGCTCCATGCTGCATGAAGAGCCCAGCACGGGGCTTGATCTCAAAATCCTGAGATTATAACCTGAACTGAAATCAAGAGTCAGATGCTTAACCAACTGAGCCACCCATGCACCCCTTGTTATATTTTTTAATGTAGGCATTTATAGCTATAAATTTACTTCTGAGTACTGCTTTTGCTACATTCCCTGTCTTGGTATATTGTGTTTTGTTTTCATTCATCTTAGGTTTACCATCTTAATAAATTAATTTTGACTAATTAATAGGGAAGGTAGACTGAAACTGGTATCCCAGCTTATAATTGGTAAAGAAGATAGCAGTCAACTGATTGAGAGAAGGGTATGTTCGGTACTTTGTGTTACACAGTGACCTTGTCTGAAGTTATTATTCTGTGAGATATTTTATGTTCAACAGGAGAACAATATGGTTTAGCTAAAGGTATCACATTAGTGCTTGGACTTTAGGAACTAGCTGCTTTTTTTCCCCCCTTGAGGAAATTATTATCTCTGTATATGTATTCTTTTTTTCTGCTGCAACTTTTAAGATTTTCTTATTGTTTTGCATTGTCATCACTTTTACTCGGATGTATCTAAGTATATTTATCTTTTTATATATTCATCTTAAAGTTCCTGGTGCTTCCATAAACCATGGCTCCATGCCTTTGGTCAAGTTTTAGAAAATTCTTGACCATTACCTTTTCAAGGATTGTGTCTGTCCTATTTTCTCTCTCCTTTACTTCTGGGATTCCCATTAAATATATGCCCGATCTTTTTTATTGTATTGTCTTTTAGCTCTGTTCATTTCTCTCGGTTTTCTGTGTCTCCTTTCTTCATTCTTAGATACTTTATCCTGACCTTTTTTCTAGCTCACTAACTTTTTGTTTGTTTTGTTTTACTAGGTATTCTTTTCCCCCCATTTTTATTGAGATGTATTGACATGTTAATTAACTCTTTAATTATACCTAATTTTTAGTTTCTTTGCATGGTGGCCAGAGAGTATGGTCTAAATGATTTCTATCTCTATTGCAAATTTCTCCATGGTTTTTACAATATATAGTCAGATTTTATAAATGTTCTACTTAGGTTTTGAAATAAGAAAATGTATTTATGTTTAAAATAAAAATTTAAACATTTTTATTGTTTAAAATTAACAATAATTTTAATTTCTTGTTATTTATTGTTATTCTTGTTATTATAGTGCTCTCTATATATTTGATCATAGTTTTTTAGACTTTTTTCCTTGTTTTTCCCTAATAGAATTGGGAAAAACTGGTGTCTTTAAGTTGGCATTTGGATTTTTTGTCATGAGTGAAAAGAATTATCAGTGTTTATGTATTGTGTACATGCTGTAAATCTAATTTCTTCAAAATCTTTGCACTGTAGATTTAATTCATTCAGCCAGTCTTCCCAGCTAAATCAAACTAATCTTTTGTCAGTAAAAATGTGGCTTTACTTTTTAAATTCAAGTATCATCCCTTTCACTGTTGACAGCCTTTTCATTTCTGAATTTTAATTCTAAAATTGGGAAATGGAATGAAATGTGAAGGGTATGAAAAAAGAGAAAATGAGTATAGTGGGATAGACGGCAAAGTGAAAGAGACAAAACACTGGACTCTTCCCTTGAGTTTTCCAGTGAACTAAGACTGTATAACCTTTCCATATTGTTTGCTTTGCTGCCATGGCAAGGAAATATATATTTCCCAAACCTCCTTTTACCTAGTACCCAGAGATTTTTACATAGAGCATTATCAAAGCAATGCACAATTCCAAGGTTCTGAATGGTGGCACTCTTCTAGACCCTTGAGAGATTCCATTAACAAATAGAAAGATCTATGCCCTTGAAACTTAGTTCTGTAGGAAAGATACACAGACAATAACCATAATAAATATTACACAGTATATTAGAAATTGATAAGCGTTTTGAGGTTAAAAAAAAGGAGGAGGGGATAAGCCAGTGTAAGTTTATTTGAGAATTCCCTCAGACTAGAGAAGGTAAGGGAGTTTGGGATTTAATTTTAATCAACATGGTCCAGGTAGTCATTATTCAAAAGAAAATATTTGATCAAAGGCTTGAATTAGATGAGGGAATTTGCCATGAGAATCTGGTAGTGAGAGTGTTCTAGCTGGGGAAGAATCAATAATACTAAGACCTTAATATGGGAGAGAATGTGTTCAAGGAATAGTAAAAAAAGCCAGTGTGCCTTGAACTGGGTAAGTGAGTTGGGGGGAGGAGTAACAAGTGGGGTCAAAATGTTGCTGGAAAGGTTCTTTGTAGGGAATTATAGGCTATTATGAAGATGTTGGTTTTTTTACTCTAAGAGGATAAGACCAAGAGCTATCGAAGGATTTTGAGGAACATTATCAATCTTAGGTTTTAAAACAATTTTTGTGGTTGTGGTGTTAAGAATAGACAGTAGATTGGTAAAGGTAGATGCAGTAAGACCAATTTAAGAAGCTATTGAAATAATACAGGGGAGAGATAGTAGTGGATCTGGATGTAGCAGTGGTGAGAAGTGATTGGGTTCTGGATGTAATTTAAAGATGGTGGCAATAAGATTTCTTGATAGTTTTGATGTGAAATGTGAATAAATAAAGAAGATTGCTACAAGGTTATAATGGTTATACAAGGTTATACTAATGGAGACGGGGAAGGTTGCAGATTTGTTAGGAACCTTTTTAAAGTGAGAGCAGGGTGATCTTGAAGGAGGAGTTAGATAAAGAAAACTGGAATATTGTCCTTGATCTGTTAACTTTTGGGAAGAAATTTTAAAGCCTCCTTCTGTCAGTTTTGCTGAACACTTGTAGATATTTACAATTTATGTATTTTGTAGCCATTTTGTTGTGTGCAAAGGAGTTCATGAATACTATATCTTCTTGGTGAATTATATACCTTATTATATGTAATATTGATCTTTAGCAGGTATAGTGCTTTTTGCCTTAAATTCTATTAGATTATTCTGATAGTAGATAGTTATTATTAACATTAGCTTAGTTTATCTTTTTAACATCTTATTTTTATTCTCAACATTTTCTTTTCCTTTATAAACAGTGGATAGCATATTTCAAAACAAAACAAGTACGAATGCCTTTTTTTTTAAGATTTTATTTATTTATTTAACAGAGAGAGAGAGAAAGAGAGAGACAGAGAGAGATAACAAGTAGGCAGAGAGGTAGGCGGAGTGGGTGGGGGAAGCAGGCTCCCTGCTGAGCAGAGAGCCTGATGCGGGGCTCGATATCAGGACCCTGAGATCATGACCTGAGACGAAGGCAGAGACTTTAACCCACTGAGCCACCTAGGCGCCCCTGAATGCCTTTTTCTTAATTTATAAACTTCTAATATTTATTGAGAAGACTGATGTGTTTGGACTTTCTGCTTTTTATTTTCTCTTTGATGTCTTCGTTGTTACTTTTTATTTTAATTGAATCAATCAAATTTTCCTTTTTAATTCTATGGATTTGAAATTTATATATCTTATTTCACTATTTTATTTAGTTACCCTTAACATTTTAATACATTTTTAGAAAGATTTTCTTTGACTCAGTGTCCACTAGTCTAACCTTCCATGTTGAAATCTTTTGGGCTTCTTGGTTTCTGTATTATTTCATACCACATAACTCTCTTTTCATAGTAATCTTTTTTAATAATTATCAATAGTTACTACAATTTAGTTGCCTTTTTCAGTGGTTTAATTGCTTACTAATGTTTGTTGATTTTTTTAAGATTTTATTTATTTATTTGACACTAACAGCACAAACAGGGGGAGCAGCAGGCAGAAGGAGGAGGAGAAGCGGGCTCTTCATAAAGCCGGGAGCCTGATGCGGGGCTTGATCCCAGGACCCTGGGATCATGACCTGAGCCGAAGGCTGACACTTAACCAACTGAGCCACCTAGGCACCTCTGTTTATTGATTCTTGTGTCTTTCTTTTTATGTATTCTTGTTTCTGTGCTGGAGAATTACTCTATGAGTGGATGATAAACTTTGGAATCCTCACTTGTCCAAAATGTCTATATTTTGTTGTTATGCTTGAGTGGTACTGTAACTAGTTAATAGAATTCTGGGTTAAAAAGTATTTTCACATCTTTCACCATGATACTGGCAAAAAATTTTAAGACTGTGAGAAAATAGACATTCTTACACATTGGAGGTAGATAGGCATATTGATAGAAATTTGAGGAATGATTAGGAAATGTGCAATAAACAAAAATACACATGCAACTTTGAAAAATCTGTATCACTGAAATAAAAACGCTACTATAAGGCTATCTATACAAGGTTATTTATTGTAGCATGTAAATATTGTATAATCCCATTTCTATAAAGAAAGTCATAAAATAAACATGTCATATGTTTGTATGAATAAGAAAAAGGAGTAGAAGGATACACCAGACTGTAAGTACATTGGTAACTGAAGTGGGAGAGAGCAGAAAACATAGATAATTTATTCAGACTGATTTTATTTTGTTTTATTTTTTGAAGGTTGGCTGTTTACTTATTTATTTATTTTAAAGATTTTATTTCTTTATTTGACAGAGAGAGGCACAGCAAGAGAGGAAACACAAGCAGGGGGAGTGGGAGAGGGAGAAGCAGACCTCCCACAGAGCAGGGAGCCCGATGTGGGATTCAATCCCAAAAATCTGATGACACTGCTAATGAAGAATTGTGTATTACTGTTTTTTAGGTAGTCTAGTATTTGTTTTTACCTTGCTTTCTGGAAATGAGTAGAATTCTACCTTTTATTCTTACAGTTCTGAAATTTCCCCAGGACTTGTCAAGAAGCATATTTTTTCTTCATCCACTGAGCACTGTTTGGGCCCTATTAATCTAAAGACTTCTGTATTTTTTGAGCTCTAGAATATTTTCTCTTGTATCCTCTTTTTTAGTTCCCTGGGTTTTGTTTTGTTTTGTTTTTTCCTATAATTCCTACTTGGTATAATCTGTGAATCTAAATTTCTTGGCTTTTTTTTTTTATTCCCTTTTTGAAGAAGTCTTTGTTCTGTAAGACTAGTTACATTTCATCAGCCATGTTCACTTTGCTTTTCATCAGCCCATTTCATCAGCCATATTCACTTTGCTTTTCAACTCACCTACTGAGCGTTCGTCTGTTGTTATTGTTGCTGTGTAGTAATTTTTTATTTCAAAGTTTTTTGGCACCCTCTTGCTCAAAGCATATTATACTTCTTAAAACACAGTAGTTTATAGAATTTGAGGATCTTAAGTATATTTAATTTTTGTTCTAGTGAGTAACCTTATAATTCTGATGAACACTTAAATTTATATATTGCAATCACTTGTATGAAATAATAGAAATACACTTAACATAATAATTTTAGCCATTTTCAGGACATACCTCTCCTCCACATTCAGCCTTTAGGAAAAACTTATGAGATGGTAGGTGAGTGGTGAACTTAGAGACCCTGTGTCATTACACTTGAATATTATGTACTGTCTCGGTATAGAATTCTATACTCAAAATAATTTTAACCCCAAACTTTGATGTTATTACACCCTTGACATAACACTTACTCTTGAGAGTGAAAAATCTGTTGCTTTTCTGATTCATATTTTTTAGTGTAAAACCTGTTTTTCATTGTTTTTGTTTGTTTTATTTGGGATTGCCATCCCATTCTTTCCAGCAGTCCTCATCTATGACTGTTCTCGTTTATGGTTTTAACCACCTTGGTATGTCTCTCTTTTCTAGTTCATCTGTTTTCATTTCATTCACAGTTTATGAGAGACAAAAATTAAATTCATGTCCTGATAGACCCTATGGAATCAGAAACTCCTAAATACTGAGTGGCCACTTCATGTCCTTTTTCCTTGGAGCACTCGGTTAATCACTGTAATTCCCCTCTTTATTGCTTATTGAATATTGTTTTACTGAAGCCCTGCTTTATCCCTACAAGAGTGTTATTCTTACAGCCCCAGCAACTCCCAAGACATGTGTCTTCTGATAGTTTAGCTTCTGCCCATTTATCCTAACAGTGGTTTTAAGGTACCAGGGATCTCCTCTCAGAATAAATTTCTGCTTGAAAGGGCCTCCTTCATCAGTAGGAGCAGTGTACAAATTCACTGTCATCATTCCATAAATGAAACAAGTTTATGGCAAGGGTCATAGGGAATTAGCATTTAATGAGTAATTACTAAATACCAGGTCCTATGCTACCGTGTTTTTATATTGTCTTATTTAATCCTCACAGTCCTCTTAGTAGGTTTCGTATTTACTTTATTGATGAAGCAACTGAATTTAAGAGAAGTTGAAGTAACTTTTCCCCAGGATAGAAGTTGTGGAGCCATTTTTCAAACTTGGGCATGTCTGACACCAAAGAATGATTCTCTTGGCTCAGTACACTATAAAATTTAGTTAACACTCTGATTTTTCTGAGGCTTTTCTTATCCATGGTATTTTATAGAACCTTCTACTTCCTCTGAACCATAAAGAGTATAATCTATATATCTATATTACTCACTGGGGATATAATTTATTGCCTTTTACTGATAGTAGTTTTTTATACTATGTATATTATACTATACACATATGTGTCCTATATATAACCTTCCTTAGATAGCAATACAGCAAGAAAAATAAATTGCCAGCAATACCATTTGATTAATCTTACGAATAATTAACATTTTCCCTGAAATAATTGCAATTTTAAATATGCTTTAGTCACCTTTTATAAAACAGTAATATACTTTTCATGACATTTTGGTATTATGGATATTGGATAAATTGGAAATCATGGGTTCTGTAAGTTTCTTATGGTTCAAAATTGCTACTCTTGACCTTGCGATCTCTCTCTCCTTGTATACTAGAAGGGAATTCTTTTAAATCACATTTGTTTGTATAGAGCTACTATTTACATTTGATTATTAATAAGTACTTGATTTTATAAATATTAGATAGTGTTTTCTTTAACATTTTGAAGAAATTTTGTTATTATTTATATTCATAATAAATAAATGTCTTTGGTTTTGTACATGAAGCTCCAGAAGTGAACATGTAGTAAGGAAAACTTGTTAAATCAGAAAAATGTCATGGCTGGGTTGTGATTTGCCATCACCAAAATATGTTCTTTTTTTTTTAAGATACTGGTGCAAGAGAGGTGCATCTTCCTGCATATTTTGTTTTAAAGAAAGCAGATTTCTTGAATTCAAATTTTTACCTTCCAAAAGGAAGATTATTGTAGAATAATGATTACTTTGGGGGGGCACCTGGGTGGCTCAGTGGGTTAAAGCCTCTGCCTTCGGCTCAGGGCATGCTTCCCCCTCTCTGCCTGCCTCTCTGCCTACTTGTGATCTCTCTCCTCTCTGTCAAATAAATAAATAAAATCTTTTAAAAAAAAAGTAAATGTAGGAAAAATTTTTTAAAAAAGGAATAATGATTACTTTGGGATATTTTTCTTAGATAATTGTATTTGGGGGCCTGATTTTAGAGAAAGAAAAAAAGGTAAGTTGAATAAATGGTATCAGTAAGGGAGTTCAGATTTAATGAAAATACTTTACAGAAAGTAAAACTTTTGCTTGTGTTTCATTTTTCTAGTTCTCAGTAAGAGTGTCAAACTTTCCCATCTATATATATAAGTTTGAATTTACCTACTAGAGTTTAAATGTACATAATACAGGTAAAAGGCTAAGTAGTCATTACAGATTATTACAGAATTGCAGAAGTTTTCTTTTTACAATCTTAGCCTTTTTCAATAAAATTAAATTATAATTCAGTGAAAGAATTTATTTTCTTGACCTCATAATCTTCAAGTTTACTTCTCCAACCACAAATAGCTTTGTACTTTATAAATATGACTAATATGTGATTACTATATGAATTAATAGAACTTTAATAATAAGTTTTACTTTAACTATAAAATCTATAAAAGTTTTTTAAAAATGTACATACAGTTCAATATGTGAGGTTTTGAATTTGAAAGAGCAAAATTACTGAGTATTAGAAGGAGACATCTCTTATGTTTCAGGCAGTCTTTTGAGGCCAGATTATCTCTTCTACTATTGTAAGAAATTTCTTCAAAGCCCAATTGTTTGCGTTTGCAGTACTGTCACTAACTTTGATGTGCATATTCTAATGGACCTTTGTCCTGTGATTGGGGCAGAAGTTTCATCTGCAGCACTTTGAACAATAACTTTTAAGTTCTTAAGCAAATTCCTAGCCTTTTCTGAAAACCATTAGGCAAATAAATGTCTAACGTTGATGCTGATTTTGTACTTAAGAACTTCTTTTGTCATATTTCCCTGTCTCTGGCTGATTATTGTCAGATGCATAGGCACAGTAATTTCTTAATGGTGAAATCTCTTTGTTCTTCACAATTATTTCAGCTTTCAAGCAGTTCATTCCATATACATATATATTTATATTACCACTTAAGGTGTTGTTATTATCTCTATTTTCACTTCTAATATAATTATGTTTGGTCTTCCAAGGACTTACACTTACACTTCTTTTACATTTATTGGACACAATGGGATAATATTTATAAAATATCTCAAAACTAAGCACAAAGAGCAAACTCATATATTGAAATGACACTAGAAGACCCAAAGTAAAATAGCAGTCAATCATAGTTAATACTATGTTGGCAGAGGACAGAGTTGACACACTACCTCTGGAGTGTGTAACTGACACATTTATGATTTATGTTAGTTATATAATTGTTGTCAAAAGTTTGCTCTGTTTGAAAAATACATAAAGAGGTAATGACTCATTTTAGTAAAAAAAACCTACATGAATTGTGGTTGAAGTTGTGCATATGTACATTTTTACCTTAACAAAGCTCTGATTATCACTTAACATTTTTCTTTAAGATTTTTTATTTATTTGAGAGAGAGAGGGAGAGAGAGCATGAGCAGGGGCGAGGGGGAGCCCAGCGGGAGAAGCAGGACCCCTGCCGAATTGGGGCACCCGATGCGAGGCTCCATCCCAGGACCCTAAGATTGTGACCTGAACTAAAGTCAGGTGCTTAACCAACTGAGCACCCCAGGCTCAGTCCCATGTCCCAGTGATCACTTATCTTGTTCTGACTATATGAAAGCATAAACAATGCAATAAGCAGTCATTCCATGCTGAATATTATTTAGCATTCTCCACCTGTAATTTATTGCCTTGCCTCTTAAAATTACAAAGCTCTTCATTAGGAAATTAGCCTTCAGTTAGTGACTGTCCATTTGTTTTTTGACTACTCTTCTCATTATTGTATGATTTTGTCAGGTTGCTAAACTTGGGCCTTTGCAGCTCCCCCACCACCTTTTGTCCTTCTTGCAGTTCCCTGCTTCTTAAGATGTGTCAGATTCTGTTAAGTATTTGGTATACTCGGCAGTAAGGAGAACTTTGTGTTATTAGGTGTTTATGGTCTAGTACCTTACAATTTATAGCATTTTCCTACTAAATAATGAAGATAATTCATGGCATCAGGAATGAAACTGTTCAACAAGTTCAGTGTAATTTGATGGTAGGTGGTAAAATTGCATAAAGATCATTAGTTTGTAATGGTAGTAGTACTGCATGCTGCTTGGGAAGAAAGCATTATGTGCCCAGTGTATTCCTACTTCATTTTTCCTGTTCATTATTTATGTATTTTCTATTTATTTGAGCTTATTGACTTTTTTTTTTTGGTACTACCAATAGAAAAAACCTCTGTATGTAGTTTTCATGATTGCAGATAGTTCTGTGGCTTCCATGGGTTAGTCATTTAGTGCCATATCATTGTTCAAGAATCAGCTTATCAATATGTTACACTTTAAAGGATTATTTCAAGTAATTATGAATTTAAAGAATCTTCTTAAAGTCCAGAAGTATAATTTTCACTTCCATTTTTAGCTCATTATTTCAAATAATGTTAAATGTTAATAATGTAATAACCAAAAATTTCACATATATAGTACATATCAGAGTGGATGTTTAGAAATCATCTTATCCAATCACCAGTGCCATATTACCTTCTACAGTGTTCCTGACAGAAATCCGAACTACTAAGCCATTGAGTTCACTATTGTGTAAGACAACCCTTTGCAATATTGACTGGTTCCTTTTTTTAGTTTATTTAATTTTGAGATAAAATCCATCTATGATTCAGATACATTGATTATATCTTCTTTTATATGCCACACCTCCAAACATTTGAAGATTGATAATCGTATTGGCTAATTGCTAGACCAAGCATACCAAGTTTTTTCTTTATTTCATCATGTGGCATGCTGGATACCCTTACGAATTTCTGTATTTTTTTTGTATTTTATCTCAATGATATCCATAGTAGGATACTGCCTGGATGATATGGTTATATAGTATACTCTGTCTTCACTTGCATTATATACTAGGTGAGGCTTGCATATATATGTATATGTGTATATTGTGTACATATATATAGACTTAAATATCACAGTAATTGTAGATACAGTATTTCAGCTAATTAAGATTTGTTTTGCAATTAGAATGACAGTTGTGAATGTTTTTCTCTTCTTGACCCAATCTCATATATGACTAACTGAAGTTGTCATGTGTTCTCAAGGATAATTTAAATGAACATGGGGTTTGTGAAAATCTGACAGATCTTAACTGTAACTCAGCTAGTAGGCAACATTATAATTTATAACTGTGTAATATAGCTATTAATGAGCTAATGTGGAATGAGGGCAAATTATATTTTTGTATGAAATTATACTACATGACAAAGGTTGGTATTATATAATAAGTGCCCACAACATATTAACCTACTAGCAATAAATACAATTAATAATGTACATAAAAGAATGAAATTAAGCTAATTTTCTATAAAAAAAATTATCCATGAACAGAAAGTGGACAGCATAGATTTGATGACAGGAAGGTTGTATCTAATCTGAATTACTGAGTGACCTAGGAAGCTTGCTCAGAGGGATTACAGAATAATTATGTTAATATGCAATTATCACCTCATTTCTTCTATAGTAACCTCAAGATGTAGTGTAGTGAGGGTGTTATAGCAAGTGCTGATAGTTTGCAAAAATACTGATGTTTGAAATTTCTAAGACAATAAGTCTAGCTTGAGGCACAAAAGTGATGATCTGTCATCTTGAAGACAGATCTGACCTTTGTACTATTTTTTTTTAATGCTCACAGTATATAACTACAGGCAGTAATAGCTGTAGAACTCATTATGATTTTTAAGAAACTGAAGTATGTTTTATGTAGATTTAAAGTTCCATTTGCAGCTTTTTATAAAGTGTGTGAATTTTTTTAAGAATATTTTAAAATTCATTTAAAAGAAAAATTTTATGGTTATATGATTACATGGAGGAGGATATAGTAATAGCATCTAAGCATTTTATTAAAATATCCTAATTGGTATAGCAGATTCACTGAAATTTAAGGAGTCCAAGCAATATAACAGTTTGATTATTTTAATTTATTAGTTTCCCTTTTTTGAACTTAATGAATAATGTGTACCTTTAAATATGTCCCCTTAGTTCTCTTAATATAAACTGGTGTTGATGGCTCTTAATATAAACTGGTGTTGATGGCTTTGTTACATATAATTGACTACATAAAGATAGTTGGAAAAACTATTTGAAACAGTGTGAAATTAACTTGTAGGTTAAATGCTTTCTTGCCTACATGCTACATAACTGTTCCATGAATGTAGGAAAATAGTTTTTGATGTCAAAGTTCTAGATCCATTATTTACTGCAACAGATTTTGACGGTTCAGTGTTCTGTATTATATCTCAATGCAACAGCTGTAAGTTTTGAATACTCAAGAAAAAATGTATTGTTAACATATTTTAGTTAATATAAACTCTGAAAATTAAACTAGGAAAAAATTTTTATTGTTGCTAAGATACTAGCTAGGAGCCATTTCTTAGAGCATAGTTTTTAACTGATAGAGGGTACGTTTTTAATATTAATGTGCTAATAAATATTCTGAAAAAGAGTAACTTCTATTTTCGAGTAGAGGTAGTCATTAATTTGGGGACAAGTAAGGTATATTTCTTTAGATGTGAAGGAAAACTTTGCGAAAGACTTCATTTTATATTTTAACAGTATTTAATTCAATCTTTTGTTTTTCCTTCTGCTAGATGTGTTTTATAGACAGAAGATGTCAATACAAATATTATTCCTATGTTTTTGAGCAAAACGGTTTGGTATCTTTAGAATGTGAACTTTTGGAAGGCTCATATAAAGCCATTCTGGTAATGAGAATGCAGACTCCAATGCAGTCTCCAACATGATATTCTCATAGTTTGTCACCCTGCTGTTCAGGGGGTACCGATGAAGTTGCTTTAAATGGGAAGCGTCTGTTCCATCTCTGAACCTCTCACACCAGAACAGATGGGTGGAACATGGAACATAGAAGGTTTTACCTCTGAGGTGGTAACAGTGAAGCCACTCATTAACACTGAATTTACCACTTCGTTAGCAACATTGCTTCCTGTTGAGAAAAGCTAATATAGGCTTTCAAATTGACTGAGCATATATTTGTCTACCTCTGTGATTTTAATAAATAGGAACACAAAGTAAGTGTCTTTCAGGCTAGTTTTTTAAAAATTCCATTGTCCGTTTCAGATTTATGAGATTGTTCCTATTTGGACATTTTACTTTTTCTATGTCATTTAATGAGAAATGTCAGGAATGGGTAATAGTATAGCATCAAGGTTTGCTTTTCTTTTCATTGACATTTGCACACTCTTTCCTAACACATGTTTATGTGCTGCCCATTTTTAACTTCTGTGTATGTGATGTAGAGACTCCTGCTGGGTGCTGCATTAGCACCATTTTGGGGTGATATCATTGAATATGATCTTATTGGATGTCTATTTTTATTACTGTGGAAGTTTGCCAATGTCAAAACAGAATTCTGAGGCCTATGAGGGGCAGAAAAATTGTTGGTATAAATAATAATGTCAAAGATATTTGTAGTATTTGTTTGTAATATTTGTTGTATTAAAGAACACAACTTGTGGAAAGAGTAAGCTCATACTTAGAAGCGCTTATTCTAAGATGTGAAATAAAAAAGTAATTAGAAACAGTTTTTTATTCTTTAACTAGACTTAATGTTTTACGGAGCATGTATTTGGTACCATGAAAGATATTAGAAATAATGAACTCTTTTGAAAATTTTTTATTTCTAAATATCAGATTAAGTTCCTCCTGTCTTAAAGTAGTATTACTTGTTATAGAAATTGAAATACTGTGAAGGAAAAATGGGAGACTTTATTCTTTATCAGAGAGCAGGAACCTAGTCTGTCTTGTTTACTGCTGGTATTCCTAATAATAAAGCAGTGCCTGGCACATGGTAAGGGCTCAGTAAATATTTGGAGAATGAATAAACTGTACGTGCTATCATGTACAAAAGAAAAAGAAGTATGGCATTTTATCCAGCACTTTAAATAGTTCATACCTAGGGTTGCCAAATAGCAGATTCTTTAAATTGTACTTGAGGATTATTGGACATTTTGAAGGCCTTGCTGTATTGCTGAGCCAAGAAGTCAGAACCATGATGGAATTTGTATTACTTAAATGGGGTGTCTACATTTCATAGGAAGAAAACTTTTTCCTCTTGCATACTTTGGCTTTGATTTTGCAGTTGTGTTTTTATTCATTCAACATGGTAGTACTTTATTCAGCAAATACTGCCTAAGCACCTATGCCAAGCACTGCACTAGATTCTAGAGATATGAGAGTGACTGGGTACAGTACCTGCCCTTAAAGAGCTTACATTCTTCTAAGGAGACAGGCAATTCCAGTATAATGTGACCATTTCCAATGTTTCTGTTCCCTAGACATTGTGTAGATATGCAGTATGGGGTTGTTGTTGCTTAGCACAAGAAAAAAGTTAACCTTTGAGATACTTTTAGAGTCTTTCACATTTTTTAAATGTTTCTTTGTTCTTGGAAAATTATTAGGACCTTGATATAAACAGTGGAGTTACACTAATAAAAATGTGTGCTTTGAACTCTCCATACATTCTATTAGAATTTTTTCTTTCATGCAAATCTAAATTTTTTTTCTTCCATTTTCTAGACTAAATGTGTTAAATGGGCTTGCCAACAATATGGATGATTTGAAGATAAACACCGATATTACTGGTGCTAAAGAAGAACTCCTAGATAACAACAGTTTTATCTCAGACAAAGAGAGTGGAGTTCATAAACCAAAAGATTGTCAAACATCATTTCAGAAAAATAATACGCTCACTCTGCCTGAAGAACTGTCAAAGGACAAATCTGAAAAAGCCTTAAGTGGAGGCCAGTCTACTCTATTTATACATGCTGGTGCTCCTACTGTTTCTAGTGAAAACTTTATCTTGCCTAAAGGAGCTGCTGTTAATGGACCAGTTTTACACTCCTCCTTAGCTAAGACTTCCAATATGAATAAAGGCAGTGTTTCATTAACCACTGGACAACCTGTGGATCAGCCAACAACAGAATCTTGTTCAACTTTGAAGGTGGCACCTGATCTTCAACTATCTACACCGCAGAAAGCAAGTCAACACCAAGTTTTATTTTTGTTATCAGATGTAGCACATGCTAAAAATCCAACCCATTCCATTAAAAAACTACCTACCTCTGCTTCCGTTGGTTGTGACATTCAGAATTCAGTAGGGAGTAGTATAAAGTCAGAGAGCACTTTAATAAGTCAAGTAGAGGTGGGTGAGGATAGTGATGATTTATTGGTAAAAGATGATTGTGTCGATACAATGACAGGAATTTCCTCAGGTACAGATGAATTTAGGTCAGAAAATGATACAAACTGGGATCCCCAAAAAGAGTTCATTCAGTTTCTTATGACTAATGAAGAAACAGTGGATAAAACTCCAGTTCACTCCAAAGTAGGTCTAGAGAAAAAGAGAAAGCGAAAAATGGATGTAAGCAAGATTACTCGTTACACTGAGGATTGCTTTAGTGATTCTAATTGTATACCCAATAAGTCAAAAATGGTAGAGGTAGACTTTCTGGAACAGAATGAAGAACTACAAGCAATAGACTCACAGAAATATGCATTATCAAAAGTGAAGCCTGAATCAACTGATGAAGACTTGGAATCTGTGGATGCTTTTCAGCATCTAATTTATAATCCAGATAAGTGTGGAGAAGACAGTTCACCTGTTCATACTAGCACTTTTCTTTCAAATACCTTAAAAAAGAAATGTGAAGAAAGTGATTCCGAGTCACCTGCTACTTTCAGCACTGAAGAGCCATCATTCTACCCCTGTACAAAGTGCAATGTGAATTTTAGGGAGAAAAAGCACCTCCACAGACATATGATGTATCATTTAGATGGGAATAGCCACTTTCGCCATCTTAATGTCCCAAGGCCATATGCTTGTAGAGAATGTGGACGGACATTTCGAGATCGTAACTCACTTCTAAAGCATATGATTATTCACCAAGAAAGAAGACAGAAGTTGATGGAGGAAATTCGTGAATTGAAAGAACTTCAGGATGAAGGAAGAAGTGCACGATTACAGTGCCCTCAGTGTGTGTTTGGTACCAATTGCCCTAAGACATTTGTGCAGCATGCTAAAACCCATGAAAAAGATAAAAGGTACTACTGTTGTGAAGAGTGTAACTTCATGGCAGTGACAGAAAATGAATTAGAATGCCATCGAGGCATTGCCCATGGAGCAGTGGTAAAATGCCCTATCGTCAGTTCTGATGTAGCCCAGAGGAAATCGCAAAAAAAGACTTTCATGAAAGATTCTATTATAGGATCATCCAAAAAATCAGCCACCTACATATGTAAGATGTGTCCTTTTACTACTTCAGCCAGAAGTATTTTAAAAAAACACATGGAGTACTTGCATTCATCATCATGCATTGATTCATTTGGTAGTCCTCTTGGACTTGATAAAAGAAAAAGTGACATTCTCGAAGAACCTATAGATATTGATAGCACTAAACCATTAATTAAACAGCAGTCAGCCACATTTCCAAAGAACTCTGCTTTAAAACAAGATGTGAAGCGAACATTTGGATCATCCTCACAATCAAGTAATTTTTCCAAATTCCATAAGCGGCCACACAGAGTACAGAAAGCTCGGAAAAGCATTGCCCAGTCAGGTGTAAACATGTGCAATCAAAACAATTCTCACAAGACTGTTACGATGAAAAGCAGCGCTGACCAAAAACCCAAGTACTTCCATCAAGCAGCAAAAGAAAAATCTAATGCCAAGGCAAATAGCAACTATTTATATAGACACAAATATGAAAACTATAGGATGATCAAAAAATCAGGTGAATCATATCCTCTACATTTCAAAAAAGAAGAAGCCAGTTCTTTAAATTCTTTACATCTGTTCTCATCAGGTAATTCTCACAACAATAGTTTCATTTCAGACCCTCAAAACTCTGACACCAAAAGGCCAGAAAGCTTCAAAGAACACAGGCGTGTAGCTGTAAAGAGAGTAGTTAAGGAATCTAAGAAGGAAAGTTCTGTTGGAGGAGAAGACTTGGATAGCTATCCAGATTTCTTGCATAAAATGACTGTTGTTGTTCTGCAAAAACTTAATTCCGCTGAAAAGAAAGATAGCTATGAAACGGAAGATGAAAGTTCCTGGGATAATGTTGAGCTAGGTGACTACACTACACAGGCTATAGAAGATGAAACCTATAATGATATTAATCAAGAACATGTAAACTTATTCCCGCTGTTTAAAAGCAAGGTGGAAGGTCAAGAGCCCGGAGAAAATGCTGCCCTTAGTTATGATCAAAATGATGGCTTTTATTTTGAATATTATGAAGATGCTGGAACTAATAACTTTTTGCATGACATACATGATCCTCAGCATTTAGAAAATGCAGAAACTTCATTGTCAAAGCATAGTTCTGTTTTTCACTGGACTGATTTGTCTCTTGAGAAGAAATCATGCCCTTACTGCCCAGCAACATTTGAAACTGGTGTTGGGTTGTCAAATCATGTCCGAGGACATCTTCACAGAGCTGGACTAAGCTATGAAGCCCGACATGTTGTATCACCAGAACAAATAGCCACAAGTGACAAAATGCAACATTTTAAAAGAACTGGCACAGGGACACCTGTTAAGCGAGTTAGAAAAGGTAAGTTTCCATGTAGATAATTTGGGTTAATATGTCTATTCAAGTTCAAAGGATTCGAAGCTTTTGCTCAAATTTGGTCTTTATTAGAATCACCTAATTTTGTATTCCAGAGTTAATTGGCTTTAAGATGATCACTTTATAAAAGGTTCTGATGTTACTCTTAAAAAATTTTTTTTAGCTATAGAGAAGTCTGAAACCACTTCTGAACACACTTGTCAGCTCTGTGGTGGTTGGTTTGATACTAAAATTGGATTATCAAATCATGTTAGAGGCCATCTGAAAAGACTTGGAAAGACCAAATGGGATGCTCACAAATCTCCAATCTGTGTTTTGAATGAGATGATGCAAAATGAAGAAAAATATGAAAAAATCTTGAAAGCATTGAACAGTCGTCGTATTATTCCCAGACCATTTGTAGCTCAAAAACTTGCATCAAGTGATGACTTTCTTTCTCAAAATGTTATACCTCTTGAAGCATACCGTAATGGCCTAAAGACTGAAGCTTTGTCAGTGTCTGCATCAGAAGAAGAAGGGCTGAGTTTCTTAAATGAATACGATGAAACAAAACCAGAACTGCCCAGTGGAAAAAAGAATCAGTCTCTTACACTGATAGAACTGCTTAAAAATAAAAGGATGGGAGAAGAAAGGAATTCTGCTATTTCTCCTCAAAAAATTCATAATCAAACTGCAAGGAAGAGATTTGTTCAGAAGTGTGTTCTTCCATTAAGTGAAGACAGTCCGTTGATGTATCAACCACAAAGGATGGATTTGACTATGCACTCAGGTAAGACGATGCCCATGACTGCCGTATAGAATTTAAACACAATGTAATGCTTATTTGTATGGAATATTTGTAGAAGATATTTCTTAGAATCTTTTTACTCAAGCTGCTTTTTTTGCAGAGCAGAAATTGGTTATACTGTCATTTCTATATAAATCATCAGTTGATGCTCATCAGCACTGAATTCTCTGTGCCTCATTTCTTGGTCAGAATGTAAGGTGAGAACAAAAACAAATAAACAGCTGATCTGTAAAAATAAAATTTGCTATGGCTGGGGGATGGTCCTATGGATGGGAGGTCGACATTGTTTAAAAAGCGTAGCATTACTGAAACGGCATTCCTGTCCTATATTTGCCAGTGCTCCAAGGTGATAATGCTTTCAAGATATAGCTGTTGGTTTTCCTTCTGCTTAGGTCAAACGAATAAACAAACAAACAAACAAACAAACAAAAAATAGACTCTTCAAACTGAATGGATTGGTGTCTGTGGTGTGTTGTGATTAACCCAAAGAAACGTCTCCCTCTCCAGTTCCTCATTGTATTGTGGGATAGTTTGGTTTTGGAGAACCGTTGTGAGTATAAAGCATTTGTTTGGGGTTTTAGATTTTACAGTGGTGGTCTAAAGGAACAGAACAGATGGTTTAGGTTAGTGCTTGTGCGCCAGTAGTTTTTCCTTTTCAAAAGTATAGTTTGTGTGTGCGGCACATGATGTAGCAGATAAAATAGACAAACTGTATATGTTCTTGCTAAGTCTGGCTTATACTTTTAGACTAGAAAATTTTAAGTGTCTTTGTAGGTTTCTTTTGGAGGTTGAAAATGTTGAAAACGAACTTAGGTGGTCTTGTAAGTTGAATGTCCTGAGTTGAATGTGTCTAAGGTGAAAATAACTGGTCAGTGGATTAATAATGAATACAGTTACGGTAATGTTGATTTGTTTGCTTTGGCAGATGTTGGGATAGCCCAGATATTTGTATGCAGTTTTGATTTAAGGAAAGATTACCTTGTGTTGTAAGTGGTCTGCAAAACTATCTTATATGGGTTTGTGGTTAATAGAGTTCATTCTTTTGTATGAAGTGAGTCTTTCAAAGTCAACTCTTCAACTTTTTTGAGAAGGAGAAACTGTAAGAAAGGTGTGTTAGCTGTCTTGACGAAGGTGTAGCACACCTGAGAGATGGAAAGATTATTTGTGGCTCATTCTCATAGTTACTATTAAAGAAACCAACCGAAAGGAGTTGGGGGAATGAGGATTGTCTTTGAAGTTAGGAGTTTCCTATTGTTTCAACATGTTTTCTTTCCTGTGATGACTAAGATGTTAGCTTGTTGATCATTTATTTAGCACAAAGATTTTAGCAAAAAACTTCAAATCATTAACTTTCATTATTGATTGCGCATTCAGAGTAATGAACATAAAATGCCCTGAATAAAATGTTGTGTCTAACAGCTGCTCAATGGTGTGTTTTACCACCTTTTCTCCCAGCCTTCATCAGAAAGCCTAATTTAGTATTGAGCCTTTTACGGTTTTGTGGGTAAAACACTTTAATTACCACTTTGTCAACTAGACTTTTTAATTCTTTTTATTGGTAATGTTGTAAGCTTTGAAACTTCTCAACTGCACTGTGCTCTTCAAATCACAGGATTGTATTTTAGGTTTAGGAAATGATCTGCGTAACACAGAAATCTGCAAGAAAGTGATAATAGGTGTTAAATCCAGAGGAGCTCAGAGGTTCATGGCACTCCTCTTCCACATTCCCAAAGAGCATGGGTTGGCTCTAAATACTAACAACAGACTAATCATAGTTAACTTAATTCCCCCTCCTTATTTTAAGTTAAGCTTAATTCAATGAACGTTTTTTAAACCATCCTTACTGTGGTACTTTTCTTCACGCTTTTAGCTAAGAAAATTTCACTTTTTGAAGTGAGAACTGGATTATAGTTTTCTTTTGAATGATAGGTATGCCTGTGAAGCTTAGAACATGTGTGCATTGCAATACGACGTTTACAAGTGCTGTTAGCCTGTCCAACCACTTACGCGCTTATGCTCGAAAGAAGAGTGCTGGACTTTTGACTGGTACAGGTATGTTTGAACAGATAACACAGCAAGTCTGCTTGGTACAGTACACTTTTTTCCTCACCAGACTGGTGCTAGTTCAGATGATATTTATATCTTTCTTTGGTAAGCACAGTTGAGACTGAATATACATTAAATTTCAGCAAGTTACTCTTTTTCATTTGGCTCTTATTGACTTGATTTGGGGAAAAAAGCAACCAACAGAGGTGTGGAACTTTCGAGTCTACAGAACTCCCGTTGATTTTTAAATCATACTATTTTTGATTTTTAAATTTATTTTTGTTAGTGGATTCCAGTAAGGCACCTCTCTTTGGTAAAAAAAGATTGTAGTTCTAGCTTGAGGAAATGCTTTATTAGGAAAGGAAGTTATTGTGAAATTGCAAATATATAGCTTGATTAGAAAACTAAGCAAAACTTAAGGAATTTTCGTTATAGATCAGATCTTTAAAGGGACAAGCCTTAACAATGGCCCATGTTGACAACTGAATAGATTTTTTTTTTTAGCGCTCCTAAGCTATGTTTAGGATTAATAAATATAGCTAAGCACATAAATGTTAGCATGCACATTTCTGTGTTATTTTTGGTTGGTTAGCCCAACCTTGCAGATAACCTCTTCATATTGCTAGCCTGTGAAAAATTTTATTAGCTTACTC
The DNA here is from genome assembly GCA_028533885.1 of Nasua narica. NCBI lineage: Eukaryota > Metazoa > Chordata > Mammalia > Carnivora > Procyonidae > Nasua > Nasua narica. Next base: position 68,433,197 of record CM052798.1, on the reverse strand, counting down.
ACTTACCCTACAAAATGCCTTGCTGTTTTCATTTGTAGCCTTTCAAGCTACCCCTGCTTTAGCAAATCCCATTTCTCTCACGTCTTAAAATATACCCTTTTCTAAATATATCCACATAAATCCTTTTGCCTAAAATTCTCCTTCCAATCTCTTTATTTCTCTTGCTCTTTTAGATCACTGCCTTCTGCTTTCTTCTAGTTGTTGTTTTCCCAACTTTTTTGTTCTTCCTCATGTCTTCCTATGGCTTACATCCAATATGTTCTTGCTACCAAAGAAACACTTGTATTCATACTAATGTCTTTCTTTCTTCTGCTTCTTTGCTTTATCCTTTGACTTGATATACACATGACCAGGGTTGACTGTTGACTGTATTCGAAGGAGAATAGAGTGAGTTTTACTTTATTGGATTATTAACCTCTTACTGTGAGGTTTTAGTTTTTATGAGATTACTCCTACCTTCATCAGGCTTGGAAGGTGATTGCTGACATTAGAAGCAGGGAAACAGTGAAAATAAAAGACTGTGGAAACAAATTAATCGTTGGTATCATAATCACTAACTTTTATCAAACATTTACTATGTGTCAGGCACTGTGCTGTGCAATTCGCATGCGTAATATATAGCTTCACAACCACCGTGAGTTTTAGGTACTATAATTTAATTTTACAGGACACTGGGGCTTAGAGAACTTAAACAAGTTACCCAAACTTATGTAGTTATTAATGGCAAAGTTGAAAAATCGAGGCAGTCTTATCCTAGACCCATGTTTGTAATCACTGTTGTCTGCCACATACAGAACACAAGCAGTTGGAAATCCTAAAATGAAGTTCACTTTAAGGTGGGGAGCATTCTGCTGAAGACTGAAGGTTTCAGTTTTCTCAGTTATAAGTGGTCTGCAAAACTATCTTATATGGGTTTGTGGTTAATGGGATTTCATTCTTTTGTATAAAGTGACAGAAGACTGAAGGAAACTTCAGTCTTAACTGAACTTCAGTCTTAACTTCTGAAGACTGAAGGAAACAGGCCTGGATTAAATTTTAGAGAACTTTAAGAAATGTTTCAGTCTGACAATTCAGACAGATAATTGCAAATATTCAATGAGGCACATCTCTCCAGTACAGGTTTTCTAGGCCATTAAAAAATGACTTTACTTCATCTGAAAATCTTTCGAAATGTAGGATTAATTATTTATAAATAACTAAGCATAACCCTCCACTGACCAAGGGTGCATTCTCAAGAATATTATCTAAAAAATGTCATTATTAAGGAAAAAAGGTAATATAGGATGAATGAGGATACATTTCTTTAGACATCAAGAAAAAAAAAGAGGATATCGCTTTTTAAATATCTTCAATACTAACCAAAATGTCAGAAGTGTTGGAAAATATAAATTGTGTGTTTGGCAGTCCGAAGGCAAAGAGAAAGGAAATGAAAAGCTGAAGAAAGTCTAGGGTGGTATTTTCCACACCCACGCCTACTTTTAAGAAAAATAAAAAATGCATGCACCCTTTTTTTTTTTTTTTAGAAATTCTGAAACTTTTCCCCCTGATTTTTGAAAGCTTCTTGACTAATAGAGCTACATGGATGTATGTATTTGCTGCTTACATATGCCAACTAAGAAGGTTTTTTTATTAGCTTTATTGACATTTTTCATTTTCCAAATGGGAATATGTATATTATAAACTCCACATGCCTATATTCTTTCCCCATATCGGTTTTATGGTGTAAGTCAGTGGTCCCAACCTGTAGTTTCAGGACTGTTCCACTGGGTTATTATAAGAGATTCATCAATTCATACGAGTAACAAGCATTATTTTTTAAGAATATGTAGATGTTTTTTTTTTAAAGATTTTATTTATTTATTTATTAGGAAAGAGAGAGAGTGAGAGAGAGCATGAAAGGGAGAAGGTCAGAGTGAGAAGCGGACTCCCCATGGAGCTGGGAGCCTGATGTGGGACTCGATCTCGGGACTCCGGGATCATGACCTGAGCCGAAGGCAGTTGCTTAACCAACTGAGCCACCCAGGCGCCCAGAATATGTAGATGTTGTTTTGATGAAAGAAATACAAAATCGTTTTTAAAAAACCTTACCTTAATCCAAGTAGATCATAAAGCTAAAACAATGTAAGGAGAAAATAGGTAGGACTAAAACCTCCATAAGAACATCCAGTATTTAATTCAGGTAGTCTTCATTCATGTGGATGTGGCCTCCTCTTGAAAAAGAAGCTTAGGTATCCCTAGAGTAAATGCTAAAGGTCTGTGTGGTTACCTAGGATAGAATAAACCCCCAACCTGCCTCTTCTATGGGAACTAGCAGTCTGTTGGGGGAGGTAAATATTCCAGCTAACCTGAATAGACCAAAAAAGATGTACCCCTGCTTCCCCAAATAGCTGTTTACTTTATGACTCACATAATTCTAATGCGATAGTTCTCAATCTTTTTTGGGTCATTGACCTCTTTGAGAATTTTATGAAAGCTATAGGACCCAACCCAGAAACATGCACTTACTCAACCACACATAAAAGTTTTCTATATACAGGTTTTGTATCTCTTGAAGGTTATCAGACCCTTCTTCCTCTGGCGGAAAGCTGAGAAAGAGGAGCTGTCAAAATAAAAATGAAGTAGAAAGAACACAGAATTAGGAATCAGGAACCCTAAGAAATCTTTTTTTCTTTTTTTCCTTTTTTTTTGATAAGAGTTAGAAAATGGTTAAAATTCCGGAATTGTGTAACATCAAAACTAATTTATATGGTCACAAATATAAATTAAAATATAATATGCTTCATAATTTTAGTAAAAGGACATGATGAATAATAAAGTAGGAAAGCTTGGAATTGAAGACATGGAAGAGTAGCCATACTTGGTACAGAGTTAAACTGTCAAAAGAGAATAGACTTCATTTTGCCCAGAACTGACCAGATTTGTAATCCATAGAGCAGATTCAAATAATTTGTTTAATGATTTCCGTGTGATTGTGGATAATCATTTATGAAGCGTTTTTTTTTTAACCTTCTTAAAAATGGGTTTTTGTCTAAAGAGGATAGTGCCAGAGGTTTTACTTTATATCATTGTAAATGCAAGGCATACTTCTAAATAGGAATTTATTACAGTTAAGATAGACCGCACTAGTGGTGGACTTCTTTTTCAGATTTTGTTCTCTTTAGATTAACTACTCATACAAATTTTTCCTGGTTAATTCTTTCTACAATCTAATAAGAACATTACATAATTTTCATTATGTAATGAAATCTCATGTAGTTCGTATTAAATTCTTTTGGACTTTTAATTTTACTATTGACTTTTTTGTGTTTAATATTTTAATTAAATAATACCCTTTTTATACTGGCAGTATTAAAAACACAGCATTACTAAGTTATTAACAGAATGACTGTACACACTGGGTTAGCCCTGTTGTCTCAACGAAGTAATAGAAAAGTGGCTCTTTCATAAGTGTTCTGGATTGGACAATAAATTATATGGTCACCTTGGTTATTAAGGCTTCTAAAATATTTAAAATTATTTAAGGCAGAGTATATTCTATTAACTTGATCTGCAATAAGGAGCCAAAAAAGAAAACTTATTTTGAGATCCAAGTAAGAGTGAATTCCAACAGGTATTAGAAAAGGAAATAATTAAAGTCTCAGTAGGTTGTTGTGAAAGAAAGTGTATCAGTAAGATAAATCCATGTTTGCACTATGCTTCCCTGTGGTACAGAGACATGTTATCTCTTGGAAAGAAGAAAGGGTAACAGTGGTGTTCAGCATTTTATTGGAGCTCCATTTTACGTCTTGACCCTGTATATAAACTCTTATTAATACACGTTCTCACTTGTTTACTCATTACTCACCTGAATTGAATGTGGTATACTCTAATATTTCTATTTTATTCTTTCCCATTAAAAATAATGTTAATCATGACCCAGTAAATTGATTTACTACCTACTAAGAAGTTACTACCCAGAAGTTGTAAACACTCCCCTTCAGTGACTTTCTCTTAGGGACTAGTACTGACCAGAATCAACAATAGTAACATTTTAGAAATCATAATACTACTAATATAGCAACAAGTAAATTTTCTTTACTCATTGTATTCAAATGTTGATCTGTAGATCAGTTTTTTAAAAAGATTTTATTTATTTATTTATTTGACAGAGAGAGAGAGAGATCACAAGTGGGCAGAGAGGCAGGCAGAGAGAGGGGCGGGGAAAGCAGGCTCCCTGCCCAGCAGAGAACCCGATGCAGGGCTTCATCCCAGGACCCTGGGATCCTGACCTGAGCCGAAGGCAGAGGCTTTAACCCACTGAGCCACCCAGTCTCCCCTGTATCATCCACTTTTAAGTGGAATAGTAGATTCTGTGTTACTTAATAGGGTCTTTTGCCTGTTTTCAGCTTTAATGATATAATTGGCCATAGAGGCCTCCAACAGCAAGTGCTAATGAATGTGTAACACAGTGCCAGGTGCTGAGCGCGTGGATAAGCCACCAGAAAGTAATTCTTATATTGTGGAAAGTGCTATAGGAACACTTTTCTCCTGTGGTGGAAAGAAAAAAATAGTATTGTGAAAGCTCAGGATGGCATTAAATTATTTGTCTTTTCGTGAGTGTCTCTGCAGTGTCTTTTAATATTATAATATTGCATCTTGAGGAAATTGCATGTTTTTGTAGTGATTCATTCCACCTGAAAGAGTAGTACAAACAGAACCTTTTTATCTTCTTATATGATTAAACTTTAAAGGAGCAAACTAGCTTTTAGTTAAAGCAAATACCTTTGTAATTACTCTAGACTAGACTATATGGAGGATACAGGAGAAGTATGAAAACATGTCCTTGTCATCAAAGAACTTAGGAGAGCATTATTGGCAACACATATAAAACTATCAAAATTAGGGTGCCTGGGTGGCTCAGTTGGTTAAGCAACTGTCTTCGCCTCAGGTCATGATCCTGGAGTCCCGGGGTCGAGTCCCGCATCAGGCTCCCTGCTCTCAGGGGTGCCTGCTTCTCCCTCGGACCTCTCTCCTCTCATGCTGTCTCTTTGCTCTCTATCTGTCTCAAATAAATAAAATAAATCTTTAAAAAAAAAAACTATCAAAATTAGAGAACTATGCAAGATAGTATACAAGTGAATGGAAGTAAAGTATAAGTGCTGCAGGAGATAAAGGTGTTTTTAGTCTGGGCTTTTTGAGGAGAGCTGGGAATTAAGTTGGGTTCTTTTTCCTGCTGCTCTCACAATTTATCTCGTTATTAAATAGAGCCTCAAAAAGAAAGAAAAAGGAAAAGTAAGAGTAGTGCATGCTGCTATGTTTCTTGTCATTATGTTTAAAATGAGAGATTAAAACTGATAGAAAATTTTCATTCATTCAACAAAATTCTTAGTTACTATATTGTATACCAGGACAGTAAAGACCCTGCACTTCAGCTGCATAAACATACTCATGATCCTAGGGGATAAGTACAAGTGCACTAATATGGAAAAGTTTATAAGGTTTCAGCTAGACCCTAAACATGAAGGATGCATAGTTTTAGGAAGAAGAGGTGAAGTAGAACATTTTAGGTAGAGCGAAGGGCATAGTTTAGGCACAGAGGGGTGAAATTTTTATTTCAGGAGGTACTGGGAGATTGAATTACAGGTATTTGGGAAGACGGTACTGCAAGAAAGGTGGGGTTGACGCTTTGAATCCTTGCTAAAAAATTTAGGAAATCGTGGAAGAATTTTTTAAAATAAGGGAATAATGTGGTCAAACTTGTATTTTAAAAAGCTATTCCTGATAAGATGGAAGATATGTTCCTGTATTTTCTTGGCTATAACTTATCTCTGTAGTACTGTTCCTCATTAAAAATGCATATGTGTTATATATTTATCTGCACAATAATATCATTCCACATTAGCACATTAAATTGTTCAAGTAGAATAAATTTTCCATGTAATCAAAAACTAGGGTCACACTTGATTTTATCTTAACCATTTTGATGATAATGTTTCTAAAATGTTCTTATTTCTGCCTTGTGAAACGGTAGACTGACTATAATTTAATCATTTGATAAATAAGAGTCACCCATATGGATACTAAGTGTTTTATTATGCCAACAAGAAACGGCCTATTTGCCCACAGTACTAAAAATTGATTGGCTGATTTATTCACTCATTCAACAAGCAATTTTTTTCAGTTCCTGCTTGGTTTATGCATTGTGCTAGTAAGTACTGCAGAGATAAATTGGATCGTATAGTAGAAGCACATAATACATAACTGTAATACAAGACAAATTTTAAATGCCATTGGAGAGGTACACCTCTCCTCATATTGTTCCCCTTCCATTACAGTGGAAGTTCAGAGGAGGAGGAAAGGCACTTTCAGCTGGACCAGGACCCAGCAAGGTTTTTGGAAGTAACATTTGATTTGGACCCTGAGGATAACTAATTGAAATGGAAATAGGGATCAGGCGCAGGGAAGAAGCATACCTATAGGAGGAAGCAACTTGGGACCGAGTGAAGTTTATAGAAAATGCGAGGAGGTAGGAGGTAGAGGTGGACAGGTAAAGGATATGGAATGCTAACCTATGGTGATTGAATTAACTTCATAGTGAGGAACAAGTGAAGTTTTGGGGGGTTCTTTTCATTTGTTTTTGTTTCTAAGAATTTAAGAAAAGTTAAAGGATTTTCTGGGGAGGTGGAGAAATTGTAGGTGAGGTCCTTTTAGGTGTCCTGAACCAGGACAATGACAATATGAATGTAAAGGAAAGATAATAGATGTACAGGTAATATTATGGAAGTAAAATAAGCAGAACTTGGCTAATTAGTTAGAGGTAGAAGAATAAGAAGACAGAGAAAGAGATGACTTAGGTTTTAAATCATGTTACCAGGAAGATGTTTATACCAGTCAGTATAGTTAATGAATCTGCTACCATGGTGTTTCTAAGCAAAGGGTAGTCTTCATTACTCATTGTTATCATCTAGCTTATTAACTGTAACAAAGCAAATAACCACACTTAGTACATTTGTATTTAGGAGAGTGGAACTCTGAACAGTTTTGTACCATTGTAGCACAAAATATTTACATTTTATGATGCCTGCTTTTGATGTCATTAGTTATAAAATTCAGGAACTCTCTTTGGTTGATAATCTTTTTAACTAACCACTTATTTTTCATAAAAATCTTAACTAGTCCCCTACCATTCTTGTTGGTTCTGTTACTGATTTCTGAGTTTTGCTTTTTATATCTTGTTTGATCTTTTTAATAATTGTATTAAACTAGATTTTTATATGTTTGGATTTTTGAACATGTCTAATATCTTAATATCCTTTGTTGTAATGTTTTGTGTTTGCTATGATTTCTATTCTAACACGAATTTTTTAGTGCTTTTTATAATCTGGATTGAGATACAGTTTTACCTTTCAAGTAACAAGGCATGTTCTGGCCATTAAATGACTTTATGGAAATGATAAAACAAGACACAAACTTTCTCTTTTGGAGCTTAGGGCAAGAGGAGGACTTGATGGAGACTGTTGGTCCCTCATGTATCTAAAAAGTGGGAAATAGTATTCACTCTTTCTTTGTTGTGTCTGGAATTTGAGGAATAAGGTTAATTTTTGTTGTGCATTGTTTAGAACATATATTTAATTGTGGCCTTAGCTGGAAGTTAACTCAAAGCAGAAGGTACCTGGTCAGCACCATGTTTGATTATAGTTTGGATTTTGGCTGGAATGTGTAAACACTTCAAAATTATAAAAAAGAACCAAACAGATCTATTGGGATTTGTGCATCTGTGACCTTTAGATATACCATTATAATTATTGTGCGCCCTCTGTAACTTGAAAGTGATTATATTAAAATTTATGGTAATATTAAAGTAAGGTGGTTTCCTTACCTAACTAATTTTATAATCAGAAACATTTAATTACTCCTACTAAATATAAAATGATATTTTGAAAATACTGAGGCTTTTAGAGGTCAGGGAGTGTGATTATATACAAATAATTCTAAATAAAAGTGTTTTATAACAGATTAGTTATATATTCTAATGTTTATTCCAATTTTAGATGTGTCTTAGTTTTGGAAAAGTGGTTGATATTGGTAAGTGCGTATTTTGCTTTGTTAAACAGCATGCAAGTCCAACCCACCTTGAGAAATTTTAAATGTTTTTTCCTAACCTGTTACCATAGAGAAATAATAAATTTGCTATCCTTATTAACTCTTAACCGACCGATAAACAACTTATAGCCAGGGTATTATTAGCTTTTAGCTTTTGACAAGCTGGAAAAACTAGTCTGCTTGCAGTTTCTTTGTTTATAAAAATCTGTGTTATACTTACATACTTATATACTGTGAAGTATACTTACCTTTAGCTTTTCCCTTCACCTTAGGGGACTGTTGCTCAGAATATTCTTTTACAAATATCCCCCCTACTTTGAAATAGCAGAGACTTCTACAAATTCGATGTACTTTTTTTCTCTCCCAGGTAGACCTAAGCTTAAATAAAGGCTACCTTCATTTGCTTGAACTCATTCTCTGAACCAAGGATAGAAGGCTATTCCTACCCTTAATAAAATCCTTAATTTGTAGGGCAAACTCAAGTTACCTGCTTCTTCTAGATTAATACTTTAAACAATAAACCTCATACTTAAAGCAAAGGAAATCTGCTTTTCAAGTATTTTGCATTCCATCTTCTAGGTAAAATATTAAATCATGCAGGATCTAATTAACTTTGCCATGATTGCTCTGTGATTCTGGGTTAGTTACTACTTGTAGTTACAGAGAATGGAAACTCTAAAAATTGATGAAAGTAACTTAGGATACTGAAAAAAATACCCAATTTTGGAGTGAAACTATCAAGAAAAAATATTGGTGAAAATATATTTTTGAGGTTGCTAATTGTGTATCTATCTATATGCTTAATTCTGAGTGGAAGGGGGGGAACATTGCTTTTCATGACAATGAACCCCTTAAACTGCTTTATATGTATCTTGGGAATAATGACTGGTTTGATTATGGCAGTATACCTAGAAACGAAAAATTGGTATTGGGGGTAGGAAAGTCCTTTCCATTTTAATGGGCTATAGAGAGTGAGATTTAATGATTTTTCTCTTAATAGCTATTTTTTTTTTAATGAGCCAAGAGATTAAGAGGTGAAGCTGAGGGCTGCCTTTCTCATCTAGAGTGGTAGGTACTCAGGACCCAGAACTGGCTACGTAATTTGCAGGATCCAATGTAAAATGAAGATGTAAGGTCTCGTGTTAAAAAGCTATTCAGAATTTGAAGACTACATACGACAACAGTGTTTAACCGAGTATGAGATCCTATGTGACTGCACAAGTCATATACCCATGAAGTATGTCTTGTAGGCACTTTATGCAAAGAGAAGATTTACACTGAATAAATAAGAATTTGGCTTCCTCTATCCCCCATCCCTATTTTATACAAGGTAACAATGTTTCTTCGCCCATCCTCCCAAAAGCCATGTTCCCTTTTCGGTTGGGGCTGAGGGAAAGAAAATGCTCTTTGCACAGTTTTTTGTATGTTTGGGGCTTATGAACTTTGAAGGATTAATGATAGCAACTGGAACTGAGTTTATTTATCATCTCACAGTTGTTTGCGCCTTGGGACATATGCATTCTCCTCCCACCTCTTGCACTGCCACTACTTATCTCCACCTGCCAGATGGAGAATACATTTTCTATCCTCTAGTAGAGCTATACCATACCTCTTATTTTGGATGTGTATAACCTGGCCACTGCATTAATTTTCAGTTTACTCCAGAGATGCCAAAAACCAGTTAGGAACAAAACAGATGAGATGGGACTTTCAATTAAATGGATAGGGGAGGATGACTGCAAATAAAAATATTTTGGAGGTGAATATTAACTTAGTTATGATGTGCTTCTGTACCACACTGAAGCTTCAGATGTTTCTAAGAAATAAATATTCATATTTGGAGGTCATTTGTGTAGTGAACTAAAAAGAAAATGAAATTCTTTCAAACAGTTGTATGTAATGGGCAGAAGGGTGGAAAGGTCAACAATAAGACTTATTGTTGGAGCCCAAAGTAAATTCTTTTTCTTCTAGGTATAAAACTAAATAAGGCTCAGAAAACAGACTCGAATGTGTATCTCTTGTGTTACTTATTGATTTGCTTTTAACTGATCTGGTTTAGTGCTTTAGACACATTTGTTGTTGTTGTTGTTGTTATTGTTGTTGCTTTTGCTGTTGTTGTATTTTGTAGCATAGCAGTATGGTGTTCTTTTTGAGCGTTTGTAAGTTTAGTTCGTAAGTCTACTGTATTTCTCTTTTGTTCCTATTTGATCAAACAGCTATTTTACTGAAAGGCAAGGTATATTCTAAAACTTTGTATATAGCCTTACAGCATAATTTATTCTCCTTACAAGTAAAATGCTCTCAGTAGCAAATTAGATCCTTTATAAATCAGATAACTGCGAAGATGTTTTTAACAGTTTTCCGGTTAAAATTGATCACTTAAACATTTTCCGCCCCCCTCCCCATAGGTGCCTTAGGAAGGTTTGAATGACTGAGTTTGTTCCTTTCTAAAATGCAATTCAAGGAGAAGAAAATTAAGATTCTAAAACCAATCTAGTATTTTGTGTAAATTTTAAGTATAGAAACATTGTTAGATTAAAAATACTTTGGAAGAGATAAAAAGTGTGTTTTTATTTTTTGACACAAATAAAATCCTGTTACAAATAAAGACTTTATATAAAGTTATGTTTTTGGCAGATTATTAATGTAAATAACTTTGTTAAACCTTTGGCTATTTATCACAAATATTGATAAACCCCATTATACTAAAACTGGATGTGTTAGTATTCTGCTTTTAATGTTCTAGTGACTCCTGGCGCAGGCCGGAATAAAACTGCTTTTCCCTTTAGATATAATAAAAATTGTTGAATGAGAACATTTGTATAATATGTTTGTACATCATCTTTTTCATTTAGTGGAACATTTTGTGTAAATCATCTTTTTCATGTAGAAAATGCCATATGGATGTCCCCTTTGTGTGCATATTAATATATTAAATACTCATTTTTTTGCAGATTTTTCTAAAATGTTTGGGCAATAATGCAGGGGTGGTTTGGATGTTGGTATTAGAAAAAACTATTCTTGTAAAATGTATTCATGTTTTACCATCTAAAATAAATAAGTGATGTTTCAGTGGATAAGAAATTTAAAAGTGATCATGGAGATATTAAGACACTAAGGTATTTAGGTATCCAGTTTTTAATATCCTTACTTTATGGACAAACTTCCAAGGATGCCCAATACATGTGGTTCTGTAAACTTACTTGGAATCCTGGGTAATGGAGATTCTCAATCATACGCTGGCAGAGTTGTCCTACTTTCCAAAGTCATGATACTTTCAAATATTAATTACTATCAGAGCCTGTGGCATTATCATTTAAAATTTAGATCTGATCATTCACAAAACACCCTAAACCTCAGTTTCTAGAGACCGTAAACATCAAGTCAGAAAATTTCTTTTTCCTGTGTATTAATGTCAAAAACATTTCTATATCTCAAAGTAAACATGTCCGTTTCCATTTTTAAAAAGTTATGGCATCTAAATATAACTGACAACCTTCTATTGCCTACTTGCCCATCACCCTCTGCCCTTCTCCCTCAATTTTCTCTACACACTTAACATTAGCATTCTGTGAACAGATTTTTAAAGGATTGTTATAATGCATTCTGTTTGTATCCTACAGTAATTTATTTACATTTTAAAAGGAATTTGAATACAGTGTGGCAATTTTGACAACCAGCAAGCTCATCAAAGTAAGATTCTCCCTATAATCTCATGATAAACCAAATGCTTACTCTGTTCCACATAACAAAGACAGGGATTGTGTGTGGTTTACCTTTTAGGTAGGGAAATAATAGCTGACATCTAGTAGCATTTAGCCCTTTGAGTTCCCTAAACTCTTTACTTCTATTGTATGAATTGCTTTATGCTTTAAAATCCACTTAAATTTAGATTGCTTACCAATGCAATTAGGAAACAGAAGGTGCTAATTACAAAGCACTTGATACCTTACTCTTCCTACCGGTTGTGAAGAACTTAGTTTCCACATCTACAGACTGATCAATGAAGAATTTCAATGTGACTGTTAGCAACATATTCATTTAAACAAATGACGCACAGGTGTTCTACAGGAATGCTACCTGTATTGCATAGTGGTAGAACGAATTTCCATTCATATGCTGTCTAAATGTCAACGGTTAAAAATTTGGGGTTTCCTTTGTTTTTTACAGAAGTATTTGTTGAGTTTCTACTATGTGCGAGGCTCTTGATTGAGATGACTAATAATTTGTAAGATTTTTCTATTCCAGATTTTGGTTGTTTAGCTTTGAATTAGCCATTCTTAACTTGATTTCCTGCAGTTCTTTATTTATTAGATTCTTCTTCTGAGCATAAGCAAAGGAATACTCTGGGCCCAAGCAGGATTTTACTTTTAAAGAGGCAGGTGACAAGAAGCAGAAACCAGCGGCTTGAATGAGATTTATCCAGGCTTCTCATGGTTTTTAATTTTCTATGTGACATTTCTGTTAGCACTGCCACTTGACTACTGTAAGGAACTGTGTTTACTGGTTTGTAATAGTAGCATCTATTCTTTTGGAATCTGGACTTGGAACAACTCATTTCATAGAATCCTTGAATAGCCAGTTCCTGTTCTCTCTTACCTAGAATTTTCCAGGGGATTTCACATGACAGGTTAACAGAAGAAAAGCCATTTGTGTAACTCTTCTGTTACATTTGTTTCCCTCCCCCTTGGATCCCTAGAGATAAACTCTTACCTTCTCTTCCTGCTAATTGACCAGCAGCACCCTGAATATTGTCATCCCTTTGTCCGAAGGAATTCAAAGACCAATAAAATGTTATGTCCTGTCATTCCTACCTAAAAAAATACCTTTTTTCCCTTTATTAAAATTAGATTTCTTTAGAATACATGATTGAAGGAGAAGTCAAGTAATAGAAAAATTTCAAGAACAGCACAAAACTTTGATCCACTTTTAATATAAAAATCTTTTTTCCCTCTTTAATCACATTTTAAAAATAAATTGTAGGAGAAAATGTAAATTTTTTTTTTTTTTAATGTAAAGAATAGTTACTAGCATTACGTTTCCGGTCCATTTGTAAACTTATGTGAGATAATCTGGATTTACATTTATTTCTTAATAAAACAAAACATTACTATACATGCAATACAGGTTGAGTTAAAAAAAAAAGTTGAGCTTTTTTTTGCCCTTCCAAATGTTGGGCCAGCATATAATTTTAAGAGCTATTTAATATGTATTTGCTATAAAATTAATTTCTCATTGACTTTTTATTATATTGATTCTTTACTAAGTTTCAAAGCATGTGAGATCTACTTAATGGAATAGTAATCAGATGGAAACTTAATTTAATGATCTTAAATAAAAGATTAAAATTTTCCTGGAAATAAAGAAGAGTAATTAGATACAAAAATAACGTACTTACGATTGTAAGAGGAAAGATTACCATTGTAATAATTGGCCAATTTAGTAATTTCGAGTTTAGTTACATTCTCTCAGTTCTAGTTTGGTATATGATAAAGCACTATTTGAAAAGTAGTACAGAAAGAATGTATACAGATAATATTACTGTTGTTAAAGACCCAGCTGCAAGTTTAGTGCATGCTTCAGGGAATACAAATGAATATAGACTTTTTCTAACGTGGCTTAGATGGTCTGACCTCTCTAGACGTATTTATTTATATTTTAGAATATATATGAAATGTTAAGTCTTTCTCTTCCCTTTTTTAGCCTTAGATTGTAAGCAAAAGAAATCAAGGTCAAGATCTGGAAGCAAGAAGAAAATGCTATCATTACCTCATGGTGCTGACGAGGTTTACATTCTCCGATGCAGGTATATGCTTATATTGCCCTATCTGCTCAGTTTCTTCAGATTTTGCTTTGAGACCTATTAGGGATTTTTAATTTGTGGCAGAAGGTGCATTCTCAGCTACCAAGTTATAAATGAACTTTTGGAGGCAGGCTTTTAAAATCTTACTTAGCTCATAATGCAGTATATTTCACAACTGATGAATAAATTTTTTATATTTTATCAGAACTTTGATGATACTATGATTTATGAAAGTAGCTTTTTTGTTGTAGTATTTTATTTGGTTTTTGCTTTTATATTTATTTACTTTGATTTGTTTTTTGTTTTTTAATTTATCTTGTGTTTCTGCTTGGGAATACATTTCTCTCTACTCATACTTCTAAGTGTAGCTATACAAACTTATTCCCACCTCCTCCTATACTCATCCTCATGCAGTTTAAGGAGTTCTGAGTTGGGGAAGGGTCTTTTGAAAAGAATGGTACGTTTTGGAATTATAGTTGTTTTAAATGTATTGAGTTGTATAGGTGTTAAAACCTTTTAATTAATTTTAATTTAATAATAATGTTTCTACCTCTACAAATATTACTACAGGTAATACAGCTGTTAAGCATATGAATTGGCAGTTTTATATTGTATTAAGTCATTTTGACTTATAAAAACTTCTGTTAAGTACTCCAGTATATGATAGTATCTCTGAGATATAGTAAAGTCTACTTCTTATGCATATGGATTTTATGTGAATTGATTTTAAATAAAGGAAATTGGTCATGTTTAAGAGAACTGTTATCAACTTCTTCTATAGGTTTTGTGGCCTAGTCTTTCGTGGACCATTGTCTGTTCAGGAAGACTGGATTAAGCACTTACAACGACACATTGTAAACGCTAATCTTCCACGGACTGGAGCTGGCATGGTGGAAGTCACGTCACTACTTAAAAAGCCTGCCTCCATTACAGAAACTTCATTTTCTCTACTAATGGCAGAAGCAGCTTCATAGAACAAGGAAACCGTTTAAATAGCAAATTTAAATTGGATGTAAATTTGAAATTCTTTGTCTTTTTTTTTTAAAGCCACGTTAAATTATCCGTTTATAAATACTAAAGCAGGAAAATGGGGAAAAGTGAATTACAGTGACATCAGAGCAAACTGAGTACTTCAAACAGTAAGTAGTCTATATATTTTATATAGGATGGAAGATGTGTTTTTAAGGTTTACTAAGTTTTGTCAGTTAACTGTGTTCACTCAATGAAGATCAGTACATGTAAGCAGTCATTAACAAACTGTTACACATGGATAACTTAAAGACAGACTTACTGGAAAATTACATTTTCTGCAGTGTTACCGGAATCAAGGTTCTGTTTATTCCCCACAAGACTTGCATTGAAAAATAAGATATTATATTTTGTTTGTATGTATTTAGTGTTTTGTATAATACCAGGAACCGCTTAACTAAATTTACTCAACTTAGGGCATTAAATATCATGTACTTCATAGTTTGAGACTGTTCACTCAAATAGGGCAGAGTACTATTCTATCTAGATGTGTAAGTGTTTTTTTAAAATCACATGGAACGGTTTTTTTTATACTAAAAAGTGGAGGGAGATTTGTTTAAACAAGTATTTCTAAAAGAAATATGTACATAGTCCTGGAAATTATTTGTGGTAAGGAAATATTCTTTACTCCAGTTGCATTTCTCAGACAATAAAGTGGTGCATCCATGCTACCTCCTACTTTGTCAACAAAGATGCTATTTACCCTTTACATTTTTGTATCATAATAGATTTAAAAAATCTAATGTTCTTTATTGCAAGACATCCTTTTGTTAACAGATTTGTTTCTTTTTAATGTTTTACCTAAACTTTGACATGCTTACAGGACAGGTTTGCCTCTTACTTTATTTAACATTGTAGAAATGTAATTAATAAACAATGCTCACTACACAACTTAGAATAGGCTTTCTCATTTATATTCCAAATTTGATCAGTTAGCAAAACTTAATACACCAATTGAAATATTTCTACATATGATGAGAATGTTTACAATTTAAATTTTAGAACTTGTTTTGGATGTGATTATATGTACGAAAATCGTGTAACACTATGCTCATGCTAAGAACCGACGTAACGGAATTACTGAAATAAATGTGCTGTGAGGAATGGAAAATATGGTGCAGATGTCTTGGTCATGATAAATTGTGATTCTTTTAAACTCTTTCCAAAAACCAATTATTTCTTTTAACCTGCAATCAGATTCCTTTACAAATAACAGTTTTTGTATGCAAGCACCATTTCATTTTATTTCATGTAGTATGGCTAATACTATAGTTGAAACAAGGATATGCATTGATAATTTTCTTCGTATGTAAATAAAGTTAAAAACAGTTAAAATAAGGAGTATTTTGGTAGAGTATATACATACCTCACTGCCAGTGAAATTGCTTTCCTATGGTATATCTCCTTACCAGAAAAATCTCTAAATAAAAAAAGACTTTAAGAAAACTATAATGTCTACATTGTGAAGCATTTCTTATTTTTATCACGGGTGGAAATAGTCCACTTGAGGTTGTGTTTTATTTTACTGAAAGTGTTTATACTTAGCAGGTTACTTTATTTGTATACCTTATATAGGAAATTAGGAAGTTGGATTAGATGGATCATTCTCAACCAAGCGTCTCCTGATCTCTGGAGTACTAGATAAGGGAAAGGTATTTCTAAGTTACTTTTATTTTTTGAAATGCCTAATACAAACTGTATTTCTCTGTGAAGATGAGACTAATTAAAATTTCAAATTTCATTACTTCCAACTGAAATTATACAAAGTCTGTATATACTAGTTGTCTCCTACTGAGCTTATTTCATTCATAGTTATAAATTAATATATTTTCTAAATTGGAAGAATTACATAGCAAGTAGAGTTCAGAAATCTTAAAAATTACAGTTTTGGGAGACTAGCAATCACTATAACCCCTTTCAGCTCTAATTATTATAATTCTGTGAAAAACATTTTTCATGGAAAAGATATTTGGGTTTCAAAATTTTAAGAATTCTTTTAGAAGCCAAGTTTATCTTTTATTTGACAACTAGAGAATTAAGACTTATTTTCATTTGGCTTCCACTAGAAAAGAAATTATATTGTCTCGAGTTACATGGTATCAGAATATGGCATTATTCAATATTGAGTATTGCCTAATTTTCTTTTAATTCTTTTTTTTATCATTACCTAAAATATTTGAGCTTTTATAGTATGAGAGCTTTTCCTTTTTTTAATCTGACTAAAAGTATTGATTTATTTAACAGCATCAAAACAAAAAAGTTAACTTCTCTAAAAGAGTAATATTTTCTACTGTGCCTCTTTAGAATATATTAGAACATTGGTGTAGCTAATATCTCTATTTTGCGGTTCACATTTAATTATGGGTTAAGGAAATCACAATTTTTCAGTAGTAATTTAATAGACTTTTCTTATGGACATACATATAACCTCTCAAAAATTGTATAGTTAAAACTTATTAGTCTAAAAAATAGCTTTGATTTTTTTTCCTAAGAAAGTTTAATATATGCTCATTTTGGAAATACTATGAAAATGAAAAAGTAAAAAATGGGCGACATTTCCTTGGTATAATCACTCAAAGACATTTACTTGCAGTAGCTTGATACATTTTTTTCTCGTTTTATTGTTTCAGTGTAGTTGCGATTGTATGTATTAAAATGTATTCTGCTTTCCCAGTTTTAAATTTGAGTGGTGCATTATATAGACTAACCTTTGAATACTAGATCTGGAGCTTTTTCCAATACCAACAGCAAATTTTCTAATTCTCCAGGTACCATCTGGGTATCCAGGAATTGGATTCAATTCTGACGTTAACTACCTAGAGTTAGCAGCAGACTTCTTGGGCTAAAGCGCTCAGTTCCCACACTTCACATGCCAGTCACAAGTATTGAGTCACTTGTACTTTTCTGACCAACTGGCTATATATTAGGAGTTCCCACAACACCCTCTTCAAACTCAATAATTTGTTAGGAGAGCCTACAGAACTCAGGAAGACACTTGACTTTCACAGTTCATTACAAGGACATAACTCAGGAGGCACCTGGGTGACTTGAGCATCCAAGTCTTGATTTTGGCTCAGGTCATAATCTTGGGATCCTGTGATCGAGCCCCACACCAGGCTCTGTACTAAGCACAGAGTCTGCTTGTCCCTCTCTCCCTTTGGTCCTCTCTCCCTTTGCTCCTCCGCTCCCCCCAGTCTTTCTCAAATGGATAAATAAAATCTTTAAATAAAGGACATAACTTGGGAACAGACAAATGGAAAGAGATGCAACGTATGGCAGGGAGCTTCCCTGCCCAGTGCACCACCCTCCCAGCATCTTGATGTGTTTACCAACCTGGAAGCTCTTTGAACCCCCATTCCTTAGATGTTATTTTGGAAGTTCTATTACATAGGCACGATTGATTAAATCATTGGACATTGGTGGTTAACTCAATCTCAAGCTCTTTTTCCCCCTCCCTGGAGGTCTTAGTGGGGTCAGTGTAGGGATGGTGGGGAGGGGTGCTAAAAGTTGCAATCCTCTAATCATGATTGGTTTTTGCTTGTTGACCAGCTCCCATCCTGAACCTATTTAAGGGCCCCCAGCCACCAGTTGTCTCATTATTCTTGCAAGTTGATCTGTTACTCATTTTAAAATAAGCTGTTCTATATTTCCTGATTATTTTTAATATATTTATTTAATTCTATCTCTAGTTTTCTGAAGTTTTGCTATATGGATGGGAATTTATTTTTTATTCTTGTCAAGTTTGGGATCTCTGCTGTGCATTGGAAATTTCCTAGCCATTGTTTCACAGCTATTTCTTCTGCCTCATTCTCTCTTTTGGAACTAAATGTATGTAAAATCCTTCTCGCTGTGTCCTCTAGGTTTTTTACCATTTCTTCTCAGTTTTCTGTCTGTTGGTGCTACATTTCAGTTAATTTCTTTTGACCCAACTTCCAGTTTACTCATTTTCTCAGCTACTACTGAACCCCATTACTAAAGTCTTAGTTATATTTTTCAAATCTAGAATTTCCATTGGTTCTTTTTCAGATAAGCTTTTTATTGTTTCTAGTAGCCTATGTGGCTGTTATTTCCTTAAATATGGTCTACATAGTTATTTATGTATTCTCCTTCTGATAATTCCAACTAATTGTGGATCTGGGCTTATTGATAGTAGCTTTTCCTGCTTCTTTATCGTTTCTTGTTTTCTTATTTGCCTAGATGTTTAACAGTATATTATTTTTAGACATTATATTTGAAAACTATTTTGAAGCCTAGGATAGTATCTTTTCCCATAGGATTTTCATTTATTTTTTATATTTTACTTCATTTACATTGCTTTTGGCAATGACATATAGCTCTATTTTCTTATTATTTCACCCAGTTTGAGATGAATAGGTTAATATAACCATCATATTTTTGTGCTTATGTATATGTTTATACGTATTCTGTCCATATTATACTTTCTGTGTATTGTATTTTCTTAATGTTTCTTTTCCTTTCCTTTTAATGAATTTGAGAATTAATTATATATATACACACAATATATATAATATATATACAATAATATACAATATACTGTATACAATATACAATAATATACAATATATACAATAATATATAATATATATTGTGTGTGTATATATAATTAATATATGATTATTATATTTATATATATACACACAATATATATTATATGTATATTTGTATTGAGGTCTTATAGGACAAAGAAATTCGTTTAATACAGTTTCTAGATTTTCTTGAAATATATATATTTTTCCAGTTGAGTCTTTGCTGTGGTGTCTATCTTGTGTCGGTTTCCCCACCCCACCCATCCCCACCACCAAATTCTTACGTTGAAATCCTAACCAACAAAGGTGATGGTGTGAATAGGTGGGTCCTTTGGGGCTGATAAGGTCATGAGGGTAGATCCCTCATGAACAAGATCAGTGCTTTTATGAAAAGATTTCTAGCCCTTTCCACCACATGAGATATCTGTGAGTTGTAAGAGGGCCCTCACTACAGTCTGAACATGCTAGCATCCTGATCTTGGACTTCTAGCCTCCAGATCTATGAGCAATAAATGTTTCTGTTTGTTTATAAGTTACCCAGTCAGTGGAATTTTTAATAGCAATCCGACTAAGACTTTAATTTAAACTAAGTCTTTTATCCATTTGGAAATTGTTTTTGCTTATGGTGTAGTGTAGGAGTCTGTTTCTCTCTTCTTCCATAATGAATAGATAGCTATACACCACCAATTTTTTATACTGTTCTTTGTCCAACAGAATTGAACTACTACTTTTGTCACATATCAAATCTCAGGTAACCTGGGATCTGCATCTGGAATCTCTGTTCTGTTCAACTGTTTTTTTGTGTGTGTGTCGTTTTGTTTTTGTCTTTTTTCTAAGTCTATACTAAACAAATACCATTTTTGTCTGATTAAGCGGGTTTTAGGCTATATTTCAGGCTATATTCTGATAACTGGCAGAGCAAAATTCCCTGTCCCTCTTTAGAATATACTTACCTTCTTTACTGTTCTCTCACAGTGAGATATTTAGAGTGATATTACTGCCTTTATATTCTCCTTCAAAAGTTTTAATTCCCTCTTTTCATAACACTGAGAAGTCTGGTCTTATCCATTTCTATTTAATTTCACATGGCTAACCAGTGTTTCCATTTCTCTTATTCCATCTTGAGGTCTCTTTTAGCTTGTTTTTTACTTTTTCTCTGAAAGGTGAATAATAAGTTCACTGAGTAAAGGCTCTTCAGAGGCAGCCCTCTTCTCTGAGGATGGATAGATGCTCTTTGTCTCAGGGCGTGTAGATATGCTATTTCACTGCCAGTCTGAGTTTCCTCCTTTAAGTTACTTGCTCTTTCTACCTGGATGTTTATAAGATTGTCTTTTTATCCTTAGAGTTCTAAAACTCTGCCAAGCATGCCTAAATCTGTGCTTTTCTTACCAGCACAACCTGGAACTTAGCAGAATCCAAGCTTTCTCTAACTCAGGTAAAATTTTCTACTATTATCTGTTAAATAGTTTTATCTTCTCCATTTGTTTTTTTTTTCTCCTTCCAGAATTCCTATTACTTGCATTTTGTATTTCCTTGACCTATTTTTCAAATCTATACCCTCGTGATTTCCATTTATGTATGTTTGCCCTGTACTTAGAAATATTTTTTGCACTTAGAGTGAATGACCTGGTCTTAAATTCATTTAAAATTTCGTTTCAAAATACATTACTAAGTTTTCAGAAAAGTGTGTATGCACGCGCATGTATGTGTGCACGCACTGCACTTGAATCTCCTTATGTGCTGTGACTTATTTTCATTTATGTTTTCATCTTCTCTTGTATTTCTCTTTTACTGAGTACATGTTGTGATTATTTTGCTGATTTCCTCTCTGTTTGCTGAGCTGCCTTAAGTGGGTTATTCTTTTTCAGCTCAGTGGGTTCAGATCTGTTTATTGGTATATGGCGATATCCTTTATATTAATAGTCCTCCAAGTAGTGAAAAGTGAAGTGGCAATCCCTTGCTGAGGTACCTGAAGGATATCCCTGATGTTTCTCAGCACTCTATGATCTCTCCATCTCTGGGGCAGGGAGGATTCAGTCTACCCATTCAGTTCCTTTGGGGCTTTAAAAAGATAATAATATGCTTACATAGAGGCCAGATATCTCTGATTATCAAGCTCTTTCTAGGATCCACCATCTTCTAGTCCTCACCCCCAAGCTTCAACACATGGAGAAGAAAGTTCTATATCAGTTCCCTTTTCTCTGATAGGACCCCAAGAGAGCCCCATGTCTCACATTTATACCAGTTACCTCTAAGTCTCAACAGTCATCTGGCTTAGAAAAAAACTTAAAGTTTAATAGTGTTGAGAGTGGAGGAAAAGGAAATTCTGTTAAAATCACACCTATCCCATAATTTCCTCACCCTTAAAACTTTTAACAATGATTAATTTTTAATTAGCATCTACTATAATCAATATCTATGTCTCTTCCTCCACCACCACAAGAACTTTAGCATGCTTTACTTCCTTCCTATTCAGCAATCTATATTTTTCAATCTTCTGAAGTTTGGCTTCCATATTTATTAAATTGTATTAATTATATTAAATCTCTCTTTTTTAAAGATTTTATTTATTTATTTGACAGAGAGAGAGAGATCACAAGTAGGCAGAGAGGCAGGCAGAGAGAGAGAAGGGGAAGCAGGCTCCCTGCTGTGCAGAGAGCCTGATGCGGGGCTCGATCCCAGGACCCTGAGATCATGACCTGAGCCGAAGGCAGAGGCTTTAACCCACTGAGCCACCCAGGAGCCCCAATCTCTATCCTTTAATAAAAACAAAAAGTGCTCACTTCGACAGCCCATATACTAAAAAACAAAGACAAAAAACAACACAACGATTTTATTTATTTAGAGAGATGGTGCGAGCAGTGGGGGAGGGGCATAGGGAGAGGGAGAGAGCATTCCAAGCCGACTTCATGATGAGCACAGAACCTCCGACCTTGAGATCACGACCTTAGCCAAAACTAAGAGTTGGACGCTTAACTGACTGAGCCACTCAGGTGCCCCAAATCTCTGTCCTTTAGTACACATCTTTTTACAGTCTATGTGAAGAATATATAAAGCACTGTGTATTGAAGTACAGTGGTTGGGTTCAGATTTCCTTTCAGGCAGATTCCATTTATCATCTGTTTTTTGCAGGGATTACTCATAGTTTCTGATTAATCAAAATACATTCTCTTCTTTCCCATCACTGTTAAAGACTTTTACATTTTTTGTGTGTGTGTCAGTTTTTAGGGATTTTCATCCAAACCTCAGAAACTAATCCATAAATTGTTGTGAATGTATAACTTTCCCAGTTCACCGAAATCACTTCCCCGGTGATTTCGTAGTCACTAGTAAACTTCAGAATGTTGCACAGTCTATAAGACATATATTTACATGAAAGCCCTTTTTTGATTAATAGGAGAAAAGTTCATATAATTGGAGTGGTATATTATTAAACCATTATAAAATCGTGTTACAGCACATAGTATTTATGTTCAAAACAGTGTTCTTTTTAGCTGCCTCATCTTTTTTTCTGCATGTAACTTATAAGTCAGTCCTTTCAGAATTATCAGAAGAGTGCTTCCCACTCACTGCGGTCACTATATATATATTTTATAACGATGCATAGAAAAAGATAAGGAATGGAAGTATTTTATTTTTTAGAAATTAGTCTAAAACACAGATTTTTTTTTAAGATTTTATTTTTTAAGTAATCTCTACACCCAGCATGCGCCACGAACCCACAACCCCCCAAGATGAAGAGTCGCATGCATGCTCTACCAACTAAACCAGCCAGTCGCCCCAACAGATGATTAAAATGAGTAAATTATTTATCCTATAATTTAAATATTATATTCTGCTTTCAATTTTTTGTTTTTAGAAGGTGACATTTATTGTTGCTCATTTTTCTCTCTTCAAAGTAACCAAGCTACTAATTTGAAATGTGTATTTGGGTACCATTAAAGAACCAAAACATTTACGAAAGGTGAAAAATGTGTGAATGTGGTTTCCCAAGACCCCTGCTATCATTTTACATAGTATATTTAAGCCCTTTGAGGTCCAAATATTAGAGATCATAGCTTATGAGACCTCTCTCACCCAGAAGGCCAATACAATAAAGACTTAAAGCCATTCACTGAGAAGATGGAGAAACTTATGTTCATATATATATGTATATGTATATATATATATATATAAAACTTTAAAGGTCTATTCTCTGTATTCTCTCTATTATATATCTGGACTGCTATATTTCCTATTTTGATGCAGGAGGCAAATGTCCTTAAGTCTTAAAGCTAACGTGGCTGGTTGAGTTGATGATTGGGAACTCTAGTAGGGTAGGTAGTCTCTCTGTGGTTTTGGGCCCATGCAGTTTAAAAGGAAGTTATTCCTCACATAATTACTGCTAAAATCACAGGGTTCTAAATAGTAATACAGACACCATAGTAAATTTTACTTTATTTTCATGACCCATTTTCTGGATGATCCTCTGAATTGCCTAAAAACATGCAAAATGTAGTATGTGCAGTTAGTGGTAAGTGGATTCAGTTAGGTCTAACTTTATGTAAAATCTACCAGTATCCTTAGTATAGTCCATATTTTATTTAACTTTTCAAAGGAAAGAAAGGTCTGATTCTCTTTGTTCTTCGTTGCTTCTTCTAGACTCCTCCCTCCTCCCTAAAACCCTGAGCTTTGAAGCTCATACTATCAGACCACTCACTCCTCATGCCCACTGCAGCCCTCTAACGGTTCTCCCGGGTGCCACAGCTTCAACAGTTTTTAGCTCCTGGTCTGTCGCTGCAACACTACCCACGTTCTAAATCTTGGAGATTTCAGCGTCCATGAGAAAGTAAAATTCGAGAAAGTTACCAAAGAAGGTGAGGGAGCCAGTTATGTAATTATCTTGGGGAAAAGTAAAATGGGCTGAGGGAACAGTGCAAATTCTGGAAGCAGGGCATGTTTGGAACAGCAATACCTTCATTATGGCTAGAGCAAAGCCAGGGACAAGGGAGGAGGTAAAGTCCTAGAAATAACAGAGCTGGGTCATATAGGGCCTCTATGCCATTGTAAGGCATACACGATGATAAGATTTTTCTAGCAAATTTATCCTTCACTCTATTTCAGTTTTCTGATAATGATGTCCTGAACCTTGTGTGTATTCATAATTACAGCCCCGTCTTTTTTCTCAGTTCTGGTATTCCTACTCTGAATTACCATTTCTCATATTCCAATTTTACTCTCTTTTATACCCTGATTTCAGTAACTCTTGAACCCCACCAGGGCCTACAACCCAGTGACCTTAATACCATTTTTTATTGACTCAGGCTCTCTAAGTCTCCTTATTCTCCCTTGCTCCCTTATGGAAATTATACCCATTAGTCCTTCATCGAGATCACTTTGTTGTAATCACTTATCCTTTGTCCTTCTCTCACTTTGTGTACTCTCTTGACAAAATCTCAACCCCAGCTAACCCAGCTCTCCACGCTTATGCTCTTTTTCTCCCATATTAAAAAAAATTGGTTTTTTTTTTTAGTAAAGACTTTTGGCCTCCACTATCATCTCCAGCTACCACCCATTGCTATTTTTTCTTCTTAAAGCAAAACTTCTGTCAAAGCTACATATAATGATCATGATAACAGTAAATAACACTTATTTTTTTCAGTAAATAACATTTATTAAGCATTTGCTATGTGCCAAGCACTGTTCCAAATATTTTACATATATTAATCTTATTTTGTTCTCATAACAATCCAGTGAAGTAGACAATACCAATTTTTACAATGAGAAAAAGACATGAAGAACTTATTTTCTCAACTACTCACTGGCAGATAGTGAAGCTAGAATTAAAATCCAGGCAGTCTGTCATCAGAGCCTGTACTAGCCTAAAGCAAAGTGTTCTAAATCTCATTTCTCAGACACATTAGCAGCACACTCCAATTTCCAAGAGTGAGTATACCCTACCCTAAGCCTCATTCCTCACCAGCAGTAGTGTAATAGGTTCTGTTTGCAAAGCCATGGTATTGTAAGGTGGAGCTTTTCACGTAACCAGAAGATTACAAGTAATTTCTTCTGGGGCACCCAGGTGGCTCAGTTGGTTAAGCGTCTGCCTACAGCTCAGGTCATGATCCCAGGATCCTTTGGGTCGAGCCCCCACATCAGGCTCTCTGCTAGGCGGGGAGTCTGCTTCTCTCCCTTTGCCTCTCTGCCAACTTGTACTCTCTCTCTCTCTCTGTCAAACAAAAATCTTTAATAACAAAGTGATTTCTTCTAAGCAAAGGACTCTTTCTCTCATGTAACCTTTGACTTTAGTCTTTTTTGTTTCCTTGTGCTTTGTATTTCCCTCTTATTTCTCCTGTCAGTTCGTTGGTAAGGGGCTCAAGGCTGCCTCTGTTTGGTAGAAGCTCATGTTCATAGTGTGCCAAACAGGAGCCAGATTGGGGTCCAGGGTAAAGAAGTTTTAAGAAAGACTTTTCTGATCCTGATCTCTAGTTAAGGAAAAAAAATCCCTGAGCTGAATCAGATTAGTAATAAACACAGTTTCTTTGTCTAAACTGCCCCCTCTGCAGTTGCTACTTCAGAATCTGTGGTGTAAATAGATAGCAAATTAAAAAAAAAAAAAAAATCAGGGACTTTGCACTATTTATCAAAGAGTAGGGGAAAAAACTAATAACATGATTTCAAACTCATCAATTGGAGTTGTTTTCTTTAAACCCTAATCTAACATTCCTAGAGAACTTCTTAATTAATCCATTATTAATTTGTCGCTTCTTTATATCATCTTTAGGAAGAGAGGAGTTCAGTTAAACATTTAGTATATTTTTAAAGTAACTACTGATTTAGAAAATTTCAAGTAGTAAATCCTCAAAATCAGTTAAGTTTTAAGAACAAGGAAACATCGGGTGCATGGGTGGCTCAGTTGCTTGAGCGACTGCCTTTGGCTCAGGTCATGATCCTTGAGTTTCGGGATCGAGTCCCACATCGGGCTCCCAGCTCCACGGGGAGTCTGCTTCTTCCTCTAACCTTCTCTCCTCTCATGCTCTCTCTCACTTTCTCTGTCTCTCTAATAAATAAATAAAATCTTAAAAAAAAAAAAAAAAGAACAAGGAAACATCAGCTGCCTAACTGCCTAACGTTGTTCTGGCAGAGTGAGCTCATTCTCATTGACAGGGGTCATGTGCCCTTTCCTAAACAATTGCTGGCAAAGAGAGGGAATTTCTATGATGGGCTTTTCTGTCTTCTGGTTGAAAAAGGTTGTGGACTCAACCACCATACCGAAGAAGAGTGATATTTCTTACTTGATTTTTCCTTGGTTGGTTTTTTTTGGTTCTTTTTTTGAAGTTATCCTCATATAGTTTAAATCTCTCACTGTAAAGAGCAGGCAAGCTTTTCCTAGCTATGTTGTTGCCCCTCACTCACACCCCGTGTACCCCATTGTATCTGAACCAGTTATCTCTTAAGTTCTAAAAAATATATATAACTTGATAGAGATTTGGCTTAAGAGTTTTAAATCCTATATGCTTTTGGGTGAGTTGATCCCTTTTACTAGACATCTATCTACCTTAGGACTTTGGTCTAATTACTTTTAGTAAATAAACTATTTTCATATATAAATGGTTTAAAGAAAAGCAGTATTATCAAGGTTTGCAAAGATGAGGAATATAATTTAACAATCTGAAAACCTGAGATTTTCCTGTGATGTATCCAGTTGTACCCGTGTTGGATGTTGCCACTTCCTACTGCTGGAAAAGGCCTATTATGTGTGTTCAGTGTAAACACTAATCCTTACAGCAAATCCTTCAGGTTAATGCCGATAGTGTGCATGAGGACAAAATCATATTTTGTCACACTCCAGAGGGATTATGTATTGAGCAGGAGCTGTAGAGAACAGGAGAGGTTTGATAAGACTGAGCAGATCAGAGAGTCTAATTTCTAAAAGTAGAAATCTGAGAGTAGAACTAGCACTAGAGAATATTAGGAAGCTGATTTCAGTTTAGAGCAGTTACAGACTCAACCCAGTGGGTATGCTTAAAGAGCCAACCAGGAGAAAAATAAAAACAGAAATTTTTGCTTCTTTATATGGATATAGGGAGGGTTCCAGGAAAAAAAAAATGTGTTAGAACTCAAAAGGAAGGAAGAGGACTTCTGATTCAAGAGTATCTCTGTTTTCTCTGTCTTGCCACAAATTTTCACACAACTACTTTCTCTGGTCCTGTCAGAAATACCCAAATGACAAATAGAACTTACTTGACTTTTTTTATTGAATAAATACAACTTTATTTCCCTGACCATAAGAAAGAAGAAAATTCTGCAGATAGAAGACCTTTTTCCATGGCTTTTTTAAAAAAAAGAAAATGGGTAGTATTTCTTACTGTGGTCAGTTGATGATGGTGAAAATGATGAGGAAGAGGAGGTAGACAAGGAAGGGGATGATGATGATAAAAGCATTTTGAAGTTTAGTGGCTGCTAGGGGAAGGAAGTTGGAAGTAGTGGAAAGAATACTAAAGCAAGTTTTATAACTTGATTTTTAGGTCTGGCTTGTTCCCTACTTGAGGAACATAAGACTGAATTCATGTTGACTTTAGTTTCCTTATAAGTAGGAAGTGGGCTATATGATCTCTTGTCCTTCTGCCTCTAAAATTCTGTAATTATAACAGCAAGTGTCTGTGCTCCTAACGCTAATAAAATAGAGTAGTATCAAGAATATGGAAAAACATATAGAATAAAGTGTCCTTTTATAACTAAATTTATGCTTAATTAGAATAAGTTTATGTAACAAAAAAATTTTTCTAGAACCTCTGTTGCACAGTTCATTTTGGCAAAGAAAAGGCAGAACTGATAGCACATCATATTGCCACATGGAGGCTAACAATTAGACATAAAGCCAGACAAAATCACAAGGAGAGCCATAAATAAAAGAGAATCTTAATGTGATTTAAATACCGTGACTGGGTTGTATTCAATGTCAGCCTGGTCACCAAGTCCAATGCGACATCATCCTCTATAGAGATGTATTCTAGCAAAAGACTTCTGCATCCGCCATCTGGCCCCTGACTCGGGGAGCACATCTCACTGAATGACATAACCCAGTGGGATGCACCAAATTTGCTTAAACATGAGCACATCCTCTTCTCATAACAAAGGCTGAATATGACCCTAATTTTATATTCTATAAACTGTGTTGTAGAAATTATTAAAACAACAGTCTTCTGGGGAGACCTGTAAACATTTACTGGTCTTGTTTTCATTGTTGTCACAGCCACAATTTCAAGAAATACTGTAAATTTCAGCTTCAATTGAGGAGTGAATTAGATGTGCTTTAAATTTAAAAATTCATTCTTTATGTGGTTAAAATACAGAAGCAAAAAAAACCTGTTTGTGACTAGATAGTCTGACCTTCCAGACAGAGGAGGGTGAGCAGAGTTCCAAAAATTAGTTTCTGTTCTCTGTCACAACTTTCAAGGAAGTGTGCCAGAGGGGTTTTACTCAAGAGAAATGTCTCTGGGGTGCTGATGTTTTAGTTTATACCTTACTCTGTGATTTCAGGCATGTTCCAGAGTAAAGGCAATCATATCCAGTATTTCCTGTCTCTAAGATAGGGTCTGCTGGGCTTCTTTTACTCTGTGTTACTTTAGAATTATTTTACACTTCAGAAGGAACAGTATGATTCGCCTAAATGGAAAGTATTTTTCCTTTTAGTACATCTTTGGTACATGTAGAGTCCGACCTGGGCCTGAACCCATAACCCTGAGATCACAACCTGAGCTGCAACCAAGAGTCAGTCGCTTAAGTGCACCACCGAGGCACCCTTCATTCTACTTTCTAACTAACACTTTACATGAAAATTTATGAATACTTCTTCCATCTCTTATTTTAAACTTTTAAAAAAGTTTTTATTTAAATTCCAGTTAATTGGGGCACCTTTCAGTTGGTTAAGCATCTGCCTTTGGCTCAGGTTAAGAATAGAGCCTATTCAACCGGTCTAATACCAGGCCCTAAGCTTCTGTCTTGAATGTATGCTCCACCTAATTATTAAAGGCCATTATATGGAAGATGTGGACCAGCTGTTCTTTCTCCCCTGAGTTCAAACAATAAGAAATGAACATACTCTTTAGTGTGAAGGATTTGGGAAAAGAATGAGAAAGAATATTGTGAATCGAAGTACATTCCTGAGTGAATTTTATTCTATGGAAGTCTTTTTAAAAGTCATTACTATCACTCAAAACATTTTAGTCTTGTCTGTGACATACATAGGTAGACCTGCAATAAGAGATGTGAATAATTACATAAGACTTAGAATGTCTTTGAGTTGGGTAGTAATTAGCCCAAACACCTAATAACACAAGAGAGAAGCATGGAAATACATAACCACAAAAATGAGAGTTAGAGGGTGCCTGGGTGGCTCAGTTGGTTAAGCAATGGCCTTCAGCTCAGGTCATGATCCCAGAGTCCCAGGATCGAGTCCTACATCCGGGCTGTCTGCACAGCAGGGAGCCTGCTTCTCTCTCCCTCTGCCTGCTGCTCCTCCTGCTTGTGCGTGCACTCTCTCTCTCTCTCTCTGTCAAATAAATCTTTTTAAAATTTTTTTTTAATTAAAACAAGCGGCATGTACAGATCAACATAATGACAGCACTTAGCTAATTAAACTCTCTGGAAATGTTCTAACTGCTTTTCGAAAGCAAAAAAGTCTTCATTTTTAGGATTGTCAGTTGACATAGCTTTAAATTGAATCCGATTCTCATTGGCATCTCTGATTTATGTATACAGTTTCTGAACAGCCATTTCCTGGAGAAAATTTATAACAAACATTTGGCATCAATGGAATATTTTTATCACACTGTCAGTGTTTTTCATAGTATGGCATTTGACTTCCAGAAGATTCAGGCTGTCTTAGAGGCTCTGAGAACCCTAGGGCATTAGATGAATGCCAGGTGTATTACAATGAGGGCTTGGATCCTGGGGAACTGGAATTCTGTTCCAGAATTAGGATGCCTGTCCAAGATTGAACTGTCTGGTTTTGCTGGTATAGACACAGGAAGTGAGCAATAGCATTTTAGATTGAAAGTTTTCAACCTCATTCAAACAGCCTGTTAAAAGCCACATTCTCTTGTATCTGGAAAACCATAGATTCAGTGTAAGAATAATATGTTCAAGAAGATTTAGTTCTGTGCATTGGTGTGCTGGTAAATTTTAATATCTGGTTTTCCAGGCAAGGAGTGTGTATTGTTGGGGGTGGAGGAGTGGAAGTGGGGCTGGTAAGCAGGTGTCTGATTTGTAGCATTTGCCAGTTCCTGTGATGTAAATAGCCCCACCATGGCCAGTTGCTACCAAAATGACATCACTGAAGCAGAGTTGGGAAGAGGTACACAGTTGCCTCTTGCACATGAATGGTCCTATGTCAGGTATACCATAAAACAGCAAAGTTCAGAAACCTCACTCTGTCATTCAATAACAGCCACCATTGTCATTATGAAGTAGAACTTCTCACTCCCACCTTGTGGCAAATGATCTAAAAGCATGCCTGACAAACACATGGCTTCTCCATCTGAGAGCTGTGATTTTTAAATCCTACTGAAGACTATATTATGTAACAGAAGATTCGCCCACGATATTGGTCTTTGTAATAATATCACCCAGTCCTGTATATGTTCTGATTGCTATAAACAGCAAATGAAATGCTTATAGGTCAAAAGAACTGGTTCTTAGAAGCAGTAAGTACAACCTTCAGAATAGAAAAATCATTTGGAGGCATGTTTATAGTATTTTTGGTGTTAAAAAGACTGTTAACACACTAAGGAACAGTGTTTACCACATATTAAAAGCCTGGCTGGAAACGCATTTCATAGCAGTTCAAGAATTTCTCAATTTGTTTATTTTTGGAAACAGTAGAGCCATTATATTAACATATCAGTTTATGGCCACTACCTCCTTTCTTCATTCCCAGACCTACACCTATCTCTATATCCCCAGGATAAATTTTATTTTGTATCTTAAGTTTCTTTTTTTGTAAAACAAAGTGGCATTAACTTCCCCAGTGCCAGAATTCCCAAATGCCTCAGGTTCCTGACCGTAAAACAAATCTTGGGTAGGAATTGGAAAATCTAGTTGCTTTAACATTTACTTAAGAATTCCTGCTCTTTGTATTTAAAAGACAAAACCATTTAGCAAAAACCCTCCTGAACCTTCAGAGAGAAAGCACATGGATTCTTAGAACACAGTCATTCCAATCATGGTATGGTTAAAATTAATTCTAAACTAATAATGTTCAGGATAACACTTATATTGCTATTTACAGTGAACTTTCACATGGATATCCTCCCCATTTCACAATACTGGATAACACGGGTAACATGAAATGTCACTGTCCAGTCTCAGAGCCCCTACCAATAATTAACATGTATTTATTCAATAAGTAGGTGATAGGTGCTTTCTGTGGTGAGTCATTGTGGAATCCGTCAAAATGAATTCCGACCAGTCCGTTAGTATTTGACTTAAGATGGGCAGGGTGTAGAAATGCTCACACCTATTTATATTACATGAAATTTTTACTTTCTCTTATCACTGGAAGATAATTTAAACACAAATAGGTCATCACCATGATCCTAATAAGGTTTTTGTTAGATTAGTGGTTTCTTTTTTTGGCTAATTGTTTAGTGTAAATAATAATCATAGTTGATGAATACCTCAATAATTCAGTGAATTTTATACACCCACATCTACGGTCATTCTCAAAATTCTTCACTGAATTTTTTCCTGACAGTAACAATTACTTAATTAATGTGAGTTAGCACAGCTCTTCTGTAGTGCTGTTGGCTAAATGAATCAGATTCATTGGCTGGTTCTGAGAGGGCTGACATAACATGTCACTGACAGGTAGAAGAGGACGGGAAGAAGGATGAAGAGGAAAGCAAACTTTAGCCAGTACACGAAGACACACTTAACACATCACAATCTGTGCCCAAGGAAAAAATGAAAAATCATACACAGGTCCTCCTGGTCATTTGCCTTAAC
Organism: Nasua narica; assembly: GCA_028533885.1. Classification (NCBI taxonomy): domain Eukaryota; kingdom Metazoa; phylum Chordata; class Mammalia; order Carnivora; family Procyonidae; genus Nasua; species Nasua narica. The sequence continues at coordinate 68,400,749 of CM052798.1, read as the reverse complement.
ATCACATTTTTATTCTCCTCTGATATTAAGAAAAAAATTAGTGGTAGCATGACATTTCTGAAGGTATCATTTATAAGTTGTATTTTGGGACAAAATAAAACAAGTTTCATGGGGTAAAGAAGAGACGAGGGAGATCTTAAATATTAAGTTGGGGTGGACCAAGGAGAAAGCATCAGAAGGTAAGTAGAAATAAAGTAAATTGGGTGTTTCTGCCAAGTACCAATCCATTTATCTAATTCTTATTCACAGTGTAATTAGCTGGAACCATGTGAAATTGCTCATATTCAGCCATTTTTGACCTACGAAAATGGTCATGGGTGTTGTTCAAATTAATAATTAACTATAAACTATTAGAAACAAGATAAATTTTGTAAAATACATAAAAAAGCACATTAGACTATCCCATGGCTTCTAATAATAGGGAACTAGAAAAACAATCCAAAAAAAGTTTTTTTAAATGCTGTAGTCAACTCCTTAACCTCAAATACCTATGGACTTTTAATCCAAAATACTCTCCATATACTTGGGGGAAGATTTGAGAAAACTACACATATGCCAGGTTTTTTTTGGAAAGAAAGTAAGCTAGTTAAGCAGACATTTTCTATTAGCTCCAAAGGAATGTAACACCAAGCAGTGTTTTTCATTTTTAAGAATCTGGAGGACGGTAACTTTAGAAAAGATCAACAACAGTCACATGCTGGTGAGTATTAGCCAGTCTTTCTGCAGTAACCATGCAAAACTTCCTCAGCTTTGGAGTCTCCCACCCACAATATAACTTTGACCTTGTGTTGCTGTTCACAGGTCCTTCACCATCCTATAGCAGGAGAGTGAATGGGAGTCTTCAAGCAAGCATTTGGGCCTGATTGTTCCAGCCTTGCCCTGGCCCACTCCTGGGCACGAGTGGGATGTGGACTCTGAAGAGAACCACCAGCGTGTTATTCCTGCCACTTCTCATCCATGGTTTCTGGGTCATTTGAGACCAGCTTTCTGTGTTTGTTAACAGATCTTAATATATGTATATATATTAATATATACATTTGCATATGTATATAAAATACTTCATATATATGTATATATAATGGAATATCATCTAACCTTAAAAAGGAGATCCTGCCATCTGCAACAACATGGATGAACTTGGAGGACGTTATGCCAAGTGAAATAAGCAAGACACAGAAAGAAAAATACTGCATGATCATATTATATATGGAGCCTAAAAAAGGTTGGATACATAGAAGTAGAGAGTAGAATGGTGTTTACCAAGTGGGGAAAATGGGGAGATGTTGGTCAAAGGGTATGAAATTGCAGTCCTATAGGATCATTAAGTCTGGAGAGCTAATGTACAAGGTAATGACTATAGCTCTGAATACTGTGTTGAATACTGGAAATTTGCTCAGAAAATAGATTTCAGGTGCTCAGACCACCAAAAAAAAGGTAACTATATATAGCGATGGATATGTAAATTCACTTGACTCTAGTAATCATGTCACTATGTATATGTATGTCAAAACACAAAGTTGTACACCTTAAATTATACAATTTTTATTAAATAAATGATAAAACAGTAATATTGTTTTTAGCCTTGAAACTACAGTTTGAGCAGGGGCAGGGCTCAGGAGAATACTCAGCCCTCTCTTAGTTATTGTTAACTAGGACTGCTCAATGGCAAATCTGCCAAAAACTCATTCACTCATATGTCTGGTGGTTACTACTAGCTGTCAGCTTGGGCTTTAGCTAGGCTGTTATCTTGAACATCATCATGTAGGCCCTTTGTATGTTCTAGGCATTCTTCCAAAATGGTGACTGTCCCCATTTGTCACTCATTCTAAGTGTCTCAAGAAAAAGCTAGGTGGAAATAGTACCACCTTTTCTAACTCTGCAGTTTAGCGGTAGCCTGAAAATAACAGCCACATTCTAGGTACCTTGGGGAGCAGAGTGGACTCTATTCACAAAGAATTGTCATTATTTGAACTGTGTAGTGGCTTTGTAGAAGAACAGAAGCTTTACCTGTATTACCTGACTCATTCAGTGCTACAGCTGCAACACAGATGGTGTGTGTTGAAATATTTACAGGGAGACATTTTAGTTGCTGCTGCAAGGAGTGGTAACAGTTGGGGCAAACAATATCTTGATGAAAAAGCTTAGGAGAAGAGACTGGGAAATGCAGTGTGCGTTAAGGGCTTAGAAAAGCTCTTGACATGGAAATCTAGAAGGCCATACATTGTGTACATACTCAGGAAGGCCCTAAGTTATCACCTCTGGCTGACCTTGAGGCTCTGCACAAGCAGAAAGAAAGCTAACACAGAGTTGTAAGCTGCCTGGTTATGTGCTGTAGGTATGCCTTAACACACCAAGGTATTTAAGGAAATCTCTATGCAATTATTAGCAGACCACTAAGCCAACCAAGCAGAAACTGCAGAGTTTCTGCAGTGGCCGCACATAGAAAGGGATGTAGTTTTATGGGATTAGTTCAGAAGTCACTGAACAGCAAACCCTAAGGAGAGAGAGAAAGAAACTAATTTCCAGACTTGCCACATTATAATAGTCAATAAATCCAGTTTTCTAAAAACAGTGAGGCATGCCATGAAACAAAGTATGACTCCTCAAAAAAAATTTTTTTTTATCCAATAGAAAGTGTTCAGAAAAAACTCAGGACTTTGTATGAAAAAAATCTCCAATCGACTACTTCAAATATTTTCAAAGGAGGGGCACCTGGGTGACTCAGTTAAGCATCTGCCTTCAGCTCAGGTCATGGTCTCGGGGTCCTGGGATCCAGTCCTGCATCGGGCTCCCTGCTCAGTGGGGAGTCTGCTTCTGCTTCTGCTTCTACTACTCCCCCTACTTGTGTGCGCGTGCACTCTTTCTGTCAAACAAAATCTTAAAAATTAAGAAACTAGAAAAAACTAAACCCAAAACAGGCATAAGGAAGGAAATAATGAAGATAATAGATAAAAATAGAATAGAGAAAATCAACATCACTAAAAGATCCTTGATAAAAGTCAGCAAACTTGACAAAACTCTACATAAATCAAGAAAAAAGCTTCAAATTACTAAAATCACAAATGAAAGATGTTACAGAAATAATTATAGGGGAGATACTATGGGCAATTATATGCCAACCAATTAGATAACTAGATGAAATAGATAAATGCCTAGAAACAATCAAACTGATTCAAAAGAAATACAACACTTGAATAGATCTATATAAGAAAAGAGATTTAGTAATTAAAAACAAAAACAAAAACCTTCCAATACAGAAAAGCCCAGGACTAGATAGCTTCACTGGTGAGTTCTTCCAAACATTTAAAGAACAACTAGCATGAATCCTCAAAACTCTTCCCAAAAAGCAATAAGAGAGAATGTGTCATAACTCATTCCTTGAGCCCAGTGTTACCCTAAAACCAAGACCAAAGATACCATAGGAAAGGAAAATTATAGACCAAATCTCTTAGGAATAGAAATGCAAAAATCAAAATACTTGCAAAACTAATCCAGCAGCACAAAAGTGTTATTTATACTCCATGACCAATTGGAATTTATCCCAGGAATGGAAAGTTGTTGAAGATCTATGTATTACACCATATTACTAGAATAAAGGGGGAAACCCATCATCATTTCAACAGATGCAGAAAAGAGCATTTGGCAAAATCCAACATCCTTCTATATAATATAAATATATGTAAATTGTGACAATAAGAATATATAGTGGGGGAGGACAGGTAAAAGTTTTTAAAGCAAGTGAAGTGATAAGCTTAAAACACACTATTGTAAATATATTTTATGTAAATCCCAGGGTAACTATGAAGAAGACACCTATAGAAGTTACACAAAAGAAAAAGTATCAATTCAAAAACACAAAAATGACAGCAAGAGAGAAAAGGCTAAAAGAACTACAAGACAGAACAGTTAAAATGGCAAAAGTAAGTCTTACTATATCAATAATTATTTTAAATGGATTAAACTTACAAGCAAAAGACAGAGTGACTGAATGGATTAAAAAAACTAGATCCAACTATATGTTGTTTACAAGAAACTCACTTTAGGACACACATAAGCTTAAAGTGAAGGTATGATAAAAGATAAACACTTAGCTAGAGTAAGAAAAAAAGGTGACTCAATTAAAATCAGAAATGAGACATCACAGTGGATATCTCAGAAGTAAAAGACTGTTATGAACAATTATATGTCAGTAAGTTTGGTATCCTAGAAGCAATGGATAAATTCTTAGAAACAACCTATCAAGCCTGGGTCGAGAAAAAATAGCCTGAACGACTAATAACAAATGAGATTGAACCGGCAATCAAAAACCTACCCTAGGGGCGCCTGTGGGCGCCTGTGGCTCAGTGGGTCAAAGCCTCTACCTCCGGCTCCGGTCATGATCTAGGGGTCCTGGGATCAGACCCTGCATCGGGCTCTCTGCTCAGCGGGAGGCCTCTTCTCCTCCTCTCTCTGCCTGACTCTCTGCCTACTTGTGATCTCTCTCTCTCTCTGTCAAATAAATAAATAAAATCTTAAAAAAACACACAAAAAACCTACCATAGAAGAAAACCCCAGGAGCAGATGGCTTTAAGGCAAATTCTAACAAACAATCAAAGAATTAATACCAATTCTTCTTAAACTCTTCCGAAAAATAGAGCAGACAACACCTCCAAACTCATTTTATGAAGGCAGCATCACAGTGGTAACAAAGCCAGGCAAAAGCACCACAAGAAAAGAAAAACTTAGGTCAATATGTCTAATGAATATAGATGCAAAAATAAAATCTAGCAAACTGAATTCATTAGCACATTAAAAGGCTCACACCATGATTAAGGGGGATTTATCCCTGGGATATGACGATGGTTCAACTTAACGAATCAATAAATGTGATACAACACAAAAACAGAATGAAAGATTAAGCCCAAATCATCTCAGTAGATGCAGAAAAAGCAAGAACAAAGTTGGAGGTATCATACCCCCTAATTGCATAATATATTACAAAGCTACAGTAATCAGAACAATTTGGTATTGGCATAAGAACAAACATAGAGGCTACTGGAAGAGAGTAGAGAGCCCAGAAATCAGTCCACACATTTATGGTCAACTAGCCTTCAACAAGAATGTCAAGTATGAACAATAGGGAAAGGAAGGTCTCTTCAATAAATGGTGTTAAAAAAAACAATATCCACCTGCAGAAGAATGAAACTGGACATCTCACACCATATTCAAAAATCAATTCAGTGGATTAAAGTCTTAAATGTAAGGCCTGAAACTATAAAACTATTGAAAGATAACATAGGTAAAATGCTTCTTGCCATTGATCTTGGCTACAAAACACCAAAAACACTGGCAACAAAAGCAAAAATAGATGGGATTGCATCTAACTAAAATGCTGCAAAGCAAAGCAAACAGTGAAAAGGCAGCCTGTAGAGTGGGAGAAAGTATTTGCAAACCATGTATCTGATAAAGGTTTAATAAGGGTTCAGTGAGGAACTCCTATAACTTATTGGAAAATAAAAACAAAAAAAATTTTTTCATGGGCAAAGGACCTGAATTGACATGTCTCAAAAGAAGACTATGAACATATAAATGGCCCAAAGTTACATGAAAAAATACTCAATATTCCTAATCAGCAGAAAGTGCAAATCAAAACCACACAGATTAGAATGGCTATTACCAAAAAGATAAGAGATAAAAAATGTTGGTGAAGATGTGGAGTAAAGGGAATCCTTGTATACTGTTGGTGGGAATGTAAACTGGTATAGCCATTATGGAAAACAGTATGGAGGTTACTTTAAAAATTAAAAATAGATCGGGGAGCCTGGGTGGCTCAGTGGGTTAAAGCCTGTGCCTTCAGCTCAGGTCATGATCTCAGGGTCCTGGGATTGAGCCCCACATCGGGCTCTCTGCTCAGCAGAGAGCCTGTTTCCCCCTCTCTCTCTGCCTGCTTCTCTGCCTACTTGTGATCTCTCTCTCTCTCTCTCTCTCTCAAATAAATCTTTAAACAAAAAGTTAAAAATAGATCTACCATATGACTCAGCAACTCAACTTCTGAGTATATACATCCAAAGGAAATGAAATCAGTATCACAAAAGTATCTGCAATTCCATGTTCATTGCAGCATTATTCACAATAGCCATGATATGGGAACTAAGTGTCTCTCACATGTCTGTGACACACACTCTAGAATATTATTCAGCCTTAAAATAAAAAAAGGAAATCCTACCATTTGCAACAACGTAAATGAACCTGGAGGACATTATGTCAGATGAAATAAGTGAGACACAAAGACAAATAAAGCATGATCTCACTCTCATATGTAAAATCTAAAACTGTTGAACTCATATAAGCAGAGACTAGAACATGCTTGCCAGAGGGTAGAATAATGGGGAAGTGGGGGAAATGGGGAGATGTTGGTACAAAGTTTCAGTTATGTAAGATGAATGAGTTCTAAAGTTCTAATGTATAGCCTGGTGACTACAGCCAATACTGTATTGTATACTTAAAATTTGTTAATATAGTGAATCTTAGATTTACCACACAAACACAACTAGCAACTAGATAGGGTGATGAATATGCTAATTAGTTTGAATGTGGTGATTTACTTAACAGTGTATACCTACATCAAAACATCAAGTTGTACACTTTGAATATATACAATTTTTTTAAGATTTTATTTATTTATTTATTTATTTGACAGAGGGAGAGAGATCACAAGTAGACAGAGAGGCAGGCAGAGGGAGAGGAGGGAAGCAGGCTCCCTGCTGAGCAGAGAGCCCGATGTGGGGCTCTATCCCAGGACCCTGAGATCATGACCTGAGCTGAAGGCAGAGGCTTTAACCCACTGAGCCACCCAGGTGCCCCTGAATATATACAATTTTCATAAGATGGTTATACCTCAGTAAAGCTAAAAATATATATATATCCTTTCATGATAAAAATATTCAACAAACAAGGAATGTAAGAAAACTTCCTCAATCTGATAAAAGATGTCTCTGAAAAATCTACAGCTAACATCATACAGAATATACACAGAAAAGACTGAGTTTTGTCCTTAAGATCAGAAACAAGACAAGCTCTCAAAACTTCTATTCAACATTATATTGGAGGTTTTATCCAGAATAATTAGTGAAGAAAAATAAAGATATTCGTATTGGGAGGAAAAAGAAGTAAAATCATCTCTTTGCAGATGGCATGATCTTACACATTTGGGAAACCTTACACCCTTGACATGCATGCCAAGACCATTCAATGGAGAAAGAATAGTCTTTTCAACAAATGGTCGTGGGACAATTAGGCATCTTCATACAAAAGAATGAATTTGGACCACTGCCTCACACCATATACAAAAATCAACTCAAAATGGATCAGCAACCTAAATATTATCAGAGCTAAAACAAAATCTTAGAGAAAACACAGATATAAATCTTTGTGACATTGGATTAGGCAAGTTTCTTAGACATAACAAAACATAAGCAGCAAGAGAAAAAAAAAATAATTGGACTTCAATGAATTAAAAGTTTTTGCATCAAAGAACACTACCAAGAAAGTGAAAAGACAACCTACAGAGTGGGAGAAAATGTTTACAAATCATGTATCTCATAAGGATCTAGTATCCAAAATGTATAAAGATCCCTTACACTTCAAGAATAACCCAATTTAGAAACAGGCGAAGAATTTGAGTAGACATTTCTCCAAAGAAGATTTTTTTAAAAGAATTTATTTATTTGTTTGTTTGTCTGTTTGTTTGTTTGACAGATCACAGTAGGCAGAGAGGCAGGTAGAGAGAGAGGGGGAAGCAGGCTCTCCGCCGAGCAGGGAGCCCGACGTGGGACTCAATCCCAGGACCCTGAGATCATGACCTAAGCCGAAGGCAGAGGCTCCAAAGAAGATTTTTAAATGGCCAGTAAGCATATAAAAAGATGCTCAACATCATCCTCAGTCATTAAAGAAATGCAGACCAAAACCACAGTGAGATACCACTTTACACCCACTAAGATGGCTGTAACAAAAGATGATAAAATGTGTTGGAATAAGTATGTGGAGAAGTTGGAACCTTTCTATATCACTGATGGGATTATAAAATTGTATGGCCACTTTGGAAAACAGTTTAGAAGTTCCTCAAAAATGAAGAATTGAAAACATGTTCACACAAAAATTTGCACATTTATTTTCATAGTAGCACGATTCATAATAGCCAAAAAGTAGAAGCAACCAAAGTATCCACCAACTGATGAATGAACATTCAAATGTGGTATATCTGTACAACAAAATAATACCCATAAGAACAAAAGAAATACTAATACATACTAAAACGTGGATGTATCTTGAAAATATGCTAATGAAAGAAGCCAGACATAAAAAGCCAAATATTGTATGATTGCATGTATGAAATCTCCAGAATAGGCAAATGCATAGAGACACAAAGTAGATTGGTGACTGCCAGGGAATTGAGGGGAGAGAGTGTGCAGAAGGAAGAAGGGGAAATGGGAGTGACTGTTAATAGACATGGAGGTTCTTTTAGTGTCACAGAAATTTCTGGAATTACTGTGAATATACTAAAATCCACTAAATTGAAAACTTTAAAATGGTGAGTTTTATGAATGTGAACTGTATTTCAGTAAATAAATTACAAAATAAGAGATGAAAATGAAAAGGGAGTCACTAAATCCAGCCCACATTCAAGGAGACTGGAACAAGACTCCACCTTCTGATGGGAGGAGTGTCAAAGAATTTGTTGAGCAAATTTTTCCAAACCACACATACTATACATTTATCTGAATGGCTAAAATTAAAGACTGGCAACAAATGTTGGCCAAGAGCAACCGAAACTCTCACACGTTGGTGAGAATGTAAAATGATACAACAAGCACTTTGGAAAACATTTTGGCAATTTTTTAATAAAATTAAATAGATGCTTACCATGACACATGACATACTTAACATGATGAGCACATCCCTGGGTATTTATTCAAGAGAAATAAAAACAGGGGGCACCTGGGTGGCTCAGTCAGTTAGCCTCTGCCTTCGGCTCAGGTCATGATCTCAGGGTCCTGGGATCCACCCCGCATCGGGCTCCCTGCTCTGCTTATGTTCCCCTCTCGCTCACTCACTCTCTATTAAATAAATAAATAAAAATCTTAAAAAAAAGAAAAAGAAAAACCTATACACACAAAGACTTGTACATAAGTATGCATAGCACAATTATGCATTATAAACCAAAGCTGGAAATAACAGTATTGAATAAACTGGGGTTTATCCAAACAATGGACTATTACTCAACAATAAAAAAAAACCGAACTACTGATACAGGCATAAACACAAGTAAACTTCAAAAACAAGCTGAGTGGAAAAAGCCAGACACAAAAAAGAAAATAAAATATTGTTCCAATTTATATGAAACTATAGAAAAGACAAATCTAATGTATAGTCACAGAAGGCAGGTTAGTGGTTGTTTGGGGGTGGAGGTGAGACATTTTGACCGCAAAGGGACACAAAGGGGCACAAATGCTCTCTGCTACTCTCTCAAACAAAAGGGAGGTAGGACACTTTGACTTCAAAGGGACACTTTTTTTGGGTGATGAAATTTCTATATCTTGATTGTGGTAGTGGTTACACAAATTGGTCAAAATATATAGAAATGGCTATATTTCATTCTATATAAATTACCTCTTAAAAAGGTTGGGCAAAAAATTCACCCAGAAACTGACCCTCTCTTAACTGTTTCTATCCTGATCAAAATCTCTTATCATTTTTCACCTGGTTTATTACAACAGGCTTCTGACTTTACTCTTGCCCTCTTTTAGCCTATTCTCAACATAGAATTCAAGTGATGCTATTAAAACCCAAGTCATGTGACACCATTTTTTCTGTTTAAAATCCTCCAGTGGCTTCCAGTCTTACTTTAAGCAAATGTCAAGGGAAACTAAGTTACAATAACCCGTTATGTGATCTGCCTCTATCCTCCATCCCCAACATCTACCTGCCTTCTTTTCCACTCCAGCATTCTGGCCACTTGGTTGCTTTTTGAACACCTCAGGCACTTCCTATCTCAGACCTGTACATTGCTGTTCCTTTTGCTTTGGATGCTTTTCCCCAGCATTCCTACGTGGCTCTCTTTCTCACTTCCTTCAAGTCTTTACTCAAATGTCACCTTTTCTGCAAGGCCTTCTTGACCACCTTATTTAAAATTCCAAGCCCTTCTCTCTGGGTTTAAGAACATTTTAGCAATTGGGGGTGCCTGGATGGCTCAGTGGGTTAAAGCCTCTGCCTTCGGCTCAGGTCGTGATCCCAGGGTCCTGGGATCAAGCCCCATATTGGGCTCTCTGCTCAGCAGAGAGCCTGTTGAGCAGAGAGCCTGTTTCCCCCTCTCTCTGCCCTCCTCTCTGCCTACTTGTGATTTCTCTCTCTCCCTGTCAAATAAATAAATAAAATCTTTAAAAAAAAAAAAAAAGAACATTTTAGCAATTTGGTGATTTGTGGAGATACTTTACAAAGTAAATAGCAAATAATGTGAAAATAATTGTTTGGTTTTTTCCTTTATGAAAGAAATGTTCATTAGGTCTGCTCAGCATCTGTATGGGGCTCAAAGCCATGCTAACTCAATGTGTTGAACTGTAAATGCAGTGATGCCTCTAACACACTTAGGAACCTCAAACAGTTTTACCACCTTCAGAAGCTCCAAGGTAAGAACAGGTATTTAAAAGTGAAGTGGGAATCTGGTTCAAAGTTGCCAAAGCTATGAACAGCATGGCCTAATGGTGAGAGACCAAGGACTCTTGTGCCCCATAAGCTGGGCTGTTACTTCTAAACAGGGCATAAGTTGACCAGGGACTGCTTTTTTAAACAAAGATGTTTCCAACATATGCATAACTAAAAACTGTGACAGAGTTCCTCTGCTTCCTGTCTCTCTGCCCCTCACCACCCCCCCCCCCAAAGTGTTGGTCATCAGCCCATGCTTTTTTATTTTTAATTTATTTTTAAAATTTTTTATTATAAAATTCTTTTTTTAAGTAATCTCTACACCCAACATGGGGCTTGAACCCACAACCCCAAGATCAAGAGTCTCACACCCCACTGACTGAGGCAGCCAGGTGCCCATCAGCCCATGCTTTTAAAAAGCAAAACAAAACAAAACTTTCAGGGACTGAGTGGGTCTCAGAAAACCTGTACATTGGAAATTTTAGGGAAATCCTTTGCCTTTTATTGTGAAAAATAGAGAAAGTGTGAAGGCCAGACTTTCCATGGAGACTGAGAATAAGTTTAGGCTTAAGACCAGCTGAGAAAAAAATTATGCTGTTAAGGGCATATTTAGTATGAATGATTTCTGAAGTGTTTGTCGTTTCTCAGTTTTCTCCCCCTGAATTGTATAAAGTGCTGACTGGTGTTCTCAAGGATAGAATTTATTCTCAGAAGACAGTATCTCCTTCTTAGTAGATAGAAGGGCCCAGCATTGCTATGGCAGGAGTTCTTGATTTGGAGTGGAGTATTGAGTGGAAATGGTGGGGCCTTCACATAAAGTGACCTGAAAAGGGTCGAGAGGGGCACGAGGAGAAGAAGAAGGCAAGGGCAAGGATTCTTGGGCCAAGGAAAAAAATGACTTGCTCAGGGTTATGTGTGTATGTGCCAGGATTAATTTATATAAGTATGTATATTAAATTCAAAGTGTTTTCTCTCCTTACCAACTTGATTTTACTTGTTCCTACTGGACCTTTCACCAGTGCTGGGCCTGGAGATGAGAATTGATGAGAACTAAAAGAGGCTGGATCACTCCACCTGGGAAAAAAACACAAGAGTCCCCAAACAGGCCCTGGAGGTAAGGCAAGTGAGAAGAGAGCCACAGCCCAGAACCTTAGGAGTCTGGAGGGAGGGGAAAGAGAGGAGATCTGAGTGTAGTAGACAGAGGAGTTTTAGAGTTTTCCTATGTGTTCTGAGGTAAGTGCCCTCTGCTGCTCTCTCAAAAAAAAAAAATAATTTTTTTTTTCCATAATGATGCACATTCTCCTCAGGGCATTTGGAATTGGATTGGGCTACATCACTGTGGCCTTAAGGTAACATATAGTGGCAAAACTGAGATTAGAAGTCAGTCTTCCTGTCTCCCTTATTAGCTACCAAAGAATTACCCCCTTGGATAATGTAAAGAAGTTGGTCTGGCCCCTGCTTCCTGAGAGCTGCCCAGTTTAAGAGATGAACAGAAGGTTTATCTTGGTTCCTCGCAACACTTCACAACGCATGCCTGGGCGCTCTGTGGAGAAAGACTTAACCTCTCGCCCAGGGCTCTCTTCCCAAGAGATTCTGTGAAACTTGGGGAAAAGAGCAGAAGTGCTTTACTGCCCCAGGACGCAGAGTAGGACACAGCCAGGAGGAGGACAATAATCACCTGTCTCATGGAACACACTGCAACTAGCCCACCATGAGCCCCTTTTACTATTTTTGCCCCTGCTCTGGAATTGACTTTTCTTCCAAGGAAGTAAATTATTGAAAAGACTATTTTTATCAGTTGAATTACCTTGTGACCTTTTTTGAAAATCAAATGACTTTATATACGACTTTCTCTTCAGTTTAATTGTCTGTGCTTATGACATTACCATACTGTCCTTTATTAATAGCTTCACATATAATAACTTATAAAGTCAGATAATTTAAGTTTCCCAGTGTTGTTCTTTTTTAAGATTGTTTTGGACACTGCATTTTCATATAACTTTTAGAATCAGTGAATCAATTTCTATTTTAAAAGTCTGCTGGCATTATGATTGGTATTATGAGTCTATAGATCAGTTTCGGGAGAATTGACAGCTTAAGAGCACTGAGTCTGTAATGCCTCTTTATTTATCCAGGTTTTATTTCATTTGTTTTAGCAATATTTAGTAGTTTTCAGTGTACACAGAGTGCTCAGATACATTTTGTTAAATTTATTACTTGGTTACCAAATTTTGTGGTATTTGATGCTATTATAAATGGAATTTTTAAATATTTCATTTTCTAAGTGTTTTCTGCTAGTATATAGAAACAAAGGAAATATACTTGACCTTTGAACAATGCAAGGGTTGGGGCAATGACCCTAAAAACTTAACTACTAACAGACTACTATTGACTAGAAGTTGTACCAATAACATAAATAGTCAATTAACATATATTTTGTATATTGTATGCATTATATACTGTATTTTTACAATAAAGAAAGCTGGAGAAGAGAAAATGTGATTAAGAAAATCATAAGAAAGAGAAAATACATTTATAGTACTGCATATAAGTGGACCCGCACAGTTCAATCCCATGTTATTTAAGGGTCAACTACACAATTGATTTTTATATTTGACCTTGTGTCTTTCTACTTTGTTGTAATAGTTTTCTCCAGAGAAACGAAATCAATCAGGTGTAGTGTATATAGAGAAATTCATTTTAAGAAATTGACTCGGGGCGCCTGGGTGGCTCAGTGGGTTAAAGCCTCTGCCTTCAGCTCAGGTCATGATCTCAGGGTCCTGGGATTGAGCCCTGCATCGGGCTCTCTGGTCAGCAGAGAGCCTGCTTCCCCCTCTCTCTCTCTCTCTCTTCCTGCCTCTCTGCCTCTTGTGATCTCTCTCTCTCTCTCTGTCAAATAAATAATTAAATCTTTAAAAAAAAAAAAAAAGAAAAGAAAGAAATTGGCTCACATGATTAGGGAGGCTGGCAAGTCCAAAATCTGCAAGTTGGGCCAGCAGGGTAGAGCCCCAGGAAAGAGCTAATGTTACACTTCTGAAGACTGTTTTCTGTCAGAATTCCTTCTTGTTTGGGGGGGATCAGTCTTTTGTTCTATTCAAGTACTCAACTGATTGGATGAGGCTCACCCACATTATATAGGGCAATCTCAACATATACCAATTTATTTATTTTTTTTAAGTAGGCTCTATACCCATTGTGGAGCTTGAACTAAGGACCCTGAGATCAAGAGTTTCATGCTCTACCAACTGAGCCAGTCAGCTGTCTCTCAATGTCCATTGATTTAAATGTTAATTTTACCCAAAAATACCCTTACAGAAACATCCAGAATAATGTTGGACCAAATATCTGGATACCATTTCCCAGCCAAACTGACACAAATAATTAACCATCATACTTGTTAACTTAGTAATCAATTAAATTCATCTACAAATAAAGATAACAAAAATGTTTATATTCCTTTCAAATCTTTATGTTTTTCTTCCCCTTGCTGTAATGCCCTGGTAGGAACTCCAGAGCTATGTTAGAAGAAGAGTGGGCATTGTCCCTTATTCCCAATCTTATGAAGATAGTATTCAACATATTACCATTTTGTATGATGCTAACTATTTATTTTTGGCAGACACTCTACAGGAAAAATTCTTCTATGTTCTGTTTCCCCACAGAATATTCTCATTACTTCACTTCTGACAATTCTGAATACCAAATATGTGTGTGGGTTTTTCCTTACACTAAGCAATTCTCCAAGTCTTCAGATACCACCTGGGTGCCCTATAACTTAACTCAATTCCGACAGCATGTACTGTCTGCCCCTACTTCAGATGTCAGTTGTTACGTATAGGCTTATCATCTGTGCCTCTGACTGACCAGCTATAAATGGAACTCTCATCAACCCCCTCCTTGGGTTTGATCATTCAATGTGAGCAATGGCTCACAGAACTCACGAATCAGTTTATTATAAAAAGATACAGCTCAGGATTAGTCAGATGGAAGAGACACATAATTATGGAAAGGTCTGGGGGGAAGAGGTGTAGAACTTCCATGCTCTCTCCAGGTACACCATCCTCTCAGTATCTCCATGTGTTCACCAACCTGGTGAATTTTGTAGAGGTCTCCAATCTCCCTCCAAACACACTCCTAATCCCCCTCCCAATCCCCCATACTTCAGCGTTTTTGAGGAGGCTTCATGATGTAGGCATGATTGATAGAATGCATTGGCCATTGGTGAATGATTTAACCTCCAGACCCTCTTCCCACCCTGGTCCTGGGGGTTGGGGATAGGTGTGGGAGAATGAAAGTTCCAACCCTCTATCACATGGTTGGTTCCCTGGCAACCAGCCCTCATCCAGTGGTTATCTAAGGACTTTCCAAAAATTGCCTCATTAACATAAACTCAGATGTGGCCAAAAGTAGCTTGTTATGAATAACAAAATACACTCATTTCACCTTTATGTTCTAGAGCTATTTGAGGAACTGGGACCAAAAATTAAATATGTAGCAAAAGATCCCTTATGCTCTTATCATGTAGGAAATTACAAGTGCTGCATAGATTCTATGCCAAGAACCATGGGTGAAAACCATAACATATATTTTTTATATCACAATATCATAGTTCCTATGGTTAGTTTGTTGAAAATTTTCAGTCCAAATGTGGGCTAAATTTTATTAAATGCTTTTCTGTATATATTGAGATGTTTAAATGTTTTCTTTCTCATTTATTTTGTTAATGTGCTAAATTATATTGATTTTCAAGTAATAGGCTAAGTTTGAATTCCTGGGATAAACTTTGCTTGGTGATGATATGCATCCATTGTATATATTTCTAGATTTAATATTTTAATATTCTGTTAAGAGTTTTGCATCTATGTTCATTAGGGGCATCTAGTTTGCAACCTTATTTCTAATACCTTTTAAGGTTTTGGCATCAGTTATATTGGTCTCATAGAAGGAATTTGGAAATGATTTCTCCTCTATTTTAAGATTGATATCATTATTATTTTTAAGATGTGATGGAATTTATCAGTGACACCATTTTTGTTGTTGTAATAATGAATTCAACTTCTTGGATACATATAAGATTATTCAAATTTTCTTTTTTATTGCACATAAGTTTGATAAGCTTTTTAAAGAAATTTGTCCATTTCTCTTATGTTGTTAAGTATAAAGACTTAATGGTTGTTCATAATACTTCATTACTATCCTTTTGATATTTATAAGATCTGCAGTGATATTCCCTCTTTCATTCCTGATATCTTAAATTGTGTTTTCTTTTATTTTGGATAGAAAGAAAACATTTATTGAACCAAAATCAATACTTTCTTTTAATATCTACAAGCCAACACTGAATGAACACAGTGTACAAAAAAAGTATGCCTATATTATAAAAATATGTCAATTTTATCTTCTGGGTGCTGAGCAGAAGTCATTTTAAACAAAATCAAGGCAAACTTGTTCTCTATGATAAAACTGCTATAATTTAATAACAAAAGTGAAAGCTAATATATACTCACAAAATATCTTTAAAGGCTCACTTTTTTATTTTTTTAAGGATTTCATTTATTTATTTGACAGAGAGAGATCACAAGTAGGCAGAGAGGCAGGCAGAGAGGGAGGCAGAGAGGGAGGGAAGCAGGCTCCCTGCTGAGCAGAGAGCCCGATGTGGGGCTTGATCCCAGGACCCCGAGACCATGACCTGAGCCAAAGGCAGAGGCTTTAACCCACTGAGCCACCCAGGTGCCCCTAAAGGCCCACTTTAAAGGCGATAATGCTGCATTGAAAATGCTGAACCCAATCACCATAGTGAATTAACTACATGGGATACCCATGTAGTTAAATTGTGTTTTCTAAGCTGACCAATTAATTTGGTCATATCAATTAAGTTTTTTAAAGAGCCAAATTTTGGCTTTGTTAATATTGTTAATTTTCTCTATTTTATTTTTCTGTTATGGATTTCTGCTTTTGTCATCATTTTCTTTAGTATTTCCTAAATAAAACTACTTACCCTAGATTTAATTTGCTCATCTTTTCCCAGTTTTGTTTTTTTTTT
>CM052798.1:68367175-68383926 GCA_028533885.1 Nasua narica | reverse complement strand
ACCCAGGTGCCCCTTTTCCCAGTTTCTTAATGGAGAAACTTAGATCATTGATTTTAAACCCTTATTTTCATTATCATTCAGTTCAAAATATTTTCTAATTTTCCCTGTGATTTCTTCTTTGACCATGGGTTAGTAGAAGTGTGTTATTTAATTTTCAAACATTTGGGGGCCTTTTGAAATATCTCCCATTGTCAATGATTTCTAATTTTATTCTTTTGTGGTCAGAAAACATACTTTGTATGATTTCAGTCTATTCAAATTTATTGAGACATATTTTATTGCCTAGCATATGGTCTATCTTGGTGAACATTTTATGTGTCCTTGAAAATGATGTGCATTCTGCAGTTGTCTGATATAGCATTCTATAAATGTCAATTATGTCAAGGTGGTTGATTGTATTGTTCAGTTCTTCTGTATTCTTAATGATCTGGGGGATCTAGTTCTTCGGGAGCATTAAAATCTTTATAATTCTGAATTATCTATTTCTCTCCTTATTTTTGTCAGCTTTTGCTTAATGTATTTTGAAAATGATTTAGATATATATACACTTAAAATTGCAACATCTTTCTGATTAATTGAATGTTTTATTATTATAAATTATTACTCATTATCTCTGGCAAGACTCCTTGTCTTAAAATCTATTTTGGTCTGATATTAATGTAGTAATTCCAGTTTTCATATGCTTACTGTTTTCATGGCATATTCATTTTCATCTTTTAATTACAACCTATTATTACCTTTATATTTGAATTGTGTCTCTGTTCAAGACATCTTAAGGAATGTTCTAGTTATCTATTGCTATGTAGCAAACTGCTCCAAATCTTAGAAGCTTAAAACAACAACCATTTTATCTCAAGATTCTTTGCGTCAAGAGTTTGGGCAGGGCTTAGTTGAGCAGTTCTGCTCCTTTGTCTTAGATTATTGACTTGGCTGCATCCACTTGAACAGACCTGGAAGGTCCAAGAAGATCTCACTCACTTGCTTGTCTGGTCCCTTCTTTAAGCTCAGGCTTCCTTCAGTATGGTGTCCTCAAAGTATTTGCACTTCTTACATGAAGGCTAGATTCTAAGAAGGAATGTCATCAAAATAGTTTTTCTAAGTTTATATGTCTTGTTCTCTTCCTTCTTAAGAGAAACTTGCTTTTTTCCCAGGTAATTTATTTTCAGGCTCGGTATCCTTTAGGGAAATCTGTGCCCTTCCCCTTTCGCAGGATGGATAAAGATTAGCTAATAATCTAATCATGATAAGTGTATTCCTCTTGCCCCACAAGGCCGGTGACACAACCCTGAAAGAGGCTTGAGGTGAAGTCAGAAAGACTTTTGAGAAGGTGTTCATCACGTCTTAAAAAGGATATGATAGAAGAATGTCCCCCTTTTCTGATGCTGAACATTACCTGCATCTGACACATTGAACTATATGGCCGTATTGCCACCATGAAGGAAAGACACAAAGGGAGGAGCCAACATGCTGACATGGCTGAAGAGAAATATAGAAAAAAATCTGGGTCCTTGATGATATTACTGAGATATTAAATCAGTCAATTGGGGAACCACAAGATTCCCCTCCCCTGCCATTTTATGGAGATATAACAGACATATAACATTATATTAGTTTAAGATATACAACATAATGATTTGTTATGTTGTTATATTACAGAATTATTGCCACAATATGTTAGGTTAACATCCATCACATAGTTTAAAATGGTTTTTTTTCTTGCGGTGAGAACTTTTAAATTTATTCTCAAGCAACTTTCAAAGATACAATTAAGTATTGTTAACTAGATATTACATCCCCCGAGTTTATACCTTTTGACTACCATCACCTATTTTTCCCACTCCCGACCTCTCACCTCTGGCAACCACCAATCTGTTCTCTGTTTCTATGAATTTGGTTTTCTAGATTTCATATACAAATGAGATCATATAGTGTTTGTCTTTCTCTGTCTGACTTATTTTACATAGGCTAATGCCCTCGAGGTCCATCCATGTTGTCACAAATGGAGGGACCATGAGATTTTTGCCCTTCTGTTTTGTGAAATAACTTTTATTTGCAACCTAAAGCATTCTGAAAGATAAGAGGCAGAGGTTAAAACAGAGGTGATGATGGACCCAGAGTTATAAATCCTTTATTATTCTTAATATTATCATTGGTTAGTGGAGGGAAGATACTTAATACATTTAAATCCACAGTACAAATTATAAAGCACAGCAAAACATGTGGTATGGATTTAAATGTGTACTTTATAAATGAAATTAAAAAACAAAGAAACAAAATTATTTTTTCCTCCAAATGGCATCATTTCTGCGGAGCTGCTGCTGGCAACAGACCTGACATTGCATAGAGCTGAAGGTAAGAATCATATTGTCAGAAAAGATTATCTTGACGTTAAAATTATGATGACTAAGATCATGGTTTTTGGCATCTCAATCAAATCACAGATTTGGGTTTAAAAATCCATAACTGGTTTGTAAAGATAGGAAATAGAAGAGAACCCTAAGAAAAGCCCCAAATGATTAGGTCTTAGTCTAGTGTGGTCACGCGTATCACAATGAGTGCTGTGTGCCTTTTTTTTTTTTTAATTTTTATTTGAGAGAGAGCAAGAGAACATGAGCTGGGGGAGGGGCAGAGGAAGAGGGAGAAGCAGACCCTGCTGAGCAGGGAGCCCAATTTAGGGCTCAATCCCAGGACCCTGGGATCATGATCTGAGCCCAAGACAACTGAGCCACCCAGGTGCCTCGGTGCTATGTCTCTTAGTCACAAACACTTCTATTTATTGACAGTCATATAACTGTAATTGTTTTAATTTTAATAAGGTGTGTGAGTAAGTTACTTAGACTCACTCAATCTTTTGGCTTTCACAGAAGTGTAATTTTTAAGCCACTTGGATCAGTGAACAATTTTGCCCACTTTTATCTTGCCTTATCAAGTAAGGATATAAATTAAAAGCATCTTTCACCTTCAATTGTAATTATTTCTGAAAAGAAACAATGTTCAACATTACATAAAGATAGAATTTTGGAATTTCTAAAAGATTTAATTTTGCCACATAAAATTGCATTTATTTAGTTTTGTTCACATATTTACTGTAGATGTGTGAAACTCCTTCACAGACTGGCACAAACCTGCAGACAGGCACATGGGCAAACACCACTGATTTCTCCTAAATCTATTATAAACTGGAAAATGCTTACCTTCATCCCTCTATACTGAAAAGTAGTTTTTGCCTCTTTATTCAGTGACTGTTATGTCTGTGACATGTAAGACCTCGTGGCAGCCACTCTGGAGAACCCCAAAACATGTAAGGCCTAGCCCCTGACCTTTCGCTGTTGATACCTTGGCTGGGCCATAAGAACATGTCACAGAATTAGGCAAGTCCTGCGTTCTCTGCACCAAGTGTTTTATATTTAGTAAAGTCCAAAATCCCAGTGGATTTAAAAAAAAATTTTTTTTTTTAATTTCTTTCAGGTCTTAACCTCATGTATCTTTACTAATGGGCAGCCAAACAGTGAGCAATGTTGATTTTGATAGCTCTAGGAAACCAGAAAAGCAGTGTTGTAAGGGGCGAAGCTAATCAAGGCCATAAAGGGACCATTACAGGAGAGTGTGAAGATTGCAGTATTCTGTGAATAGGAGACCAGCTGCACATGGACTTGTCACCTCTGGGGTCTGTTCTTCCCAGCTCCTCACTGAAGCTTCTCTCTCGCTCTCTCTAGCCCTCTTCGAGCAAACGGCTGAGGAAACACCCCTTCTGTGTTACTTCTGTGCTCTGTGATTTCATCTAGCTCTCAGAACTGCCTTCTAAGAATGTCTGAATTTGATCAGGACCATAAGATGATTATGTTCTCACTACAAGTGAATTGTGAACTAACTATTGAGTTGGCAGCCAAGATCAATAACCTTCCTCCTCCTCCTGTTTTTTTTTTTAGGAAGTTCCCTCAGCAGAGGCCGTTACCAGACATTCTATCCATAACTCAGCACAGAGTCCTCTGGACTGCCTAGTGGGCAAAATTAGCTCTAATCCGTCGCTAATTTAGCTCAGAAAGAAACTGCTCGTTTCTGGAAAATGCACGGAACGATGTTTGAGAATTTTGAAATGATCAACTAAGGAGAAAAGAATTTTAAAAACAAAACTAAATAGTGACTTCTCCCAAGACACGTCTGCATTATTTTCAAGCTTTTCTTTCTACCAAACAAATCAACTCAGGTAAGCAGAAGCGGTGTAGGAGTTGTATCCTAATTTCATCTATTAAGATCTTTGAGAGCCAATACATTTTGGTTTAATCCCAATCTTTTTTTTTTTCTTTTCTGTGAGCTTGTTTCATAATAAACATTTTAAAACATTTCTTTCCCAAAGTGCCTCTCCTCAAATATCTTGTCTAAATGGTCTATCAGGTTCCAATTTGGCTAATTTGGCAATGCTAACTCCCGCTTTATTTAACCTGCGAGGCTAGGTATCGAAGTCCTATCTAATTGGGGTCATTTGCCAGAAAACACCCAGGAAATGGGCTTCCCCCATATACCTAGTGTGATTTTGAAACACTATTGTCAGGAAATGCAAGCAATCCCTGAAACTTTTTCCCTTGGGTTACCAGAGTCCGAGACAATTGATGACATTACATCGGTCGTTCATTTTAGATTCGTGGAGCCTACAAAAATCAATAGTTTTCCATTATCAGGTCCAGCTGGGTCACTAGCCTGTCAATGAGCTGTTACAATTGCTGTACAGGGGTGAGCCTGACCAGTCAATTGCTGCTGACAAGAGGAAAACATGCTGACAGCCACAGGGACAAGTCAGAACACAGATTTGCACTTGAGTTTGCCATCCAAAGAGACTCAGAGCAAGGCCATTTTCAAGACATGGGGCACACTCTGTGGGAGGCCTGGGGGAGGCTCTCCCCCCTGGTTTTATAGCACAAATGCCAAAGGGCCTGTCCTACCTCCTTCAGCCAACCGTCTCCTGTAGAGACTATCCTGTGGTCACTGTCATTGTTAGTAAGAGGGCCTATACCAGCCAGAGTTGTCCCTAAACACCATCTTCTGTTCCACATTGTACCCAGAGTAAGAGTAGGAGGAAAGAACTCTGCTTTTACTACCACCAACTCCGATGTAATCATACATATCCTGAAGAATATAAGAACTTAAAAGAGGACATAAACGAGCCAAAGGCACCAAATATAAACAGATATGACTAAACCCGTTGCGAGTAAGTATTGACTGAAGGACAGAAGGTCCTCCAGTGTTGATATATAGACTCCCTTGTTCCATCGTTATTTATCACACTATCTCTACTTTGATCTCAACTTGAGATATTTTACTAAACCAAGAATCTCTCATTGGTGTCTCATTCACAGCCACTCCCCGTGATGCAGTGAACAGCAAGCAAGGGGAACTGAGTTCTTTTTTTTTTAAGATTTTATTTATTTATTTGACAGAGAGAGAGAGATCACAAGTAGGCAGAGAGGCAGGTAGAGAGATGGGGGAGAAGCAGGCTCCCTGCTGAGCAGAGAGCCCGACGCTGGGCTCGATCCCAGGACCCCGAGACCATGACCTGAGCCGAAGGCAGAGGCTTTAACTGACTGAGCCACCCAGGTGCCCCAAGGGGAACTGAGTTCTACTTGCCCTACCTTGGGATGTAGAGCACTCAGCTTCAATAAGTATTTTAAGTGCCCCCAAATTAATAAAATGGAGACTGGCCTGCCTTTACCTACTGTGTCACAAGGTTGTCATGAGATTCAAAATGAAATCAATTGAGAGTAATCTCTGTCCAACCAAGTGACTGCGTATGTATGTGTTCATGTGTCTCTTGCTCTCTAGAAACTATCTATGCAGCAAGAAGTTTAGAAGCCATGGAAAGAAGTCCTTCTTTCTCCAGAATCATTCATTTTTGGTCTAGACAGAATGTTTTCATTTTTTAGTTGAACACATGAATAATGTATCACATATTCCATCATGAGTGAAAGCCAAAATTTAGAAGACAGCTCTGAAGTCTTACTGGGTTTGACGGCTCTCCTTAGTACATAGTGCAGAGGACTGAGATGCTAGCAGAGTAGAGCCACGCTGTCTGGGTTCCTGCGTGCTGAGGGATTTCTGAAGCAATGGGAATTTGTGCAGTGCTCTGATCTCCTCATGCTGGTTTTATTTCAGACATCAAACTTTTAAGCTCAAAAGATAAATATTTTGAATTTGTTTCAATATTATGATTTTTAATGTTTCACTTTTATTAACATCTTTCAAGTATTAAATTCTAGCCTTTTTAAAAATGCCTCCAGTCTTGGGTTTGATTCTTTTGGAAGTCAACATTCATTTGTGTTCTATCATCAAACAAAACTGGTAATCAACTGTATTACTGGAAGCCAACTAGCTACGCTTTTCTTCTTCTTTTTTTATTATACCACCAAAAAAAAAAAAATCATTTTCTTTCAATGAGTAAAAAAAAGTAGTTTTAACAAGAGCAAATTTGCTAGTAATTAGATGAACCAGTCTTATGTCTTCTAGCACTTAGAAGCATGAAATTCATCAGAACTCTCATAGCATTAATTAAAAAGAATTTATGTTTTTTTAATAAAATGCTTCATGTTTTAGCTCCTTTATTCCCCCACCAAATGTGATTATGTGGGGGCTGAAGGGAATTCAGGTTAATATGTTGACACACTTAACAATGCAGGGTCATGTTGCACAATACGCTTCACTGGTTTGGTTCAGTACACCCCCTGACAGGGCCTAATCATCCCCTGCCCTAAAGGCAGAGGGAAAGAGAGGATTTTAATTACTGCTCTGTATGCAAGTTTGCCAGCATTAAATTGAGACATAATTAGGCCTCTGAATTTTAATAATTGTCCTAGCTAATTGGGCAGACAAGTACGTTATGCAGCATGGCGTGATTAGATAATTAGTATTTCCAAATGACAAAATTGGGCTCTTGATTACAAATTCTACACGAAGGGGGAAAAAGGTAGCAAGCGGATCTTTACAAGTCTATTAAGAGAGAGTTTAGCGACGTTGGTAATTTAAAGTCCATTAGGAAGCCAACATTTCATTCTCAGAGCTGGGGGTCTAGGACAAAGGCCTCTGGCCAACTCTGGCTCCCACTTAAGTCTCCTCCCCAGGGTGTTGTGATTTCTCTGGGGTCTGTTCATCTCCCCTACCCCCCACCCCCATCCCAGGCCTAGCAGTCTTCACTGACCTTGGGTAAGATCTCTTTGGCTAGACACCAGATGGCAGGTGATAACTCTGAAAAAGAAATCATGGGATGTAGGAAGGGTAGAACAGAAAAGGAGTAACCTACCCGGTCAGGGTATATGTATCTATTGTGTTTTTCCTTTGCAAGCAGCTGTTCTTTCATTCTTCTCCCAGAATTCACCACTTTCATTCTGTCCTCAGCTCCTCTAAAATCTTTTTGGTGGAAAATCTTGAGTAAAAATCTTAAATTTTTGAGGTATTATGTTATTGGGGTAAAGAGCATGGGTACTGGAGATTGACCTGGGTTTGAGATCATCACTTGCTAGGAATATGCCCTTGGAGAAGTTACTTAATTTTGCAAAATCTCAGTTTTCTTATTGGCAAAATGAGGAAACTTCCCCCGTAAGTTTGTTGATAGGATTAAACAAGATAATAAATATAATTTAAAGCCCAATGCCTGGTACAGAGCAAGTGCTCCATAAATATTAAATGAAAATTAAATCAATGACTTTAGAAGCTACAAGGTGAAGCTACTATACTCTACTATACTCTTTACTAACTCAAATGTGGCAAGGGTCCCTGGTTCCTTTGCTTTCTAAGAGAGGAACATGGTGCTCCACTTATGCTGGGGGAAACCCAGTGGCAACAGCTACCTTTACAACTCAAATGCCCAACCATATTTCCTTTCTGTCCATTCTTCAGAGGTTAGCATTGCAGGCAAGCCTGGCCATTCAGAAATCATGGGGACAGTTAACCTAAGAAGAATGTGGTATAAATTCTGCATCTTACTCCACCTTGTGACTCACTCTTCACATATGTCACTTAATTGCCCACAGAGGCATATTTCTGGCTGCTAAATTTTTCTCACAATAATTGAGTACGTGGGCTTTAGAGTTAGGGTTTTCAGGCAAAAGGAAAAACTGAATACAAGCCAGAATCCTTCTAAAAAATGATTTATAGGTGATTGGTGGATGATAATATGATGGTAGCTTGTTACAGGAAACTCAGTTGTTCTGGATGTGTATATCCATGTACAGTCATTAAGGATGACTATAAGGAAAATAACAGTGTCTCCATAGCTTGGTCAGGACAATCTACCAGACTGAATGAGAGTTTCTTATGACTTTCTCAGAGTTTGTGCATTCTGCCAGAAAGATTCCAATTCAGAATGCAGAGTTGTCTCCGTGGGTAAACTTTATATCACCATGACATAATCTCTACAGTACATAACACCTAAATATCAGAGAGAGAAAGAAAAGGTACTTAAGATTAAGTATAGAATGCATACATTCTGTTGGAAGCTTAGAAGGGAAAAGTGAGATGAGAATGGATGAGAGTAAAAACAGATGGAGAAAGAGTAAGTGATCTCCTCTTGGGGTTGTCTCTCTGTTGTTCACAGGGACCCTGTTCCCAGGGTCACGCGAGGGGCCTGGAGAGTGGGTGCAGGGCTTTTGCCTCACTGCACTTCCTAGATGTCAAGAGGAAATATCACCGTGGGCAGAGGGTGGGAGAGGTAATAACTGTCATAAGATTTTCTTTCTCGCCACACAAAGCTAGAGCTTCCTTCCGCTCTTTTTGAAGAAATGCGTGTATGACTGATCGCTCAACACCTTGTTGGTTCTGATTGCAGAAAACACACCTTATAAATATATGATAACCATCCTGTAATAGAGAGTGTGACAATTTACTTCACAGTGCGTTTCGGGCTGCTAATTGATCGTTTCAGTCCAGGGACGATTTGGAATAAATTATAGCCATCAAAAGGATATCACAGCTCATTTTGGTGGAAGACTTTCCACGTCGCTTCGCGTACGTCTCCGGGAGAGCGAGCGCAGATTGCACCCGCGGGCGGAGAGGAGGGGTGGGAGCGGGAAAGAGGAGGAGGAAGGGTGGGGGCGGAGGGGGCGGGGCCGGTGGGACGGGGCGGGGCTGGTAGCGGTGCGCGCCCTCGCGCGCGTGCGCGCGTCCGGCAGCTGCAGGTCCGAGGCCGGACGGTAGAGGCCTCCCTTCTGAGGCGACGGCGCGGCCGCAAGCGTCTAGGGTTCAGCTCTCCAACCCGCGTGTCCTTCCCGACGAGGTTCCTGCGCCGCCCGAACCGAGGGTGAGTATTCCCCACCCGCTCTCCTCCCCCCGCAGGCGGCAGCGCCTGCTCACTTGAGGTGAGAATGTCCCCCGGGCTGAGGGCCGCTCTGGGGGCAGAGGTGCTCACGTGCGCAGGGTCTCACCTCCAGCTCGTCGCTTCCCCTCAGCCGGGCTTCGCCGGGCGGGGGTCGGGTAGACGTGGTAGCGTGAGACGCTGCTTTCTGAGCTCCGGGAGCGGGATTAGCGAGGCTTGGAGTCGCGGTGGCTCGGTTGGGGGCTTTGTATGCGGCTGGGGTCCGCGGCTCGGGTAGTTCTGCTTCTCACGCCCTAGTTGGGGAGGAGGGCTTGTGACAGACCCAGGCTCGGGGTTTGGGGAGAGGAAGGAGGGAGCCTTGCCCGCCGCAAACCCCAGGAGAGAGCAAGGAGAGCGTAGGTCGGCCTGGTGGCTACGCGAGACGGTGCCGGGGGCTCCAGTGCTCCACGTCGGGAGGGCGGCGGGACGCGCGCCCTGGGGGACCCGGGAGAGCGGCGGCCCGAAAGCCTACGTGACCGGACCCTGTCAGCCCCTCAGCCGGGTCTGGAGCCACTCGCTCCCCCAGACCCTCGTCTTGTTTTCATTTCCCAGCAAAGTGTGTGAAGTTGTGTGGTGGTGGTCATGGAGAAGGGAGACCCAAAGTCCTAACCCTGGATGGGATTCGAATTTGGGGCGGAGGTAGTTTTTCCTACTCCTGTCGCAGGCACTTGGCGTTTCTGGTCTCCCCGCTTCGCCCACGAGACCTCCCTGGCGACTTTTATTCTCCTCCCAAGTTAAAGCATAAGAAGGGTTGAGGCCCTTCAGCTCCCAGGTAACACACCCCTCTATCTATCCCAAGTGCTCAAAGTCGGGGCTTCGCGCGGTGTTCTTAGTTGTTTAATCCTCTGTCACGCTAATACATTATGTCAGTCGAGGGCACGGATGTTTCCATGCAGGCGATTTTGACAGCAATCATCATACCAAGCTATTATGAAGTGTGATGTCAGTGCGTTCTGGAGGAAGGATAATATATAAGCCAGTTCTTGACACGCTCTCTTACAAGGAAACCTCTGAGACCATCAGTAAGAGGCATTTTAATTCACACACCAAAAATATTTTGTGTTTGGTTGACATCTTTCAAAATGCTGAAAGAGGTAGTAGCATTTATCATTTTGTAGGTATTTATCAATATAGTCACAGAAGCCGCCCTAGGAAGGAGGAGGGTTTTGTTTTATTCCTATTCTGTCATATAAACCAAGGAGCAAAGATGTTTTGTCCTACCAAATAGTTAGTGGGAAGGCTCTATTTATGAAACTTAAACATCTTCTAAAACTGGAATAATTGGAAAAGTGAGGAAACTAGTTGTGTTTATACCTTTGTTGTGGAAGAAAATCATCTGCTAGCTTAAGTGAGAGACTGTATATTTTTAACACAAGTGCTAGGTGTGTGAAATGATCAGTTTATCTCAGGTATGGAAGTCAGGTAAACATTCCAGTCTTAGTGACTACTTGGGTATTACTCTTGGATATTAAAGACTGATTATATCAGGAGTCACTTAAAATAAGTGATTAGGTTCAAAAGTATTGCTGGGGTCCAGTATTCAGAATGAATTCTGAAATCTGAAAGTGATCCAACTCTAAGCAAATGCTTTAGGCTTGATATTACATAAGATAAACTGTATTTACGTGGACCAAATCCTGTAGGAGTCGGTTTTACAGTGGACTCCACATGTTTTGATCCAAGATATGATTTTCTTTTCCTCCATTTATTAATTCAATAAGTACTTATTCATTATTTGTTATAGGTCCTCCATTTCATTTAGCCATTGAACAGGATCCCCATAGGCAACTAATAAATAATTGTTGAAGTGTAACTAGATCTGAATCTTCTCTTGGCTCCAAGAAATTCAAGGAGTGTTATTATTATAAAAGAGTTAAAAAGTGTAGCCTTTCATTTATACAAAAGAAAAATAGGATTGATTACTCTCAAGTAGTAAATCAAGGAAGGAAAAATTAGAAGTCAGAGTTTTCTCCAGCTTGTGCCCTATTCCCACATAGTGCCATGTGGTTTTTTTTTTCCTTCTTAAGACTTTAAAAAACAAAGTTTAAAGGACTTGCATGATTGAATGGGTTTATGATACTCTTTTTAATTATTTTAGAATGTAAAGTTTTCCCTAAAAGTCTGGCTCCTTATATGGTGTGCTGGCCTGACTAGTTTTATGTGAGTGAAAGCATTATATTTTTAGTAAAAATCAAAACCACATACCCCTTTCCTCCCAACCTAAAAAAAGAATTGCGTACAGTTAAGTGAAGCAAACAAAAAATATCTCAAGTAATCACAAGTCACAAGCACTCCTGGTTAAAATTCATTTTCATAGGGCACCTGGGTGGCAGAGTCCTTAGGCATCTGGCTTTGGCTCAGGTTATGATCCCAGGGTCCTGGGATTGAGCCCCACATCAGGCTCCCTGCTCAGCGGGGAGCCTGCTTCTCCCTCCCCTCTCCCACTCCCCCTGCTTATGTTCCCTCACGATGTCTCTCTCTAATAAATAAATAAAATCTTTTTAAAAATTCATTTTCCTTGGTTTAATAGAAATAGAAAAATATCCAGTATGTTTATCCCAATTATTTGTAGTTTTACTGTTCTTGTGGATAATACTTGAAATAGTTTCGAACAATGCCTAGATCCTTAAATATCAAGACATTTTTCTGTGAAATATGTAAGATGCACCTAAAGAATGTAAAACTTTGTGAAGTGCAGTAACAGAAGATGTTAAGAATAATTTTATCTTTAACTTTAAAAAGTGTGCCGTAGAGCTGAAACTATGTAACCAAGATATGAATATAAATTGATATAGTCAAACATACCAGGACTTACACATATATTTTAGTGTGTTTTTATCTAGCTAGGCATCTTGGAAGTCTGTCATTTATTGTAATGATGTGTTCACTGCTGCCATTGATCAAACCTATCTTGGAGCTCTTCATTAGGCACTTTTTTCAAAACTCACAGCACATCTTGTTAAAAAGCCTAGGAGGTGGTAAGTCATCTTCCTTTAAAGACCTTCAGTACCCAGGGCACCTGGGTGGCTCAGTTGGTTAAGCTTTTGCCTTCCGCTTGGGTCGTGATGCCAGGGTCCTGAGACTGAGTCCTGCATCTGGGCTCCTTGCTCAGTGGGGTAGCCTGCTTCTCCTTCTCCCTCTGTGTCTCCCCCAGCTTGTGCTTGCACATGTGCTCTCTCTCTCTCTCTCTCTCTCTGTCAAATAGATAAAATCTAAAACAAAGAAACAAACAAAAAAACCTTCAGTGCCCTGAAAAGTAAGGGGGGGTGACCAAGTCAGGATAATATAATTTGGGGTCAAAATAACCAAAAAGACAATTAGATGGCTTTCTTTAACAGCTTTTAAACTAGTTCTAAAGACATTCTATGAACATAGTTTGAATAATGGCAGCACCATTGGAATAAAAGTAGCTGCTAAGAAAAGTTCTCATTTGGAGCTATACATTCTCTTTGATTGTCAATGTATTTTTAATTTAACAGTTACTTATAGTGTATACAGACATATTCAGAAAATTGTGTTGAGAATTTAGTTGATCTGGATTTTATGAAAGTTCACTTTTGCTGCTATGATTACAAAAGCTGTTAAGTTCTAGAATGTGGAAATGGGTAGGAAAAATTCAAGATGTCAGGCTAAAATCAGGATTTGCCCTATATAGTTCTACAGAATTAGTGCTCAACATTTCTTGAAATATAAAAGAATCATACTCAGTTGAGAAACCAAACTTCTCCTGTATTCTATTTTGTGAGCAAGGCATTTACCATTAACAAATTCAGTGATCCTTAGACTATAGGTTAAATGTAACCTTTGGGTCAAAACACTTGTCATTTTTAGTAGTTGGTTGTGAACATAGACCCCAAAGTAGATGTGTCCAAGAACCACCGTATATTGCTATAAGTTAACAATATACTATCAAAATACAGAATCATGAAACTCCTTACCCAGTGCATTTGAACTTATGATATTCAAGACCAAAATATGAGAAAGAGAATAGAAAGATAAGGAAAAGAGAAAGAGGGAGAGGGTAAGAAGTAGGTCATGGGGCTTTTGAATTATAATTAGTTGAATTCATTTGAGGGAAGAGTTTATAAGTGCTTTCCAAAAACCACCAGCAAACAATTTAAAATCTGAGGGACTAGTTCAGATTCAACTCCAGCTGAGACTATATGGAAAACCAAGAAAAGCAGAAAGAATGTAATTAGCTGAGTAGGAATTTTTATACGAGTTCAGGTCTAATACCTCAGTATTATATAAAAGGTCCACAGGATCATTAGTGATTAGCAGGCACCCAGACCATAATGACGAGAGATCAAGGCCAGGGGACAAAGATGAAAGAGCCTTCCTGCTTAAACTGAATGTTACAAATGCTAGTGCACTTACATAGGGAAAGTCAGCCAGCAGATTAAAAAAAAAAAAAAAAAATAGAGCAATGGTCCCAAAGCAACAAATATGTTCTTCTCTTTCACCCCAGAGTTAGATTGGATGTGGAGATTAACCAAGCTTGAGCTGACGCAAAAAGAATGTCCTTGTTTCAGCCACTTATAAGCCCTGGAAATTTGAGTTCTGTCTGCTTTAATGAGCTTGTGTATTGCCCAGAAATTGGCAAAGGGGACCTGCTGGGTCCTGTATACCAGGGTTACATTCCTAACTAAAAGGTCAGTGAACAAGGTGGACAGATCCAATTCCAGATATTTTCTGGGTACACCCTGGATTGTTTGTCCATTAGGTAGACAAAACAGCTCCTAAATAGTATCTTCTAAGTACAGGGGAGTAATAGGTACCTACTCAACCCTCAATAGATGTGACAGTTGTGGAAAAATAGGTGACATGTTAACCTTTTTTTTTTAATGGATAGCATAACTATCATGTGTGCTCATATTCTATAGATTTTAAGAACCATCCAAATATTTCTTACTTTGAGTCTACTGAATTTTTGTCTATAGTGTTTATAGCTTCAGGATTGGAGTAGGGAGCTCTTAGTATGGCCCCAGGAAGTTGTGATAGAATTAAGTGTGGTTGGTGTAGTTTGAAGTCCATCTCTTTCATAGAGAGGTTCTTGGCTTTAGATTTACAAAGTTTACTTGTGGATCAGAATATAGAATAGGTGGGAAATTGCCTTTAGTCCTGGGAAGTATCATGTGATAGAATCCTAGGCCAGGAGTGGGGACCAGGTTTACCGTATACCAATTGTGTTACTTGAAGAAAATTTTAGTTTCCTTATAGGCAAAATGTGTATCCTAGTAATACCCACTGGGTGTACCTCAAAAGGTAGTTTTGAGCCTCAACTGCGATGGAGTAAATGGAAGAACTTGATTTATTAAGTCTATTTGTGTGCCACTACACAGGTTTTGTAGGTAAAAGTAAGGTCATAGGCCTTGAGCTATAAAGATATTTAAACCAAAATATAAATGAAGATGGAAACCTGCCTTTAGGAATGTGGGAGAATAGAGTAGTTTAGCATGGGTACTAGAGATGAGTGAATAATACAGTAATTATTCCTTTTTACTCAGACTCATCAGAAGTAATATTCCATTGCCAGAGTATTCTCTTCTGCAAGACATCTATTTATTTGTTTGTTTGTTTGTTTGTTTGTTTAAGAGAGAAAAAGAGAAAGAAAGAGAGAACATGCACACACAGAGGGAGGAAAGGAGAGGGAGAGAGAATCTTAAGCAGACACTATACCTAAATTGGAGCCCAACGTGGGGCCTGACTCATGACCCTGAGATGGTGACCTGAGCCAAAATCAAGAGTCTGATGCTTAACCAACTGAACCACCCAGGTACTCCTGCAAGAGATTTTTTTTTAAGATTTCATTTATTTTTCAGAGAGAGAGAGCACAAGCAGGGGGCATGGCAGGCAGAGATAAGCTGGCTCCCCACTAAGCAGGGAGCTCAGTTCCAGGACCCTGTGATCATGACCTGAGCCAAAGACAGATGCTTAACTTACTGAGCCACCCAGGGGTCCCCCTGTAGGAGATTATTTAAAAAATTGCTTCCTAAAGGGATGCCTGGGTAACTTGGTGAAGCATCTGACTCTTGATTTTTTCTCAGGTTATGATCGCAGAGTCATGAGATTGAGTCCTGTGTTGAGCCCTTCATCGAGCCCCCCCATTGGGCTTTGTGCTCAGCGGAAGTCTGCTTGAGTTCTCTCTCTCCCTCTCCCTCTGCCTTTCACCCCACTTGTGTGTGCACATGCTCTCTCTAGAATAAATAAATCTTAAAAAAAATAAAGTAGAAAATGCTTCCTAAAGACCTGTTGGATATAAAGAAACCTGCCAGCTTGCTTTATACTTGCTTTATCAAGGTCAGATCTTCAGCATCGGCACTGAAGGCAAGCTCTGCATGTGGGGAAAAGTAGCCAGACTTCCAGACCTTGATTCTTGTACTCTCAGAAGTTCTTAGAGATTTCATTAATTCCCATTGCTACCTTCATTGTCTTAGGGTAGAACAGAAGTTGACTGGAGTTCCATAATTGGCTTAATTGGTCAGCTGTGAACATTTTTCAGCAATTGTTATTCTTTCCACAGCAGCAACCCATTTTTGCTGCAGAGATAGCAAAACTTGCTCCCCAGTCCCTTGCAGGCCATTTTTTAAAAATTAATTTTATTATATTTTTTCAGTGTTTCAAGATTCATTGTACATGCACCACTCCCAGTGCTCCATGCAATACTTGCCCTCCTCAATACTCACCACCAGGCTCACCCAACCCCCCACCTCCCTCCCTCCCCTCCAAAACCCTTAGTTTGTTGCTCAGAGTCCACAGTCTCTCTTGGTTTATCTCCTCCTCTGATTTCCCCCAATTCACCCTTCCTTTCCTTCTCCCAATGTCCTTCATGTTTTTCCTTATGCTCCACACGTGAGTGAAACCATATGATAACTGACTCTCTCTGCTTGACTTATTTCACTCAGCATAATCTCTTCCAGTCCCGTCCATGTTGATACAAAAGTTGGGTATTCATCCTTTCTGATGGAGGCATAATGTTCCATTGTATATATGGTCCATATCTTCTTTATCCATTTGTCTGTTGTAGGGCATCTTGGCTCTTTCCACAGTTTGGCGATTGTGGCCATTGCTGCTATGTACACTGAAGTACATGTGACCCTTCTTTGTACTCCATCTGCATCTTTGGGGTAAATAGCCAGTAGTGCAATTGCAGGGTCATAGGGTAGCTCTATTTTTAATTTCTTGAGGAATCTCCACACTGTTTTCCCAAGTGGCTGCACCAACTTGCATTCCCACCAACAGCGTAAGAGGGTTCCCCTTTCTCCACATCCTCTCCAACATTTGTTGTTTACTGTCTTGTTGATTTCAGCCATTCTAACTGGTGTAAGGTGGTATCTCAATGTGGTTTTGATTTGAGTCTCCCTGATGGCTAATGATGATGAACATTTTTCCATGTGTCTGTCAGCCATTTGTA
>CM052798.1:68356259-68357516 GCA_028533885.1 Nasua narica | reverse complement strand
TTTAACCCACTGAGCCACCCAGGCGCCCCTCTGCGACTCTGCCAGTCCATGTCTTAACACTCTTGGAGCCATTCCCCTTTGGAGCAGGTTGCAGGTGGTCGACAGGAGACCTCCGTCTCTCCCACCTCCTCTCTGTCGCCTTTTGCCCAGACTTAAGGTTCTTTCTTACTGGATTCTCCTCCCCCATCCCAACACAAATGTTGAAGGACCCGACAGCTGTTTGAAGAAGCCTGCCGGCGGTCCCGGAGCGAGGGCGATCCCATCCCCCTCTTGGCTGTCAGGATCCGGGTTTAGGCGCCTTCCACTCGTCTGCGCCGCTGCACGAAGGAAGGGGCAAGTCAGCGGGCTGTTCTGGGCCAAGGCCTCCGGGGCACGTGACCCCCGGGCAACAACGGGAACCGTCCGTGGGCGACGCCAGGCACGACTCCGTTCCCGTTAGCCGGACGCCTTCCGACACATCTGTCCCCGAGCCCAGAGCGCAACGGCTCAGTGACCCTGGACCCAGGTCCGGTCCGACCAGAGCACGCGCGCGCCCTGCCCTGGCAGGGCTGAGGGTCGCCTTTTACGCTGGAGAGGCTGGTTTGAGGGCACCGGCGGATCGCTAGTTACTACTCGCCTTGGGTTAATCCCAAGGCAGACGCGCGGGAAAACGGAGAAATAGGGATTGTGCCCTTGCTGCCCGCCCTCACCCCTTTGTGTCCCAGCACACCGCCTTGAGAGCGCGGTCGCGGCTCCCCACCGCGGGGCCAGAGACCCTCGGGTTTCACTGTCCTTGGTCTCAGGCGGAGGCTGAGATAGCAGAGCCTCTCCTGGCCCGACTCTGGCCAGGAGAGGCTCTGTGAAAGGGAATGGTACCGGGTAACCTCTGCAGCGTCCAGCGGCCTCTCCGTCACACACTTATTTCCAGACATTTCTGACGAAGCGCCCTTGGGGAAAGAGCCGCTTCTCATTTCGAGTTCCCGGGGTACACTGGCCGAAGTGTTGGGGAGGTTGCGCCTCACCTGCCCCTAGGCCGCCCGCCTTCGCTCTTAGGTCCCTAGGGCAGGGCCCGGGTGCAGTGGCTGCGTCCTCTCTGGGTCCGCCCCTTCACCTTCCCCTCCCACCTTCTCTGGGCTGAGTTGGAAGGTGTGCAAGCCCCTATTGGGGCGCCCTTTCAGAGTGGGCCCAGCGGTGGCACCGCCCGGGGGCTTCTGCAGCGGAGAGCTGAGAGTTAGGGCCTTCGCGCCTCTCAGCGCCGGCTCCTCGCGTCACTCGAAA
>CM052798.1:68256259-68351259 GCA_028533885.1 Nasua narica | reverse complement strand
TTCTGCCTTTCTGATAAATTTACATTTGCTGTTTTTTTAATTTAAATAGGACATTCTAAAAATATTACCCCTTGGGGGGAACATTTTTTATACATGATATTTTTGTTTAGAAATTGTGAGCTAGTGAAAAGTGAAAATGACCTTGGCTATTATATTTATTTATTGATAGAGATAATAGCCTTTTTATATCTGGATTCAAGTGTCTTCTCTACTAATCATGCAACTGTCATACATTTCAAAGAGATGATTTGGATTGCATGAAAACAGGAGGCTGGAGCTTCCTACGTGCCCCTATGTTTGTGTTTGTACAGAATATTTATGTAATATTCCGACTTGGCTATAATCTATAATTCCTGGCTATTATTTCAGTTGCAACTATAATTTTTAGATTAATGGTTATAATTTTGGTAGGGAATACATGAAAAGTTATATGTTCATGCTTGAAAGGAGGATCATTAAATATTCATTATTACCACTCAAATTAGTTGTCATGCTCTATAAAACAGTTACCCGTTATCATTTCACTAGTTTAGATTCAGCAGTAAGTGAACAGCAATATATGGCTCATATCAGTAGAGGAATCTTTGTTGAGAACAGAGGGAGAGATGATTTTTAAAACCCATTTGACATATTTATGTTGACAAATTATTTAAAAGAATTACTGCTTTGTCAATAAACATTTTTGTATGTTGGAATAGGATTGTGACTGGATTTACTTCTAGCTGTTTAATTACTCTGTGATTGTGAAAAACAGTGCTTCTTCAAATGGTTATGGGGGAAAAAATGAAAATACAGAGATTGGGATATTTTAGTGTTTTGCAGTTGCCTAACCTTGCCATGAAAAAACACTTTTCATTTTCATAAGCAGGCATTGAAATCTTGCTTTTTCAGCGAAGCTAGCTTGTATAATTTGTTAGTTTTCTCCATCTGATAACAAATCTATCCTTAAGGAAAAAAAGCAAAAAGTAAAACAAGAGATGGATTTTTTATAAATGTTGTGGGTGAGCATATGTGGAGATGTCTCCTTAACCTGTTTTGGAAACATGTGAAGTGAAAATAAATATAAATGTATTTTAGTGTAAAAACATTTTGCTTTTCTCTTCCACATACCTTGATAATGCCTTTCAGTTCTGTGAAGACATTAGGGACAGCCACATGGTTTTTTTCTTTTTTTGATCACATATACGAATCATTTCATTCTCCTCAGTAATTTAAATTGGTTCTTTTTCCATAGAAAACTCCCCATAAATTTGATTCTGATCTCATCTAACTTTAGAGCTTTCTGTCTTAAAAGAGTCAAATTGTAGCTGATGAACACATTTTGCATTTTTCTGCATTGCATCTGGGCTCTTCAGAATCATGGTTTATTTTATTTTATTTTTTCTGCACAGAAGAGAGGAAAAAATATATAGGTCCATGAATCAATCTAGATAATGGGGAAGGCTGAATATAATAAATAATACAGTAACAACCCTAAACTAATGAGCTGTTGCTAAGGTACATTTCATAGGCTCATCCTCTATATAAAAAGTCACTAATAACCCCTTGGTGTAATCAGATGATAAAGCTTGGCCATAAGGCAACACCTGTGCAATTAGAACTGCAGATTCTTTTGCACGTTTCATTAATTTCAGGATTTTGTAAAGGCACAATGACTACACTAATAATCTAGTCTACTTGACTCCATGTCTACTGGAAACAAAGTGTCTAATTAGATAAAGGTAATTAATTAGAGATAAATGGAGCTAATCAGGCTCAGTTAACACTAATTCTCTGAATTAAGACATTTTGGGACACCTACTATCCTGCTGACTTTGATATTTTGCATTAAGAATAGGTTCTAGAGGAGTCAGAAAATACCGGCATTTGAGAATTGAGCAGTCGTTTGATGGCATATTTAGGCATCTGAAGTGAGAGTTTTCTTTCATATTGTGCTATTTCACCACCTTTCTATTGCAGCTTAAAGAATTCACTTTGTAGTTATTCCAATCTTTGCTAGTCTCCATATAAATTTTAATAGCCTTTGCTATCATTTTTATTATCTCTCTAGCCCACCAATGGAAGAAAATCACAAGTTGTTCTTTCTTAAATAAAAAATTAACATGTTACATTAAGGAAATGTCAGGCCTCATCAGCCTATATCTAAAATTCTGATCCTTTAAGGAGAACGAACATCTATAATTCTGATCATTTAATTCTGATTCTTTGAAGAGAACAAACCTCTGCTTTGCAGTGTTGGACTGAAAATTTAGTGGTATGGGGGAAAGATCATTGGCTTTGAAGTCAAAAGACCTGAATTCAAATTTCCGCTCTCTCTTACTAAAGGAGTGATGTTAGGAAAAATGCTTAACTTCTCTGAGTTCCTTTGGTTATAAAATGGAAATGATAGTGATGCTAACTTTATAGAGTTGTCATGAACATTGAGCAAGGTAACTGTGTAAAGACTGGTTATTATTAACCATTTGTGATTGGGATTGAACGCATAACATAGCACCATCTCTTGGTTGACTACAAGATTAAGTATCAAAAATGTTCCATTTTTATCTCAACATTTTTATATATGCAGCAAGGAAGAGTTCAAGAATTTTCAAGAATAGTCAAATCAGAAAAAAAAAATGCCTGCAAATTCTTTACTTGGAGAATCTGAATTTATCTGCTTTTATTTTCTATACTGATATAATTAGCCCTCTTGGCAAGTGTTCCACAGCCCACAGGGAATGGACAGTTTGCCCTGGAACTGAACTGTGGGATGTAGCTTAATATGAAGTGGACATTGAAATCTTTCTTTTATAACTTCTCTGGGATATTCCCCTTCCTCTTTCTGTTTTCTGTCCTAATTTATCTGGACTACTCCTACATTATCTAATGATTTCTTAACTAATATCCCTGCTTTCTTTTCTCCTATAATTTAGTAACCTGTAATTCAGTGTTATCAACTTAATCCTCACACATTTCTCATTCTCTCTCTTGTCAAGATCGTAAGAAGATTCCTTGTTAAACTAATAGTCTACCAAATAGGCAGTCAAAGCATCTGTATCTGGTTTGTATTATTTATCCAGCTTATCTCCTGCCCTTCTCTGCCAAAGGAGCTTTTTATTCTAGGCAGGCCAGCCTTACTGTTCTTCACCACACCCATCTCTCTTTTTATGCTCTTGTTTCCCCCATCTGACAACCTCTCTCCCCTTCTTTCAAGACTTGTTTTAAATCCTGCATTTCCCCTGAGGCCTGCCTTGACAACTCTGGCCTACCCAGAGCTTTCTCATCTTTGAAGGCCTACTGCAGTTCTCAGTGGCACCATGCTGACAAGATGCCTGAGGTCAAGAACCATATCCTATTCTTGTATGCAAGGTGAAACTCATTCACCATCCTCTTCCCCCAGATCTCAGCCTTCACACAGTGTGGCCATCCAGGGCACACAGAACTAAATGATACATGTCTGTAACTAATTTGCGAGGTGTGGTTGGCCTGGTCCTTGGTATTTAGGTCTAATGACTTTTGTAGTAACCCTGGGCCTCTTTGCCCACTGGGGCTGGATTGGACCCTGGATTGTGTTTGGAGACAAAATTACCTTGATGAGAGGCCAGTTTTATGTTCCTGAGGCTTTGTGGCTTGTGGGTTATTAAGCTTTTATGACATGCAGTGAGGGAATGCCAGGAAGTGACCATTAGTATTTCATGACAAAAGTTTAGCAAGCAATGATATTACTACCCAGCAAACATTTCAGAAAGGGCTAAGCAACAATGGGCTAAATTTGCATTCATTAGAGATCTTTAGTGGATTTTTTTGGTGAATGCTTTGTATGGGAGGTTTTCCTTGGAGAGTCCATGCCAAAGAAATTGAAACTTGTATGCATTAGATATCCAGGTTGACTGACTGTGGTTGTTGTAAAAATGTCCAGTGTTTTCCTTTTATATATGTTTCCTTCCTTATTTCTATACACTTTGATAGCACCCTCCCAACACTGACTTTGAGTTTGTCTGTGTGATTTCCTTTGCCATTGACACAGTAGCAAACAAATGACATACAGAGATTTAAAAATTACTTGTGTATTAGAGCTTGCTCTCTGGCTGTTCTTAGAACCCTGAGCAGCCCCATGAATGAGCCCAGGCTAGCTTCCTGGGTTATGACAGATATGTGGTCTACTATCCTTTCCCCAGGCAACAGTCAGCTCACCCCAGAAGTCAAGTGGCCTAGCTGACTAGCCGCTAATCACAGAAGCTCACATAAGTCCAGGTGAGACCAAAAGAATGATACACAGAATTGAACTAAATAGTTACTGAATGAAACATTAAGTTTTGGGGTTATTCAATATCTAGTAGTAGATTACTGATACACTGTTGTAGGCTATCTGTTTCACTGCTTAAACTTAAAAGAAATCCAGAGGACATCAAATGTTTAGTCTCTAATCTTGGAAGATACGTAAATAGGAAAGTGGTCGTACCTTCAAGAGAAATAGGAAAACAAAGAAACCTTCTCAGTCTTGGAAAAGAAAACGAGTTCAGTTGTGTAATGTGGGTTGATACAGATCAAAGTTTGAGTCAAGACTTCTAGACAGATGATAGACCAGATTTAAAGACCTATATACAAGGGATAGCTGAAGTTGTGGGATAGGATGAGAATGCAGAGAAAAAAAGACTGGTGACAAAACTTGGTAGGATTCCCTCTTTTAGTGGCCTGTTAGAAAAGAGACAAAAGAATTGGAAAAGGAGGGACAGGGGGCAAAAGGCACAGAATCATATAGTAGAGGTTTAGGCTGAGGAAAATTGCAAGAACTGAGTGGTCAGCAAAGCCGATTGCTAGAAAGGGGAAGCATAGGGGCGCCTGGGTGGCTCAGTGGGTTAAAGCCTCTGCTTTCAGCTCAAGTCATGATCTCAGGGTCCTGGGATCAAGCCCCACATAGGGCTCTCTGCTCGGCAGGGAGTCTGCTTCCTCCTCTCTCTCTGCCTACTTGTGATCTCTCTCTCTCTGTGTCAAATAAATAAATAAAATCTTTTTTTTAAAAAAGGAGCAAGGATGACAGTAATAATGACTAATAATTGAAGTGCAGTTTGTAGTTTATGAAGCCTATTTACATACAACTCATTTCAATGTAGTATCATAGATAGAGTCAGGGTCATTATTAAGCCCATTTTGTAAATGACAATGTAGGCACAGGGTCAGTAAGTGCTTTATAAATATTACTGGTAAGATAATGTCTTAAAATGGGTTCTATTTTTTTTTAAAAAAATGGATTCAGATTTTACTTACAGGCGATCTCTAGAACTGTAGTTGAATCTGGTGAGAGGAAAGTCATGAGTAGTCTTCCAAGAAGCAGTTTCAGAAGAGCTGGGGGTAGAGAGGATAGTAGTTGGGTAGAGGCAAGACTGCATGGAGATAATACAAAGAATATGGGAGATAAGGAACAGAACACTGTTGAGTGGCATGAGAACAACCTGATAAGACCTTGAGGGGACACCAGGTTTGAAAGGAAGGTAAGGGTGAGCAAAGCAAGTTTATAGATAGGAGGGAGAGGGAGAAGTAGAACATGAAAGGAAGAGAGAAAATAAGCAAAAGGGAAAATACAAGGAGAAAAAAAATAGAAAATAAATAAGAAAAAAAATATCGAAAAGCAATTCCTGAAGGTATAGATGCCAATATCTGGAGCACAGGTGAGGAAAGGGCTGAGACTTGAGAGGGACAGAGGCTGGTGGGAGGAGAAAAGAAGGGAAGTGACAGCAAGAGATTTTGAGTTAGAGAGGAAGGAAAGTAAATCAGTTCATACAAGAATTTTTAAATCCTGTGCTCATTTTCACTCCAAGAAGAGCGGTTTGCCATCTCAGGAAACACCTGGCATGGATCTACCTTTATAATGAGACAGTTGAAAGATTTCTGGACCTGCCTTCATTAAGCATACTCTCCGTCCTGGGCAGAGAGATTTAATTTTGTGATGGAAAAAAAAATTCTTGGAATTTTTTCAAGACCCTGGAATTTTTTCAAGACCCTGCATTACTCATGTGTGTGTGT
Organism: Nasua narica; assembly: GCA_028533885.1. Taxonomy (NCBI): domain Eukaryota; kingdom Metazoa; phylum Chordata; class Mammalia; order Carnivora; family Procyonidae; genus Nasua; species Nasua narica. The sequence continues at coordinate 68,345,256 of CM052798.1, read as the reverse complement.
GTGTGTGTGTGTGTGTGTGTGTGTGCGCATGAACACACACCCTGGGCAAGAAGAGGTACTCTGGGCAAGAGATTGGAAGTCTGGGACCCGGGCGATTTGCCCCAGGGAGTGAGGGGCACCAAAACCATATTGCTTCGCCTGAAACCCAGGGTTGTGCTGAGAGGTAGAACAGATGTCCTTTTATAGAGAAGAGTTCCTAGTTAAAAAGTACCTTCTTACCTAGTTCTGGAAATCTACCACCAGGACTTCCAGTGACTCAAGGTTTCTGCTTACTGCTTCAAGGCAATACTTCTGGGAGGAGAAATCCACTACCCCTCGAGGTTTGTTAGATTTTTCCTGAGAGCAAGTTTTGTTAGATGATGAGGATGAGGACTAATGGGGAAGAACTTGCCTCTAGATGCAAACAGAATACAGAAAGAGAACAGAAATCACCAAGTCTTCTACATTCCTCATATCCTACTTCTCATGCAAGAAGTTCTGTGCATGCGCCTCAGTTTCTCTCACCTTAATCCCCACCACCAGCACAATCAACTGCTTTCTCAAGCTGCCTGATACATCACTGGTGCTCAATAAATGTGTGGATGAATGAATGAATAACTCCCAACTGGCCTCTGCCTCCATGTTTGATGCCCTGCAAACCATTCATCAACATGCTGCTTTCCTAATCATCCTTCTAAAGCCCCGTTTGATCTATTTAAAGTCCTTCATGGCACCTCATTACAGGATCAAGTCAAAACTACTTAGCTTGGAATATATGGCCCTTCCATTATCCAACTCTTCCAGCCCCTTCCTGATCTGGCATCTCACAGAGATCCCGTGTGTGTGGAAACACATTAACGAACACCTCCAGACTTGATGAACCATATTGAACTACTTTCAGGTCCATGATCCCCTGAGATAGTTCACACTGTACTTTGCCTGAGTTGTTTCTCCCTGAAACACTCTACCCCATGCTGTGTCCAACTGGTAAGCATCTACCTCTATTTTCAGTTTAAATAATTCCTCCTCAATGACACCTTCATGAGCTCATAAATTAAGGTACCAATATCTTTTACTTGCCCTCCTTGTATCTAGGTCTGTTATAGCACCTGTCACAACTGAACAGCATTTATTTATGGACATGAGTATCTCCCCACAAGATGATCATATCCCTGGAAAGCAGGACCATTCACATCTTATTTGTCATTATATCTTCAAACCAGGCATCTGTTATACTCTCTTTTTTTTTTTTTACTCTTTTTTTTTTTTAAAGATTTTATTTATTCATTTAACAGAGAGAGAACACAAGCAGGCAGAGAGGCAGGCAGAGGCAGAGAGAGGAGCAGGTTCCCCGCAGAGCAAGGAGCCCGATGTGGGACTCGATCCCAAGACGCTGGGATCATGACCTGAGCCAAAGGAGCTGCCCAACCAACTGAGCCACCCATGCGTCCCCATCTGTTATACTTTTAAACGTTTAATTGAGAATTTAGGTTGAGACTGCTTAAGGCCAAGTTCCTTTCCTTCTCCCCTTTCCAGTAATTGTCCTGGTATAGCATCTCAAGTACTTTCTTTGTAAAGGAAGAGTATAATTATGGATCTTTTTTTAGATTGCCTACTAACCCTCTAGCCCAGATTGAAAGCCCACAGAGGGCCATTTGGTTCCACTTTCTGACTCTAGAAGTGCCCTTAAGCCCCATGTCTCTTGCCTGGAAGAGTGCATCAGGCACCTGCATCCTCCCCTACTTCAGGGATTGTTGGACAGGAGGTGGCCTTTGGAACACTCTCCTGAGTATGTTCTGACATTTATCGGCATCTGGCTTTAGAGGGGCAGGCAAATGAGTCCACTGGAAAGATGCGCAGTAGCCGTGAGGATCCCCGCTCACAACATTACTTCTGCTTTCCCTTGTCTTGGAGGCTTCTCTTTGCTATTTGCCTGACTTGTTTCCAGGTGGGCTTCCTTGTGATGTAAATTTGTTCTATTATCTGGTTCACAATCCAGAGAGTTTACAAACACAACCATTTCCTAAAGCTGCCCAGCAAGGTGTCTCCAGAATAGAACCTCTATCCTTAGAGACAGCAGTAAGGTTTTCATTCTCCTCTAGGTTTCTGAGAAGCCAGTAAGCTAGCTTTGGTGTGACCTACATATTCTAGTGCCTTTTTAGGAAGGAGTGTTCACTCTCCATGTTATTCGTAGACATAGAGCCAGCTTTTCAAATGGGAAATTGAAGCAAAACACATAGTGGGGATGGGGAGAGTCGATGAATATAGGCAACCAGTGCCTTCAGCCTTCGAAGATTCCGTTCAGAATTCAGAATTCTGAATTCTGTCCCACCAGATAGCTTAATCCTTCTTATATCTGAGAGTGAAGTTACCGAAGGGGCAGATTACCACGGGGCACATTATCAAACTGTGTGATAGGAGCCAAAGTCACTGCTTCCTGGATGATTTCTATAGAACGCAGTTGTTTCATCCTGCTCTAGTACAGACCTGTGCTTCAATGAACAGCAAGTGCCTTTCCCATTATTGTGGACTGACATTATCAAGGGCCAAGTTTTAAAGGCCAGAAAATGCCTGAATCTTGAAAGCTGCTGAGGCAGCTGAGTCAAGGCTCCAAACACTGGATTAGGAATCAAGGGCCCTTTTTTTATTTTAATTTTTTTGTCATGTACTATTATTATAAAGGACTTATGATTCAGTTAGCTCCTTTTATTCAATGAGTGTTCCTATGGAGCTATTAGTTATTTAACAAACCACAATCTGGCAGAAACAAAGAACTTATTTGAAATATATCTTCATAGGAAAAATACATTCTCTTTCTAACACACAGAAAGAGTTTGCATAAGTATTCTTTTTTAAAAAAAGATTTTATTTATTCATTTAACAGAGAGAGAACACAAGCAGGCAGAGAGGCAGGCAGAGGCAGAGAGAGGAGCAGGCTCCCTGCAGAGCAAGGAGCCTGACGCGGGACTTGATCCCAAGAGGCTGGGATCATGACCTGAGCCAAAGGCAGTTGCTCAACCAACTGAGCCACCCAGGCGTCCCTTTGCATAAGTATTCTTATAAGCCAGCTGAGCAAGGGAAAGCATTGTTGTGAGAGAAATTTAACTGCATTGCAGTTGCCAAATATTTAATACTTTAAAGAGGAAGTTCTAAAATTTAATAGTTGATTTTATTATTACTCTTTGGATATAATTAACTAGGGATGCACTTTAAACTGCTTTATTCTGGCTATTGAAATGGATTTTATGGTTTACACTGGGGAAAAAAATTCTGTCAGACCACGGGCCTCTCCCTTGGTGCACATTATTAGAGTCTTTTTAGAGACAAGCAAGCAATTTTGCTGTCATTGGTCTTGTTCAAATAGAGTATGTTTATCTATGCAATACTCTTGGGAAAGGGTGTCAGAAAAGGATCACCAGTTAGCAGCTGACATAGCTCCTGTGCACACGTCGAAAAAGCTCCTCAAAGAGCAAACGAACACATATATTTCATTTTTTATGTGGCTGATAAAATGTTATATCATTAAGTCAAAAGAACATATTTGTTCCATCCAACTTGAGTTTAGAACTAGCTCTCACTTCTAATACAAATGAGGGCCCTGCAGCTCCACAGAGCATGCTCTGCAGAAACCGAACAGCCGTTCAGGACTTGAGGGAAACCAGGTCTTTACACATTGAATACCAACTCTTTAATGGTCTGTTGGCATATTCCTGATCTGTTCCCAGATATTGAAATGCCAAGTGGGCTTTGGAGAAATCTAAGTCTTTCTGAATGTTTAGTTTAACTTGTGTATTATTTCAAATACCGAAGTCTCATCTCTTTGCTGTATCAAATCAAAGCATCCATGCACTCATTTACTCCATAAATAAATATTGAGCAAAAAACAACAAATAGGCAGCAAATACTAATCTGGGCTCTTACAAAAAAGTGTACAAAATAAATAAGGTACTTGTCTTCAAGGAACTTTCAATCTGGTGAGTATGATAAATGAATAAGCCAAAAATCTAACCACAAATCAGAAATGCTATGAAGAGGGGGGCCTGGCTGGCTTATTTGGTAGAGCATGCAACTCTTAATCTCAGGGTTGTGAGCTCTAGCTCCGTGTTGGGTGTAGAGATTACTTGAGGAAATTAAAAAAAAAAAAAGGAAAGAAGGGAGACTATGAAGAAAGAAAATTAGTGAAGTAAGAGAGAATTAAGGCCTTGGTTTTCTCATGTGTCAAATGTAAATAGTGAGACCTACTTTATAGAGTTGGGGATTAAATGAAACAGAACAATGTAGATACATTTCTTAATGCAGTGCTCAGCATGAAGTCAGAGATCAATCATGTAGTTAATTACATGGATCCAGATAGGATCCATGGTATATTTGGTTGGTGACATTAATCCCAATAATACATTTTGAAGCGATGTCACAGAGAACAAGGAGTAGTCATTCTTTTTTTTTCCCCCCAGATTCTATTTTGAGGTAATCTCTCCACCCAATGTAGAGCTTGAACTCAATGCCAAGATCAAGAGTTGCGTGCTCCACTGACAGCCAGCCAGGCGCCCCAGGCATTTTGCCATTTCTTGCCATTTATTTGTGATCAAAAAAGCATGACAGTTTACTAATCAGTTTCCCTTAAAGTATTCACCTGATATTTTGCTTACAGAACTCTCCCAGCTCCTTTAAGTGGCACAGTTTTCCTTGGGGCCTTTTCAAGGAACCTCTCATGGGAAACTCACCTTCTCACTCCAGTTTTACTAAAATGAAAGCTTGGATTCTTCTATAAAGCATCTGACTCCTAGGGTTCTTTTTCACTTCTTGAGTCCTGGAGAAATCCTTGCCTAGAGAAATCCTTGATTTGGGATATCCTACTTACCAAAGATCTGTTAACTACTTGCTGTGTGCCCAAATTTAATTTTATCCTTAAACAGTCTTGTGAGGTGGGTATTGTCACTTGCATTTTTTAAACACAAAGACACGGAAGCTCAAGGAAGTTAAGTAGCTTGCCCAGGGTTATGAAACTAGAAGTGACATAGAATTTATACTTATCTCGATTATTTTATTAATCCATATATTGAGTACCTGCTATGTTCTAGGCCTATCCTGGGGTAGGTAGTGATGATATACCATTAAAGGAGAAGCAGACAGTTAAGTAATCAGAAGTGTGAGGATGCTGTGAAGGAGATACACAAAGGAGAGTGGGATCATGTGTCAGGGAACCTACAGTTGGAGGCTTCTGTGTAGAATACCATTGAGATCTAGAGGGTGATATAGGTAAAAGAGTGTTTGGGATTTGTGTGGTCATTGGCTGGGGAAGAAGCTGTCCTAGGCAGATGGAACAGCATGTACAAAAGACCTGAGGCAGAAAAGAACATGAGGTGTCTTCAAGGAACTACAAAAAGGTAATTGTGCCTGGGTTTTAAAGAGCAAGGGGGATTGACATAAGACAAGGATGTTGAAGAAGGTTATAAGCCAAATCACATAGGACCTAGTTGGCTTTGTTAGGGATATGGGTTTTATCCTAGTCTCAATAAGAAGTCATTAAAGGACTTTAAACTGGGAAATGATTTAATCACTTTTGATTTTTTTTTTTTTAAGATACTGCTGACTACTTGTGGAGAATGCAGTGGGAAGGGGGGACAACTAAGGAAGCAGGAAGACTAATTAGAAGGCTATTGTAATAGTCTAGATAGTAGGGGCGCCTGGGTGGCTCAGTCCTTAAGCGTCTGCCTTCAGCTCAGGTCATGATCCCAGGGTCTTGGGATTGAGCCCCACATCGGGCTCTCTGCTCAGGAGGAAGCCTGCTCCTCCCACTCCCCCTACTTGTGTTCCAGCTTTTGCTGGCTCTCTCTCTCTGTCAAAGAAATAAATAATCTTTAAAAAAAAAAAAAGTGTAGGTAGCCAATAATGGTGGTTTGGATCAGGGTGGTGGTGGAGGGGATGAAGAGAAGTAAATGGGCTCCAGAGATATTTAGGAGGCAAACCTCTTTTCTTTTTTTAAGCTTTGTTTATTTAAGTAATCTCTACACCCACCGTGGGGCTTGAACTCACACCCCAAGATCAAGAGTTGCATGCTCTTCCGAGTGAGCCAGCCAGCCACCCCTAGAAGACAAACTTTTTGATCAAAACGTTTGGAATGCTTTAAATTGCAATAGAATACTGAGTAATAGAAACTGACTTAAAAAGTAAAGGGAATGTGTTAATTAATGTAACTGTAATATATGGAGGTAGGGCTGGGGTCAGGTAAAGCTCGACGAAGTCTCTAGGGGACTGGTTTCTGTTGGACTCTGTTTTACTTATTGCCATATATATTTTATCAAAAGGGGACTACCATCATGCTCCCAGGGTTGCTGCCAGGGTCTCCAAGGCTGCATGCTTCTTTCTTTACATCCTGTTTGAAAAAGACAGTATTTTTGTTCTGGCATTCTCAGCAAAAGCCTTTAAGTCTCGCTCTGATTAGACCACCTTAAGTCTCTTGCCTATTTGTGAAGCAGTTATTGAGGCTTGTACCTATTGAGGAAGGTACAGTGTTCTAACTGACTAAACCTAACCTATGACCTTTAAAACTAGAGCTGTGGGGTCAGCTTTCCTTCAAACCATGTGGTTCACCAATGGAAATGGAGATTATTGAGAAAGGAGAAGGGAGGAATATATGCTGGACTCAGCAACAGTCTTCTCTGTTAATGGATTGGAAGTCAGGGTTTAGGGAGATGTGGGTCAAAGGTTCACTCTTCTTGTGGTTTGTTCATTGAGATGGGGAGCAAGAGAAGCAGGTGTATGGAAGAAGTTGATGAGTTCAGCTGTGTTTATAGGGCCTGAGAGACATCCACAGGAAGATGTCAGCTGGGCAATTGGATTTGCCAGCCTGCAGATCAGAGGTGTTGGCTGAAGCTAGAATTTTGTGCTGTTGACCTACCTGATCCTAAAACTTGTGCTTTTAATTGGAAGGCATATTTTACATTATTTTTAAGTCTCTTCAATTGTTACAGCAACTTTTAGTGGCCAGGGAATGTTTAATCACAAAATGATTATATATCTCACTTGTATATTCTTTTAATATTTACAACTATTGCTTTCCTATTTTATAGATGGGAAAACTGAGGCATTGAAAGGTTACATCTAAGCTCATAGAGCTAATGAAGAGTAGTACTGGGATTTGAACTAACTAAGAAAGTCTGATTCCAGAGACCTTATTCTTTTTTTTTTTTTTTTAAGATTTTTATTTAGTTATTTGAGAGAGAGGGAGAGAACAGGAGCAAGGGGGAAGGGCAGAGGGAGAGAGAAGCAGATTCCCCATTGAGGAGGGAGCCTGATGAACACTGGGGTTCCATCCCAGGACCCCAGGATCATGACCTGAGCCAAAGGAAGTTGCTTAACTTACTGAGCCACCCAAGTGCTCCCCCAGAGACCTTATTCTTAATCTCTGTTCATACCATTCTGCTCTCAAAAGGAGAGGAATGGATTGACCTGGATGGCACAGTCGGTTAAGCATCTTACTCTTGGTTTTGGCTCAGGTCGTGATCTCAGGTTTGTGAGATTGAGCCCCACACTGGGTTCCACCCGTGGTGCAGAGTCTGCTTAAGTTTCTCTCTCCCACTGCCCCTCCCCCGTTTTCTCTCTCAAATAAATAAATAAATATTTAAAAATTAAAAAGGAGGGGAATGGCTTAGATGGCCACTTAATCACTTTCTTACACAGAGCATAATGGTTGCTCTGATTAATTCTTGATTCCCTCTGGGATGCTGGTCTTTGGGTCTGAACTGCTCTTGCGATAACACAGCCTTAGAGGTGAGCATTCTTGTTTGCAGTAATTATCTTGGACATCAGCATGGTAAGCGTGGAAAAGAACTGTCATAGTCGGAGACATGAAACAGCCGAGCAAACCAAATGACGTAGGCAACCACAAGTGGTTTTAGTACCTCTATAGGTTTCTCTTACCCCATTCTTGCTAAATCCTCATCTTTCTTAAGCTGATTTTGATAGTGTGGCAGAGCTGGGAAAAGCTGGTGAAGGTGTATAGCTCTGACTTTTTCCTTAAGCAAAATAGAAATGATAGTCCTATCCTGTCATTTTTGTATTATCTGTGCCTCTTTGTTCCCATTAGTATGGATAATTAAGAGCTAAGGATAAACCAACACTCTCTTTTGTTAAAGTATTTTTCCCCCACTGAAGTATAATATCCATAGCTTTTTCTTCTCCTCGATGAATGATATAAACAAGCACGAGGACAACAACCCTACATCATGTATTAAATAGGCAAACCTCTGAACTACCCACATTATTTAGCGAGAGGATTTTTTCCCCCTGAATCAGATGTTGATTATAATGGTCAAAATAATCCTTGGCACTTTGTCTAAGCTTGCTCATTATCATTCAATATGTTCAACAGAATTATTAAATTTAAAATAATATGGTGCACCTGGTTGAGATGACGATGAGAGATTTGGCTTCCTGTCTCTTCGTTAAGGATGAATTCAGCCCAAGGGTGTACTATGAACTTGGCAAATAGCATTATAATAGTGAGAGAATATTGCCTATTGGGTAGCAGGAGTTGATGATTAAATTTAAGTGTGTACTGTCCACATAAAACAAATAATGCTCTTTTTTTTAAACTTTTACTGTGAACATTCATCACTGGTGCCGAAGATGCACAGTTGCTAATTATTGTGTTTTTAACTTGTAATATACTGTAAATTTTGTATAATACTACTGTGACCTTATACAGAATAGAAAAGATGACAGGAGGCCTATAATTATTGTATGGGGAAGAAATGCCTATAATTATCTACTATTTTTAGGACCAGCGTGCATGGCCTCTTAATTTACATAAGCTTTAGACATTCACACATTTTCTGTCTTTGCTTGTGGATGATAAATTTTGCTCAAATGAAATCAGAAGACATACTGTTAGATGAGGAGTTAGCCAACTGGGAGCTTGATTACAATGAACAACACAAGCTTTGGTGCCAGCTAAAAAGGGAGCATTTATTTGGATAGGATTTATTTAAGGCAAGATTCAAAACATTTAAAAAAAAAAACCCACCATATTACTATATTGGGGTCTGATAACGTGTGATTATTTTTTAGAGAATTGGTTAGATTATTTTGTGGAAAAGCATTAACCTAACAAAGAGAAAACCTCTAGGATATTTATCACATGGAGGGTGATTATGACAGCATGTTCTTATTAGAGATGAATATTTTGTGCTCATTAAGGTTACCCCCTTGAGTGCTCAAAGATGCAAAGTGCATTGCAGTGAAGTATTATAGTTCTATTGTCCTGTGAGCACTTGCTGTTGGCTGGGGGGTTTTATTCCAAATTAAGGGGCCTCTCTAAAAGACCCAGCCCTGGCAGGGCCTGTGTCAGAGCCATTGGGCAAATCAAAAAGCCTGGGAGTTTTTCTTTCAAACACTCCAGGCATTTATCTACTAGTATCAAGAGTGATAGCAAGAAGCCTCTAGTCCCCTAATGTGGGATAGCAGGTGGGAAGGGCATGGATGGACTTGGTCCTCGAAGAGCCTGCAGGTGAACCCCACTTAAAGGAAATGCAATACACAAGATTCTAAATGGAAACTCTAGGCAAAGTTAAACTCAAACTGAGGACACGTGTGGTGATGAGCAGTGGGTGTTATATACAAATAATGAATTGTTGAACACTGCATCAAAAACTAATGATGTAATATATGCTGGCTAATTGAGCATAATAATAAAAATTAATTAATTAATTAACTAATTTAAAAAACACCTCAAACTCTCCACTTTATAAAAGGGTCACTATAAAAATAATTAAAAGTGACTTCCCCAGAAGTAGTACATTTTTCTGAAATATATATAATTGTTTTTGTTTCATTTGATTTTTAGAAAATGATTATTATTTTTATTAGCTTACTGAAAATTACACATATGCAAATTATAATTTAAAGGGTTACATACAAAAAAAAGGTTACATACAACTATTAAAAGATATTTTAAGAAAAACATAACTTAACCCTTCCCTCGTATTTTTAAATCTAAGGCATGGCAGAAAAGTAAGTTAAAAGTTCTGGTTGTTTTGTTGGTTTATCAGCGTTTTTAATGACCATGTGATGGATAATTCTAAATGACCAAGAGTTGACAGGTTGTTTAGATATGCATCATGTCCAAGGGCTCAGGGCCCATACACTCTCAGGCTAGTTAATCTATGGTTTTTGTAATATCTATCTTTAAAAAATAAGGATACTTTAAAAAAAACACAATACTATTGTGGCATTTAAAAAATTGAACAATTCCTTAAAAGCATCATCTATCAAGTCAGAGTTCAGATCTTGTGTCTCTAGTTGTCTTAGTTTTTTTTTTTGCATTTGATTTGTTACTTGTTTTTGCTTTTTACGTTTCATTTGTTTGAATCAGGATCCACAGAAGGCTCACCAATCACTCAAATGATATATCTCTTGAATCTCTTAATCTATTGGCTTCTCATCCTACTCTTTTTTTTTTTTTTTTTTGTCTCTTGTGATTTATTTGTTATAGAAATCTGTTCATTTGTTCTGGAGAGTTTTCCACATGCTGAAATTATTAATTGTATCCTTGTGGTATCATTTACCATATTCCCCTGTACCCTATATTTCTTATTAGACACTAGTTAGATCTAAAAGCTCATTTAAATTCAGATTTGGGGGGCGCCTGGGTGGTTTAGTCGTTAAGCGTCTGCCTCTGGCTCAGGTCATGATCTCAGGGTCCTGAGATTGAGACCTGTGTCAGGCTCTTGAGCAGCAGGAAGCCTGCTTCTCCTTCTCCCACTCCTACTCTCCTTGCTTGTGTTCCCTCTCTCGCTGTGTGTCTCTCTGTCAAATAAATAAATAAATTTTTTTAAAAAATAAATTCAGATTTGGATTTTTGACAAGACTGTGTCATGGGTATATTGTGTTCTTTTATAGGGAGGCCCACAATATCTATCTCTTTTTCTCTTTTAGTGATATTAGCAACTATTGACTATCATAGCTTAAATCCATTATTTTACTAAGAATTGCAAAATGGTGGTAATTCTATCATTTCATTCCCAGGTTTAATCTAGATTACTTCTATAGTTTTGCTAACTATTTGGTTACCTAGGGTATGACTGCTTTGACCAAATTTCCATTCGTAGGCTTCTCTTTCTTTTGGTGATACAACTTGGAATTTTGTAGATACAGAAATCTTCATGAGTTTTCAGTGAGTTGCTAGAGTATAGAGTTAACTTAGTGAATAGGTGGTCCCTTCCACACATTCAGACATTCATGTATTTTCCTTGGAGATGATGCATCCTAACCCCCTTCAAACTTTACTTACTATTTCCACCTTTGAAGTGGTAGAGATTTCTTCTCTGCTTTGTATTAGACTTTCCTTTATGCCTATCTCCCCTATTATACATAGATAACTTGAGGATAAGGTCTCTGACTCTTAATTTTTTAATCCTCCACACTCAATACAATGCTTAACACATAGTAAGAGTTCAATAAAGGTATGTTCTCTGAAAGAGTAGGTGAATAGTGAAGGCTTGGGGAAAGCTATTGGGGGTGAGCATCAGCAGTGTGGTTTGCTAGAAAGTACAGTAGTCTAGGACTCAGTTGGACTTGGGCTCAAGTTAAAAGTCTACTTTTTGTTCTTGGTCAAAATGCTCCCAGTTTCTGCTCTATAAAATAGCACCCTCCCTGGCACTCTCACAAGGTTATTATCAGGATTAGCAATTCAGGATGAGGAGCTATGGTTAAAGGCAAGGACTTGGCAGCCGCAGATCAGTGTGACAGGTGCCCACTATTTACCCTCTAGGAGCCTGTGAAGTCACCTGTAAAATGAGAATAACAATAACTACCTCTCAAGATTCTGGTAAGCATCAATGTATGTTAAGTAAACCTTCAGTAAAAGATCTGTGTTATTTTTATGTGAAATAACTTTGGTAAATTAGAGACGGTATGCAGAACATTTAAAGTAGTGTTTTCCATGACTTGTATATTCTCAATATTTTGAGAAATGCTTTAAAAGTGATTAAAAGATGGAGTTGTTGGTTGAGTGTTCACCAACTAAAGCTTGTTACTGTCAGAAGGCCAGTCTGGTTTGACTTGCTTTCGCTGGTTCTGGCACTAGCTGAGGGCTGGCTAGGAGAAAAATCCTGGATGAAAGACATCCTGGCAGTGAGAACATTAACACCCACTCTTAAGCCAGGAGGTAGGTGTTAATGTCTCTAGCTGGATTCCTAGTGGCAGAGATATTTAACACCTTCCTAGGATCCAGGAACCAGGCACCCTCTCTTTAAACCTAACTTGGCAGGTAAAAGGGAGAGAGAACGTTTCCATTTGAGCTGTTGAGAAAGTATAGAAAGCTCTATACCACAAAGACAGAAGCCAGTTATCAGAAGGTAAAGGCTAAATGGAGAAGGGGTCTTCTCTAATTGGATTGTCTGGAGAATGACTCTGGTTGACTCTCCCCAACAAACCTCACCAGTGCGGGCCAGTAGAGATTTTAGGGAAGTAGTGGCTCTAGGACAGGGTAAGGATGTTTGATGTTCAGGGCAGGTTGGAAATCCACATCTGGATACAGCCTGAAGTATAATACCATGACAAGCATGGTTGTTTGAGTGATTCTGCTTCCCAGTGGACCAAGAATTCCTTTCTGGGGGACAAGGTGTAAATATGGGAAGTCAATGGAACCAGTTCCTCAGGAGAAAGAATGGGAAGTAGAGTGCCTCAACCGAGTCGCCCTTTGAAGGTGAACTAGCTTGGGGCCAATTTGGAGAATGCTATGGATGCCTTAGCTGCAAAGTTCATGGTGGAAGTCAGCCAACTCCAAGAACTAATAAAAAGTCCTTCTTTATTAGGGTTTGACTAACAGCAGTGGTGAATTTTGACTTCGGCTGAGCTTGAAGTGTGCTTGTTTTCTCTCCAAAGCTGAGGCCCATTTGCACAACAAGCAAAAAGACAAGGTAAACAACTTTTGTTTAGACTTTCCAAGGTCTGTTTCCCTGGGTGACATCAGCAAGAACTCTATGACACCACCTCACCCTGGAGTGAACCCAAACACTGGGGATCCTTTCAACATCCAAAAAGGGTCACTTCTTTGAAATGTGATGACTCCCTAGAATGACTTTCTCATTTAAATTACATGGATATCAGAGGAGCCCAGTCCAGGAGGTGAAGCAGAGCAAACTCACACTCTTTGACTATAAAAGAAAATGCATATTTTTGATGAGCCTGCACCGGCTGCCTTCTCAGGCTTAGAATGATGTTTTCTTCCCCTTTTGCCTACGAGGAATGTTGTAAGTAGGCATAAACAAATGCCTTCATTATTTATTTATCCTAGTCGTGCTGCACTAAATCATTCTACATGGGAAATTTGTTATTTTGTTTAGCTGGCAACTGCTTAAGCTAATAGGCTATGAGAGTCTTCTTTGGGGTTAGCACTTGGAATTATTCTAGTACAAATGAACACCCATTGGACTGAGAGTTATAAACTAGAGGCATGAGATTGGGTTTAAAACTCCATCACTCTGACCTCTGGCACCTTGTAGCCCAGGATATATTGTGAATTTAAGGATAATCACCTCTCCACTTGGGCTGTGCTCAACTTTGTCACAGAGTCTTGAATGGAGGTCTCTCTTGAAAATCAGACTAATAGGGAGTCTTTCCAAGTTTTCTTCAGCATGATTATCCCTAATATAGAAGAAACGGTAAGCCATAGCAGGTTTTTCAAATGAAAACTTGATTGTTAAATACTATGTTTTGTGCCATGCTGAGCAGAGTCTTTTAGTACTATGTCTCCACATTCTTTTCATGAAAAGTCCCAGAGACTAGGCTAGAGATCCAGTTGGGTAGGCATATAGACATCTGCCCCCACACCAGCAACCCCTTGACTGTCTTGCTTCTGGCAATGACATCACCATTGTCCTAATTACCTAGGCCTGTGAACACTTATTCCTGAAAATTCATCCTTTCCTGTTCCTCTCAAATATCTCTAGGCGTTTTCACTTCCCTCAACATCACCCTAATATGGGCCCACAACCCCAGGTGACCATATGCATTCCAAGTCCTCTTTCTGCCACCACAAGTCTTCATATTTATTTATTTATGTAGGTTGGGCACTATGCTGAGTATTTTACATGGATCATTTTATTTAATGCAAACAACCACGCTTATAAGAGGTAAGTACTCTTTTTATGCCAATTTTCAGGTGCCTTGCTTATGGTCACATGGCAAAAAGGGGTAGGACCAAATGTGGTAGACTAATTGCATTTATGGCCCAAATTCTTCACTCCTTTCTGTATCCTTCCATGTGACTTTGTAATTCTCCTTTCAGGAGGTGGAGTCCATTTTCCTAACCTTTGAGGCTTAGCTCAGCCATGTGACTTGCTTTGGCCAATAGGATGATAATAAATGTCATATAAGCAGAAGCTTGCACATTTTTGTTTGCACTCTTGTCCTCTGTCATGGCCATGAGGAAAAACATGTCCATGTCAGCCTGCTGGAGGCTGAAAGACCCATTGATGAGATTCAGGTCACCACAGTTACCCTAGCCTTGGTCATCTTAGATCAGATTATAGCTAACCAAGACAGCAGAGCTGTCCAGCTGCCTAAGCTCCAAAATCCATTACACAATAACTTTTGATCAAGTCATCTTATTAAAAACCAGTGTACCAACCAGTTAGTCAACCTACCTATTTCTCTTCAATAACTGCACTGCCTAAAAGATAAAATACAGACTTCTGAATTCCAGCATGTAAGAAGCTTGGAAGACATTGCTGTCCAGACAACAAGTAAAAAGCTGAACAAGCAAATAATCAATAACTCTTCTTAGATATGACAAAGAGATGATGTTATAGGGCAAACCACTGCCCCCAAAACCAAAAAGACAGACAGGCAGATACAGAGAATCACAATTCACCTGAGCAGAAACTCCTAAGTAGAAACCTCTGTAGAAACACCAGTGCTGTAGTAGAAAACCTTGAACTATAATTGTCAAATTGCTAAAAGCTCAGTGTGGATATAGGTCTGTGAGTTAAAAACTGCAGTGAGGAGGATCTCATACTCTTTTGAGTTTTACCTCTTGGAACTCTACCGGGTTCTCATAGAGAAGACTGGAGAAAAATAAAAATTCCCTTTGTGCTTTCGGTGGTAAGGGGGAAGGAGAGTGGCCATATTGAAATACACTAGAGGATTCTGTTCTTCTTGAAAAGACCTGCCTCAGAGAACCTGTTTTACTAGAGCCTAATCTATTGGAGTTTTGGCAGAGTCTAACTAGCCGAGGGGAAGGGAAATACCCAACTCCTGCCTCCTCCAGTCATTCTGTCCCACCTCAGACTGAGGAAAAAACTGAGCGGCATTTGGAACCTTCACAGCCAAGGGGCATAGGCTCACTAAAAGACTGAGACTTAATCATAGGACTATAAAACACTTCTCCTACCCCCACACCTTACCACAACATCATTAAAGGCCTATTTACTGCAGTTCCTCTTACTAAGTACATCATGTTTGGATTTCAACAAAGAATTACAAGGCATACCAAAAGGGGAAAAAAAAACCCTTTTGGAGAAACACAGCAACCATTAGAATGAGACTGAGATATGCCTGGGGTGTTGGAATTATCAAACTGTGAATTTAAGACAAATATGATTAATATGCTAAGGGCTATAATGGAAAAAAGGAGACAACATGTAAGAACATATGTGTAATTTAAGCAAAGAGAAAAATTTGAGGAAAGAAAAAAAAAGAAAGAAAAAAAATTTGAGGAAAGAATGAAAAAAATGCTAGAGATCAAAACCACTGTGACAAAAACAAAGACTGTCTTTGATGGGCTTGTTAGTAGACTGAACATGGCTGAAGAAAGAATCTCTGAGCTTGAAGATATGTCAATAGAAATTTCCCAAACTGAAAAGCAAAGAAAAATAAGTCTGAGAAAACAAAGAGGATCAGATTATTCAAGAACTGTTGCAAAACTACAAAAGGCATAATGAGAATACTAGAAGGAGAACACAGAGAATAGAAGAAGAAATATTTCAAACAATAATGACTGAGAATGTCCTCAAATTAATGTTGGACATCAAAGTATAGATCTAGGAAGCTCAGAGAATACCAGTCAGGATAAATGTAAAAGAAAAACTACACTTAGGCATAGCATATTCAAATTGCAGAAAATCAAAGATAAAGAAAAAATCTTGAAAGAAAAAAATAATTAAAAAAAGAAAAGAAACCAGAGGGGAAAAAACTACCTATGGAGAAGTAAAAACAAGAATTATCTCCGACTTCTTCCCAAAAAACATGTAAGCAAGAAGAATTTGGAGGGCTGAGAGAAAAAAGCCACCGGTCTAGAGTTTTGTGTCTATGAAATTATCCTTCAAAAGGAAAGAAGGAATAAAGACTTTCTCAGACAAATAGTGAGGGAATTTGTTGCCAGTAGACCTATCTTGCTAGAAATGTTAAAAGAAGTTCTTCAGAAAGAAGGAAATTCACATAGGTAAAAAACATGGATCTGCATAAAGAAAGGAAGAGTGTTAGAGAAGAAATAAGTGAAGATAAATAAAAACTTTTATTTTTCTTATTTTTAATTGATCTAACAAGTAATAGTTCAAAATAATAATAACAATAATATATTCCATTATGTTTGCTTAGGGTGTGTGTATATGTACTGTGTATAAGTGAAATGACTGACAGCAATGAGACAAGAGACAAGAGAGAGGAATTAAGAATATATTGCATTAGGGACGCCTGGGCGGCTCAGTTGGTTAAGCAGCTGCCTTCAGCTCAGGTCATGATCCTAGGGTCCTGGGATCGAGTCCCACATTGGGCTCCTTGCTCAGCAGGGAGCCTGCTTCTCCCTCTGCCTCTGCCTACCACTCTGCCTGTTTGTGCTCCCTCTTTCTATGACAAATAAATAAATAAAATTAAAAAAAAAAGAATATATTGCATTAAAAATTACTTGCACTACTCAGGAAGCAGTAAAGTGTTATTTGAAAATAGACCCAGATTAGTTGTAAATATATATTATAAACTCCAGGCAATCACTAACAAAGTAAAAAAGAAAAAAAAAGTTTACATGATATATTAAGAAGAGAAAATGAAATCATATGAAATGTTCAATTAAAACCACAAAAGGCAAAAAAACTCTGAAAGACAAAAAATAGGAATAAAAAACAGGAACAATGAGTAGAAAACAGTAATAAACATGGTAGATACTAATACAGCTATACCAATAATCAGTTTAAATATCATTGGTCTAAATATATCTAATAAAAGACAAAGATTATCAGGGGGAATCAAAACACAAGACCCAAATATATGCTGTCTACAAGAAATGCACTTTAAAGATAGATTTATTTATTTATTTATTTATTTATTTATTTATTTGACACAGAGGACAAGTAGGGGAAGCAGCAGGCAGAGGGAGAAGGAGAAGCAGGCTTGCTGCTGAGCGGGGAGCCCATAGCAGCTCGCCTTGTATCTCAACACCTTGAGTGCAGATTTCTGCTATGATGACAGGTCAGTCTGACTGGTGCTGGATGAACTTCTTGGTCCTCTTTTCACCATGTGGGGCTTCATCTGAGGCCGGCCATGATGCTGAGTTAGAGATGGCTGCTGCTTCCACGGGCAGGGCCAAGGAAGAGAGGCCATGTTGTCAAGACTAATCAAGACCTTCTCCCCGAAACTCCATGGGTGCACATTTTCTACAATGATTTTTGGGGGACTCTCCTAACCCACAGCAGCAGCCACAAATCCTACTGGCCCCTTTGTACTCTTTCTTTTAGCCTGAACCATGCCATCGGAGGGCTGAATCCCTGGAGCTACCACCTTATCAATGTCCTGCTGCATGCAGCCATCACTGGTGTCTTCACAAGCTTCTCCAAGATCCTCCTTGGCGACGGATACTGGACCTTCATGGCTGGCTTGATGTTTGCCTCTCACCCCATTCACACGGCGGTGGTGGCGGGAATCGTGGGCCTACCGGATTTCGGGGCCAGTCTCTTCTTTCTCCTGTCCTTGCTCTGCTACATGAAACACTGTTCTACCAGAGGCTGCTCAGCCAAGACCTGGGGCTGGTTCCTAGGGACGGGGCTGTGCTCGGGCTGCAGCATGCTGTGGAAGGAACAAGGAGTGACTGTGCTTGCCGTGTCCGCAGTTTATGACATATTTGTCTTTCACAGGCTGAAAACAAGACAGATCTTACCCGCCATCTACAAAAGGAAGAACTTGTCTCTTTTCTTCAGCATTAGTCCTACATTTTAGGACGCTGGGATCATGACCTGAGCTGAAGGCAGCCGCTTAAAAACTGAGCCACCCAGGAACCCCAAGAAATGCACTTTAAATATAAAGAACTTTAAAGGGCGCCTGGGTGGCTCAGTTGGTTAAGCGACTGCTTTCGGCTCAGGTCATGATCCTGGAGTCCCGGGATCGAGTCCCATATCGGACTCCCGGCTCTGCGGGAAGTCTGCTTCTCCCTCTGACCTTCTCCCCTCTCATTCTCAGTCTCTCTCTCTCTAATAAATAAATTAAAAAAAAAAAAAGAACTTTAAAGATTAAAAGTGAAGGGATGGAGAAAGACATACCATGCTGACACTAATCAAAAAAGTTCTAGTGGCTATATTAATTTCAGGTAGAGCAAACTTCAGAGCAAGGAAAATTATAGAAATTAGTTAAAAAGAGGCATTACATAATGATAAAGGTGTCATACTTCAAGAAGACCTCACAGTCCTTAATGTGAATGCCTAACAATAGAGCAACAATAAATACATAAGGCAATAACTGAGAAGACTGTAAGGAAAAAGAAATGAATCAACTATTATAATTAGAGACTTCACCATTCCTCTACTGGAAATGGACAGATCCAGGGGCACCTGGGTGGCTCAGTAGATTAAGCATCCAACTCTAGATTTTGGCTCCCTTGGTCACAGCAACTTCTTGCTAGACATGTTCCAAAGGCAAGGGAAACAAAAGCAAAAATGAACTTTGGGACTTCATCAAGATAAAAAGCTTTTGCACAGCAAAAGAAACAGTCAACAAAACCAAAAGACAACCGACAGAATGGGAGAAGATATTTGCAAAAGACATATCAAATAAAGGGTTAGTATCCAAAATCTATAAAGAATTTATCAAACTGAACACCCAAAAAACAAATAATCCAATCAAGAAATCGGCAGAAGACATGAACCAACATTTCTCCAAAGAAGACATCCAAGTGGCCAACAGACAAATGAAAAAGTGCTCAGCATCACTTGGCATCAGGGAAATACAAATCAAAACCACAGTGAGATACCACTTTACACCAGTCAGAATGGCTAAAATTAATAAGTCAGGAATTGACAGATGTTAGTGAGGATGCGGAGAAAGGGAAACCCTCCTACACTGTTGGTGGGAATGCAAGCTGGTGCAGCCACTCTGGAAAACAATATGGAGGTTCCTCAAAAACTTGAAAATAGAGCTACCCTAGGACACCCAAAGATGCAAATATAATCATCCAAAGGGGCACCTGCACCCCAGTGTTTATAGCAGCAACATCCACAAAAATACCCATGCTATGGAAAGACCCCAGATATCCATCGACAGATGAATGGATAAAGAAGATGTGGTATATATATACAATGAATATTACATAGCCATCAAAAATGAAATCTTGCCATTTACAATGAAATAGATAGAACTAGAGGGTATTATGCTAAGTGAAATAAGTCAGTCAGAGAAATATGATTATCATATGGTCTCACTGATATGTGCATTTAAGAAACAAAACAAAGAATCATAGGGGAAGAGAGGAAAAAATAAAATTAGATGAAACCAGAGAAGGAGAAAGGAGACAAACCATAAGAGACTCTTAATCATAGGGAAAAAAAAAAAACTCAGGATTGCTGGAGGGGAGGAGGTGGAGAGATGGGGTAACTGGGTGATGGACATTAAGGAGAGCATGTGATGTAATGAGCACTGGGTATTATATAAGACTAATGAACCACAGGCCTGTACCTCTAAAACCAATAATACATTATATATTAA
The DNA here is from genome assembly GCA_028533885.1 of Nasua narica. Taxonomy (NCBI): domain Eukaryota; kingdom Metazoa; phylum Chordata; class Mammalia; order Carnivora; family Procyonidae; genus Nasua; species Nasua narica. The sequence goes on along the minus strand of CM052798.1, from coordinate 68,325,306 downwards.
TTAATTGAATTTAAATTTTAAAAGTTTAAAAAGTCCTCAGTGAGATGATAGCAAATTGAATCCAACAATGTATAAAAATAATTATGTTCCAGGACCAAGTAGAGTTTATTCCAGGTGTACAAGGCTGATTGAACACTACAAGATCAATTAATATAGTCCTAACACATCAATAGGCTAAAGAAGAAAAATTACTTTATCAGAGGAATAGATGCAGAGAAAGCATGTGACAAAATTCAACATTCTTTTATGATAAAAAAAAAACTTTCACAAAACTAGAAATAAAAGGGAATGTTCTCAACTGGATAGATAACACAAAAAACCTAAAGCTAACATCATAATTAGTGGTGAGAAACTTGAAGATTTTGTGTGAATATCAGGAATATGACTAGGATGTCCCTCCTCATCACTCATTTTCACCATGGTACTGGAAATCCTAGCTAATGAAATAAAACAAGAAAAGGAAATAAAAGATATATAGATTGGGAAAGAAGAAATAAAACCGTCTTCGTTCATGGAAGATATTATTGTCTATATAGAAATTACAAAATAGGGGCAACTGGGTAGCTCAATTGGTTAAGTGTCAGACTCTTCATTTTGGCTCAGGTCATGATCTCAGGGTCCTGGGATCAAGTCCCACATCAGGCTCCTTGCTCAGTGGGGAGCCTGCTTCTCCCTCTGCCTGCTGCTCCCTCTGCTTGTGCTTGCTCTCTCTCTCTGTCTCTGACAAATAAATAATTAAAATTTTTTAAGTTAAAAAAATAAATAAGTCTATCTAAAAGGGAAAAATAAATAAATTAACTAAAAAAAACACCACACAGATAAAGTACAGATCTTTAGCCTTAACAAAGTAACCCTGTACCTTTGAAACCTCTTTTCTCATTTTCCATCAGAAACTTCAACTCTAACCAAAGCAGCCTATTCAAGTTCCCCAAATAATTCTGTCCTTTCCCACTATTGTTCCAGCTCACAAAGTCTTCTCTCCCTCCCTCAAGCACTGAGTCCTACACCTTCCTAATTTGTCCTCTCTAGAAGTGATGTCTCCAGCCTCTGAACTCCCATGTATCTGTGCCAGGCATCTGGGTCTTAGCATTGGCTCCCCTGGGACATTAGAAAGAGTATATGGTTTTTATATATGTGTATTAGCTCTCTACTATGCACATTATTTCAGGACAAGGACCTTGCCTTATGATTTGTGACATCTCCCTCAGACCTGCTTGTATTTAATTTAAGAATTAAATCAAAGCATCAAAACCTGCATTAAAATTTCAGAATGATAAGTGACCACAAAACTTACACACTGGGGGATGCTTCTCATCGTCCCTCAGTGTCACAATGTCACTGGTGGAAGTCGTTCCAAAGCAGCATTCAGAGTCACCTTCTGATCTTCAAGGAGCTGGACTCCTGGGAAATATTCCTGCTTTGGTGGTGAAGGTCTCAGGCCCCTCAGTGTTAGGGAGTGACTTTAGTCTAGAAAACCTTTCCTACACTCATCTTTGGAAAGAGTGAAAATGAACCCTTTTCCAAGATAATGATTGGAGAGCCTTTTCCTGAGCAGGAAGCTGTCAACTCTGTCATCTCTCTTATTTCCTCAGAGTACTTGTGCTGTGATTCTCGACTGGGTGTAATTGAGAATGTCCAAATTTGATGGTGGTGGTGGTGGGAAAGGGTGTCATGAAAGCTATTCAGTTGGCCGCATAGCCCCCTTCCCCACTCAGCCCCAACCGCACCCACACTGATTGAGAACCACTCCTCTAATAGTTTGACGTTCTATATATTCTAGCAGGGAAATCAGACTCTTTTTAGTGTGCCCGAATTATACAAACATTTCAGGTAAAATATTTCACCCTTCACTTAAATTATCTGAGCCATGATCTCAGTCTGATCATTTTGTTATAACATCTCCAACCTCAAAGTATTCAACCTTAGAGTATTTCACTGTAGAGAAGTCTGTGTGTCCATAAAAATACAATGTTTCTTTGTCTGTCCTTGGGAGTGTGAGTAATTATATGGGATTCTGATAGCATGTGTACCATATGTATTGTGCATGCAGGTACATGCATGCATAACACACTAATTGAATTGTTCTAAAACCACAAATATTTTGCAGGGCTACAGAAACACACACTAAATGTCTAAATCTACAAACTGCTGACAAACAGCACCTTTTCCTAACAAAAGAGAGCAGTTTAATAACAGTGTTAGAAAGCTGGCAATATGTTTGTTAAAATCTTTAATTAGGAACAGGCTTCCCAGAGGCCTCTGAAGGCAAAAGGTGTAAATGGAGAAACTGTCCCAGCCTGCATGCTCCATGGTGGCTCTGTTCCGAGCACAGATGGGCTGGTGAGGAAACTGTGAATGGACACATGATAACAGACTCTTCTGTCATTCCAACATCAGCTCATTAGCAATCTGTCGGAGATTTAATATGGATACTGGTGAAAATGCAGAAATCACATGATCGTTACACGATCGTGCACGTGTCTAACTGAAAGGCCATTGTAAATTGACTGGCATAATGGCTATTAGTAAAATGATAATGTCATGGGAAGTACATAGAATGCTTTGTGCTCCTGTTGGAAAATGATGATTTTGTGTGCTCTTTGGTTATCACAGGAAGCCGAGAGAACTTCCTGTGGTTTTATGATGGAAATCATTAATAAATAAGCAGCTAGGCCAGCATGATGGGATATGTGAGGGACATAACACCATACAGGTTTCCCAAGAATGAACAGTGACATTTCTCAGTTCTGAGAAAGACTCTGTCAACAACTTCAAATTCCCTTGGATCACAAACCTGGTTTCCAAGCAATGTTAAACTTGATAGTTAGTGGTTCAAATAGTTGCTGTTGAAAATATATTTTTAAAAGGAAACAAAAATATATTTATTTAGGTTGTGTATATACAATAAGCTAAATTCAATGGATAATCAGTGTTCGGTCTTTGAAGGAAGAAGGAGAATGAACATTTTGGGGGCACCTATTATCAAGTACTTTACATTTGTGATCTCACCTTAATTTTCACAACAACTTAATGAGATATTTCTCCCATTTTTACAGGCATAGAAGTAACTAAAAAACAAATATTATGGGGCACCTAGGTGGCTCAGTGGGTTGAGGCCTCTGCCTTCAGCTCAGGTCATGATCTCAGGGTCCTGGGATCGAGCCCCACATTGGGCTCTCTGCTCAGCGTGGAGTCTGCTTCCCCCTGCCTCTGTGCCTACTGGTGATCTCTCTGACAAATGAATAAATAAAATCTTTAAAAAAAAAACCCAAAAAAACAAATATTATGTGTTTGTGCCCCAGAGAGATTATGTGACTTCATAAAGATAGTATGGCTGGTAAGTGAAGATTATTCTATTTGAACTTAGTTAAGTATGGTTCCAAAAGCTCATCTTTTTTCTACTGCATTTTACTGCCTCTCACATTGTCTGTCATATACCCCTGGGAGTAGCATTTTAGGATCATTATTACTTCCTGTGGACAGGCTCAAAGGCCCCAGAGATTCAGTGGACTCAACTTAGATAAAGCTATTCAATGTTAATGACACAAATGGACACTGACTTATTTAAAGTATATACTTTTTAAATTTCTGTTGGGATATTCGTGCTTCAATATTGGGACGTGTTTGTACACAACATAAGGAGTTAGACTAATGATTTATAAAATCTAGCCCAAAAAAATCTGTAAGAGAGCATATAGTATCTGATACTAGTTATATAAAGCTCAAAAACAGGTCAAACCAATTAAAACTGTTAGGAATAAGGATGCTGGTAACATTTGGGGAGAATACTGGCTGTAAGCTGCCACCAGGGGATGTCTGGGATTGGGGTATTTTCTATTTCTTGATCTGGATGCTAATTTATACCAGCATGTTGCGTTAGTAAGCTTGTGATTTGAATACTTTCTTTTATGTGTATCATACTTCAATAACATTCACCCACCCAAATGGAGGACAAACTTTTTCCCTTATAATGATTGAAATCGGATGCCTACCTGCTTGATTTCCATATTTTGTGATCTTGGGCAAAATTTTTCTTTGCATGAAGCTTATAGTTAGAAATCTTCTCTTTCGGATGGAGTTGGGAGATTGTAAGTAGGGAATGCGTGCCTGCCTTTGTTCCCATGAGTGAGTGTATGTATTTTTTCTTAAGCGCACTCGTATCTCAGAAATGGAGAAATACCTATATTCTTTCATACTCTCATCTCTCAAACTTTTGGAAAACTCGGAAACAGAATGCCAGTCAAATGTGGATTTTATACAAGTGGAAGTTTGAGATGGAGCTGTCTCATTTGGTGATTCTCTGTTGGCAACAATCTCCTATGCAAATGGCAGTGGCAGGCACCCTCCCCTCTCAGCAACCAAGAGGTTAAATCTACTCTTTTTTGTTGTTGTTGTTGTTTCTCCCCAAATTTGTTTATTTTAATCTTTCAGTGTTACAAGATTGATTGTTCATGCACCACACCCAGTGCTCCATGCAGTACGTGCCCTTCTCGATACCCACCACCAGGCTCACCCCCCCCCACCCCCTCCCCTCCAAAACCCTCAGTTTGTTGCTCAGAGTCCACAGTCTCTCCTGGTTCATCTACTCTTACCACGTATCTTTGCGCGGTCCCTCAACTTTTCTCGTTGCCAGGCTCCATGGAAGAGCCAAGGGGTTGTTTGAAGAGGATTTATTCATCCCACAGACTCCCAACAGGCCGATTCTAAGGGCCCTTGGACAGACTTAGCCTGTCACCCATGCCTCAAATGTCCTTCCTGCCTTGGGACATATACCTGTCTTCATAACCCAACCTTTTTATCAACACGATAACTACAAGTACAGTAGATTATTGAAATGGTACACGGCATAGCCTGTGCCAAAGTGAAGAGTTCACTTTTAGAACTTTATCCTAAGAAAACCCTCAGATGAAAGATATGAATTTGCAAAGATGCTTACTTCCTAAAGTGTAGTTCGAGAATTATAAACATCAGTGTCACTTGCAGTGCTTGATAAAATGCATATTCCTGGGTCTTATGCCTTTCTTATTGACATAGAATCTCTAGATGTGGGGCACAGCCATCCATATATTTAAAATCCCTCAGGTAGGGATGCCTGGGTGGTTCAGTTGGTTAAGCAGCTGCCTTCAGCTCAGGTCATGATCCCAGTGTCCTGGGATCGAGTCCCACATCGGGCTCCTTGCTCAGCAGGAGCCTGCTTCTCCCTCTGCCTCTGCCTGCTTGTGTGCACGCTCTCTCTCTCTCTCTTTTTCTCTCTGACAAATAAATAAAATCTTTAAATTAAAAAAAAATCCCTCAGGTGATTCTAAGTCACATTGAAGTTTGATACACAAGTTATATAGTTTTAATATAACTTAAAAGAGAAAGAAAAGAAAGGGATTTAATAACATTGTTGTTGCCAAATATGGGTGTAGGTGATGCCAGAGTATCAGCAGTGCTTTTGTCTGACCATACCCTTATTTTTCATTGCTTTCCTCTATATTTTCTGATTTTTTTTTGCCATGTATCACTTTTATATTCTAATAGCTCAGTAAAGCTATTTTTTTAAAAAAGAAAGTATTTGATTTTTGATTTCCTGGACAGGTGCCCCAAGTGAACTATCCCAGTGAACTATCTGGTTAATTCAGAAGGTAGCACTGGCTGTCTGATCCTCTTAAGGTGTGAAATATTTAGAAGACATCCTTCTGTTGGTCCATAGATCAGTCAATATTGCCACTTGTAGAGTAGAGCCTTTAAAATACAGTGGTTGGCTTTATGGCTAATGTTTTATTATATCAAAAGGATTTTTATTCATTAGAATTGGTGCTTTTTGTGGAGGATAAGAATGGTGAGGAGGACTGAGAAATGCATTCTCTGATTTTGGGAAGTGAATTTGGTGCCTGAAGAAAGACTGTCTGACTCTTGTGTACAGAAGATTCTCAGTAACAGAAAAGAGTACTAAAGAAAGCATCTGCATCCTGTTTTTTATGCTCTCACTCAGCCTCTTGCCCCTAAAAGTGCCCTTTTCTTCTCTTCCTCCTCCCACTCCTTCTCCTCCTCCTTCTTCTTCCTGATCTTATTCAGCTTGTTCGTACACTGAAAGAGAGGCAAAAATGAGATCCACCAAATGTCTGGTAGTTTGCCACTCAGACTACAATCTTGAGAATGCATTTTTCTTAATCCAATTCTGTTTTAAATGTTGTCAGGATGTACCATAATTGGTTGTAGTAAATGACACTGGAACCACATTGCCACTCACTCTGGAAATGATATGAGCTCAGCATGCTGCTGATCAAATGCACTTCTGCATTAAAACTATTACAAGCAGAATGCCTCAATGGGATTTTTTACTTCTAATAGTTTTCCAGGGTTGGTGCTGAAATTTTCTGTCAATCAAGCCTGAAAATCAGCTTAGCACCCTGACTTGGGTTAATAAAATGTAGCTGCCAGGCTCTCAGCTCAGTGGCCACTATTCCTCGGTTCCGACATTATCAAGTCATGGTAAAAATGCCTCATTATAATTGATACTCACTGATAATATACTTTTTTAGTGCAAATAATATCTCCAAAAGGAGTCTTTGCCTTACACACAGTCTGCTGAAAGAGAGACCCATATCAAAGATAGAGGGCTAAGGGGAAGTAGGACAGGCAATTGTAGTTTCATAGGTACCCTGGAGACAGACTTGGGGCAGATTCTGACTTTCTTGTGTGGCTTGGAGTCAAGATAATGCACCAAAAATCAATACAGAAATAGGGATATGGCCTAGAATAGATGGTTGTGAAGGGGACTCTGATAGCATTGTCACCAATAATGGGAAGATGAGAATTCCAAATGAAAAAATTATTTTAGTAAGGAACACAAGATGTCACAATGCAGAAAGGCTGTGACAACTGATACGCCAGTTAAAAGGGGGAAAAAAGCTTCTTGAATCACTAAGGCACTGCCTAGCTATGTAGTCCCCACATTACTGAGTCTCAGTTCTTCCCAGACTAAGTCTTAGGATTCCAATTCTCTTCAAACAGAAATATTATTCTGGTTTCCTGGACAGAGGCACCCCCACTAAAACTATCCATATTAGAAGGACATCAGGGAGGTCAAAGTGCTGGAGAAAACCTTGCTGGATTTCAAACAAATTCTACTGTCTAGAAAGTTTCTGCTGGCTGCCCACAAAGAGGAAGATGAAATAAACAGACAAAGCCCGAGGTGAGGAGCAGCTATTTCTAGCCTGGAATTCTCAGCATGGTGGAGCATCAGGAAGGTGTACAACAAAGTAGGAAACTGAGGAAAGAACCTTACTAATTATACTTCATTATTGTCTATGTGAGGGTCTCTATTCAGAGGCAACTGGGGTGATTTCACAGGAAGGGAGAAAAAAACAGTTTTTCATGGGTGGTAAAGCTATTGTTAGTAAAGTTTTAATGAGGCACTCTGGGCATGGTCTTCTTAGCACAACCAAAATGGCTCTGGAGGCTTGGGGTCACATGACATTAATATGAGGGAACGCTTGACTTCATTCTGTTTGCTTCACATTCCTCTCCAAACATTAATTGCCCGAGTCCCCCTGTTCAAGTGAAAAGAATAAACATATGCAAATTTTTCACTTGATTGTTGTATTACATTGGCCTGTATTTCTTACAGATGCATTTCTGTTCAGGTTGAATATTCTAACACATGCCCCCCTCCCCCAGGTACAGGTGAGGAGCACAGGCTCCTGCACTCCCTGTGGGCTGAATTATGACTGGTGTATATTGAGGACTTGTGCTATGCTTAGCACTAAACTCTTTATAAACCTTATCTCCACCTGATCCCCACATAACCCTGTGAAGTTGGTTATGTTCATTTTATTCCCAATTGACAGGAGATGGACTAAGAGGAAAGTTGAGTAACTTGCTCAAAACCATGCAGCTAGTAAGTGGGTTCTAACCTCACCTGTCTGTCCAAAAAGCACTGTTCTCCACTGCAGTGCTCTCTGCCTTTCGGGATGATGATGCTCCATGCTTGAGCCCCTCCTGATGTGAATTCTTAGTGTCCTATGTTTGGTGGGAAAGGGTGCTCTGTTTCTATCCCTGGAACAAGTTCTCAGTTACTCTTGGAGCCAGACCTGCTTTGAGAAATTGTTGCCACTGGAGAGGAGACAGCCTACTAAGGAAAGAGCTCTAGCTTTAAGGTCAGAGTGATCTGGCTTTCGATCTTGGCTCTTAAACTTCCTAGCTGTGTGACCTAGGCCAAGTGACATAACCTCCCTGAACTTCAACTACCCAGCATTCTACTCTGTGTAGAAAAAGCCAAAACATCATTAGTGGTACAAAACCTCTGCATTATATGCAGGTTCTGTGCTTCACTTCACTTCAGTGGGCTCAAGTGGGGAAAGCACCATGCTTTTGCGGACACAGTGAACACTGAATAAATGCTGGAATCCCATTATTCAGTGAGGCCTACAAGTCCCTGACTGGTGATGGCCACACTCCTTGGACACCAGATCTTGACTACTGACCACTGGTCAGTGTACTTCTCTACTTCCCTGTCTCCATTTCCTCCAGTTCATCAATTTTTGGTTCAGCCTTTCCCCTCATATTGTTTGTGTCACAGCTGAGAGTTCTGGTGAATCTAATAAGAAATTTTCCTTAAAAACCTTGAAACAAAAGCCTAAAAATCCTAGAACAATTTCACACTAAAAATCCTTTTCATTCAGGGGCACCAGGGTGGCTCACTCAGTGAAGTGTCTGTTTTCAGCTCAGCTCATGATCTCAGGGTCCTGGGATTGAGCCCCATGCTGCTCCCTGCTGAGTGGGTAGCCTGCTTCTCCCTCTACCCCTCTCCCCACTCATATGCACACATATACTATCTCTCTCTCAAATAAGTACATAAAAATCTTTTTTTTTTTTAAATCCCTTTCATTCAGGGGCGCCTGGGTAGCTCAGTCATTAAGCATCTGGCTTCAGCTCAGGTCATGATCCCAGGATCCTGGGATCGAGCCCTGCATCGGGATCCCTGCTTGACAGGAAGCCTGCTTCTCCCTCTCCTGCTCCCTCTGCTTGTGTTCCCTCTCTTGCTGTGTTTCTCTCTGTCCAATAAATAAAAATTTTTAAATTAAAAAAATCCCTTTCATTCAACAAATATATATTGCCAATTTGGGCTCTGACCTCCAAGGGTCCAACCTAAGCTAGATGCTGGTGATAATGTGGTGAAAAGCTAGGTCTAGCCCTACCCCTTCTGTTACCTTTCAACTCCCACCTGCCTCATTCCTGAGAGCCACCAGTCCTGCCCAAGGTGTACCCTCGCCAGTCTTATCCTCTGTCATCTTTAGCCAGTCCAGCCTTCCCTGCCACCCCAGTTGCTTTCCAGGTTCTCTGTCCTACACACACACAGATGAGGCATGTGTCTTCTCCCCTCCACTGAATCGGCAATGGTCTGACATTGTCTTAGAATTCTGCTGCTGCTTCCCAAACATCCTTCTAAAGTCCTGAAGGGAGACTTATTGTTTCATATTCATTTATTTATTAATTCACTCACCAATTAATTTTATACTGTACCCTGCCTATAAACCACATAGCATAGGGTTCAAGCATGGACTCTGGAGTTAGAGTGAATTTAAATCCTGGCTCTGCCACTTACTAGCTGGGGGACCTTGGGCAAGTTGCTTTTGTTCTCTGTGCCTCAGTTTACTTGTGTATAAAATATGAGATGATAGTATTACCTACTCCATGGGGTTATTATAAGGGCTAAATGAGTTAAGTCATGTAATGTGCTTAGAACAGCACTTTACACAGATATCCTCAGTGAGTATTAACTATTGTAGCTACTGAGTGCCAGTGCTGGGCTAGGAGCTAGAACGCAGTGGTGAACGGTACAGAGACAGTCACAGAAGCAAATACAAGAACAAAGGAGGAGGTTTGTAGGAGGCTTAGTACCAGGTGCTGGAGTGCGTAGTGGGAGGAAACTGTAGACTCGCCTGGAGGGCTTGCTAAACGCAGATTCCTTACTGAGTTAGTTTCCTGTGACTGCTGTAATAAATTATCACAAATTTTGTGGCTTAAAACAACACAAATTTATTATCTTATAGTTGTGGAAGTCAGAATTCCAGAATGGGTCTCATTGGGTAAAAATCAAGGTTTCAGCAGGCCTGAGTTCCTTTCTGGAGGCTCTTGAGGTGGATCTGTTTTCTTGCCTTTTCCAGCTTCTAGAGGTTGCACCTATTCCTTGGTTAGTATCCCCCTTTCATCTTCAAAGCCAACAACGCTGGCCAAGTCATTTTTATGATGCCATCTCTCTGGTTCTGACTTTTCTGTCTCCCTATTTAAGGATTCTTGTGGTTGCATTGGGCCTACCTAGATGATCTATGTTAAAGTAAACTGGCTAGCATCTTATTTCCATCTGTAAGCTTAATTTCCCCCTAGCCTTGTAGGTAAGATATTAAGAGTTTTGGGGGATAAAGGCATGTATAGCTTTGGGTAGGGCCGATATTCTGCCTACCACACTTACTTTAAGAGTTTTTAATTTAGTAGGTTTGTGGTGATGCCCAATAATTTGTATTTGTAACAAGTTCTCAGATGATGCTGATGCTCCTGATTCAGGAGCACACTTTGAGAACAGCTGGTGGAGAGACTTTGGTCATTCACATCTTTATTCATTCAGCAAGTTTTTTGGGTCTCTGTGTATGAGCCCAATGCTGTACTAGCTGCTGGGAATAGTGCCTGCCAATTAAAAAAAAAAAGCCTATAATCTAGCAAAGTGGGCAAACAATTTCAATGTGGTGTGATCTGTAGTCTAATTGAGCTAAGTGCAAAGTGCTAAGCATCCCCAGAGAAGAGAGCGACTAACAGGGGCAAGGGTGGGCTTTATTGAGGAGGTGACATTTGAACTGGCCATTAAAGAACAAAGAGATTTCCGGGAAGTTAGGTGAAGAAGAATATGATAGCTATTGGGAATAGCATATGAAAAAGATCGCATCTTCAGGGAATGAGGAATAATTCTATGTAGTGGATATCCATTCTATGGAGTGGATAATGCATTGCCTTGGGAGAAGAATCGGGGTTAATAGAAAAATCCCAAGCCTACAAGGAATATAGTGGACCTGTCTAAGTTACCTGCTCAGCCCACTCTGTCTTCTTTGAGAACATTCTTCTCTACAGATCCCACTGAAGATGTGAACCTCAGGCTGGCCTGTTTGGTCCACATGACCTTACTTGACCCATAAGCTAAGCCAATTAGATTTCCTTTCTCAGTAACTTACTCTAAGAGATATGAAGGTTAGGTAGACTTGGATTGAGAATGCCTATGGGGGGCCATGTGCTTGATGAAGATGTGAAGGGTGTTGAGGAGAGGGTAGGGAGGAGTCTGCAGGAGAGTGGGACAAAGTCGCAGCATGAAGCAGACCTGACCTGAGATACACAAGACAGCAAGAGAGGAGCCAGCAGACATGGGACAGTATCCCAAGGAACTCCCCTGCTCCCTGGCTGTACGTCTTCCTTCATGAAAGTCTGCCCCCTCTTCCATCTCTCTTTCCTTTCTTTATGATTCCTTCTTCTTTAAAAAAAAAAAAAAACACTTTATTTTATTAGAGCAGTTTTAAGTCTACAACAAAACTGAGAGGAAGGTGCTGAGATCTCCTGTATGGTCCCTATCCCCACACAAGCGAAGCCCCTCCCATTATCATTCTCTCCCAACACCGCTCACCACTTGGTACGGTTTTTATCAAGGGTGAAGTTACATTGACACATCATAATTACCCCAAGTCCATCCTTGTTTCTTTATAATACATTTCTTTTTATTTTTGTTTATTTTTTAAAAGATTTTTTTTATTTGACAGAGAGAGAGGAGCGGGAGGAGCGGCAGGGAGAAGCAGGCTCCCCACCAAGCAGGGAGCCTGAAGCGGAGCTTGATCCCAGGACCTCGGGATCACTATCTGAGCTGAAGGCAGACACTGAACCGACCGAGCTACCCAGGTACCCCTACATTTCTGTTTCTGGAATGACATGGAGTTGTTTGTTGTTTTGTTTTGTTGTTTTGTGTTTTTTTTTAGATGATGATCACCATCTAATCCAAAGTTCAGATTTTATCTTGGCAGAAATGAGCCAGTGGCAGTGTATGAGGCAAAGGAGTAACACAGTTTGATTTGTGTTTCAGAAAGTTATCTAGCTGCAAAAAGGGACCAAGGGAGCTGAGGAGGAGAGCCTGAACTGAGGGAGAAGCGGGGAGGAGGCGGTGAGTCTGAAGGGATACTTGGGAGGTGGAATTGATAGGATTTCGTATCCTGAGTTGTAGGAAGCCGAGGGCGGAAGGAGTTCAGGACAATCTTCAGTTTCTATCTTAGTGAATCTAAAGAGTTGTAAAACTGTTAATAGAGAAAGTAAAGACAGGTTCAGTTTTTGAAAGAAAGACATTAAGCTCAGTTTTAGATACACTTTACATCTGAGCAGTTCATGGCAACCTCCACTAGGCACTGACACTTTATTCCTGGAGGCCAACAGATGAGTTAGAACAGAGATGCAGGGACGCCTGGGTGGCTCAGTGGGTTAAAGCCTCTGCCTTCTGCTCAGGTCATGATCTCAGGGTCCTGGGGTTGAGCCCCACATCAGGCTTTCTGCTCAGCGGGAGCCTGCTTCCCCCTTTCTCTCTGCCTGCCTCTCTGCCTACTTGTGATTTCTCTCTCTCTGTCAAATAAGTAAATAAAATCTTAAAAAAAAAAAAGAAAAGAATAGAGATGCATATAGATAGTATCCACTTGACTAGATTAGATTCCAGAAAGAATTTAGCATGAGAAGGGAGAGGAAGGCAGGAAGGCAGGAAAGAAGGAAGGAAGGAAAGGAAAAGTAAGAACGACAGAAACATGGGGAACACTAATACCGACTGGCCATAAGAGAGGAACATAAGAGAGCCAAGGAATCTGAGAAGGAATGGTTGGAAGGGTAGAGAGTCAGGAGAAAGTGAATCATAGAAGGTAAAGGAGAAGAGTTTTAAAGAAGAGGGGAGATTTGAACATATCTGCACATTGTGGGGGAAAGGACAGGTTTAAGATTCAAGAAAGTGAGTAAGTGACAGGAGGAGGGGACATCACCAAAAGCTCATGAGCCTGGGAAAAGGCAGAGGCTGCCTTTGTCTTTGAGATAAGAGAAGCAAGTGGGGATGGAGGCCAGGGTGAAATTCACTGTGTCACCTGGGCTTCAGCTAGGTGTGAGCCAGGTGGTGGCATCTCCATACAGTTAACATCCAACCAAAAATCAACATCCCAAACTCACGCGTTTCCACATCTGTCAAAGCTAAAAGGGGCGTCTGAGACAGATTTCCTTTTGTTTTCACTGGCGTGTCAAATGCTGCAGTGACAGCAAAGGAATAATCTTCAGTTTGTGTATAATGAGGTCTGAAATTTCCGTCTCCACACATTGATCATGAATCTTATTTCACTAGATAAACTGACAGCAGAGTCTCAGGTACTTAAACAAAATTTTGAAAAAAATCAACACAACCACCCACATCTATGATTTTTTTCCCGCTGTCACTTTCATGGCTCAGTTATTTTGTCTATATGCGCTCATTTCTAGTTTTGTCTGGATTTCTCAACAGCCAAATCATTCCTTAATCCTAGACATATACTCCTCTATCCTGGAGAATGATTTAGTAGAAAGACAGCTGGCATGGGAGGCAGAAAAATGGAATTCTAGTCTTGACTCTGCTGTTAACTAGCAAACTTATCCAAGCTAAGTCACTGAACCTCAGTTTCCTTATCTGAAAAACATATTCCTCCAACAGAAATTTATTGGTACCGGGCACTGTTGTGAGTGTTTAGGATATATCAGTGAAGAAAGCAAAGACCGCCCCCCGCCCCCACGCAGGAGCTTACATTCTGGAGGAGTCAGACAACGAGAAACAAATGCAATAAACAGGATAATTATATCATATGATAGATGGTGAAAAGTGTTGTGGAAAATTGAAAATAAAGTGGAGGTGGGGGCTGGAAGGAACTAAAGGAGTTACCATGAGGTTATCCAGGGGAAGAGTGTTCCAGGCAAAGTCCCTGAGTATCTCCTGTCTTTCTAGTCCTCCACACTCCATTTCTCCTTACTAACCTCAGAGGAGGTTTATAATGCATATAACCTTTAGGCCAGTCGTCCATACTACTCCATACATTTCTTTGAACAGCCAACAAATGACCATCTGTCCACTTTGAACTAGTCCCATTGACATTAGGTACAAGAGCCTCTCCCCTTGTATTTACTCTCAGGGACCTCTTTTGGTATTTTCCTGCCATCCAAAAGGCTAGATCTGTATGTATTATGCCAAACATCCCATGGGCATTTCCTCCCAGCTCTGCACAGGACAGCGGAAGCCAGCAAATGGATCTTTAAAAAAGACATAGCTTTTGATAAAGTATCTACCATTTCGGAATGCCTTTACGTGCCATCTTTATTCCCCCTAATCCTCACCCCACTTCCGTCTCTCTCCGAGGTTAGCATTTTCCCACTTTACCGAAAACAAAATGCTGGTTCAGAGAATTTTCAAAACTTACTGTGGTCACACAGCTCGTAAGTCTCATGGTCAGAGGTTGCTTCCCAAGCATCACTTTCCATCAGCTGTACTGCACAGCTTCCTTTCTTCCTAAGTGTCCTTTAATCCTGCTGGAAAACCAGATATAGATATATGAGACGACGGGAGGGTGGTTTTGAGGCCTTAGCATGGTGGTGAACCACTTAACTCTGTAGCCAGACAGCCCGAGGTCAAAGTCCAATTCTGTCTATGTTATAACTGTGTGATCAGCGGCTAGTTACTTAACTTTTCTGAGCCTCCCTTCCCTCATTTGTAAATGTGCATAATATGAGTCCCTGTCTACTAAAGTTTTGGGGGGGACTCAATGAAATAATTCACATAAAGTGCTCACTTAGCATAATATCTCTTACAGAACTCTAACACAGGTTAACAATTATTCTCCTATATTATTGATGGATTTTTTTAAAAGCACATGTATGTATGAAAATATCTCTAGAAGGCTCAGGAACTGGGGACTTTCTTTTCACTTTGAGTATTTGTACAATGTATACATTTAAATGTCGGGCCAATGATGTTACTTATTCAAGAAAACAACCAGACAACTAGATAGCTTTAAAGAAAAACCATTATTATGGTCATTGCAAGGAATTTGGAGTAATAATAATTATTCCATAATTTATTTGGATAGACAGATTTGGAGGAGGTTTCTTGGAGGAGATGATTGAGCAGGGCCTCAAAGCAGGTATATCATTTTGATTCTGATGACAGAATAACGAACTGAGAGGCATTTTACATGAAAGATTCTTGCAAAGCTGAGCAGACAGGCAGAAAAGAGTAGCCCGCAAATGCAGTTCCATTCAGTGATAATTGTTTGGTACTGTGGTAACAACTAATACAGGTGATAGTGTTTTTCAAATACCTGTAATAGAAAAGAGAAGATGTAAGTGAAAAATTGCCTAAACACTCCACTCAAACACACAAATTGAGAAAGATTGCTGGTTGCGGCCGATTCCATGAGCCCTGCTGCCAGAATTATTCCGGTTCATCAATCCAAATTGAGCTGGAGGCACCTTTGACATCCCCCTCTCTCTGCCTGCAGGTCAGCTGTCTCCAATCCTGAGGTCATCACTCATCAAGAGGGGATAATCCCAAGGACAGCAGGACCTGCTTCGTCCCTTGGATTTAGGAGCGAGAAACCCATCAGGCAACTAAAGAGTAACAATGACCCACCATTAAACACACTGAGAGAAGAGCATGATGAGGAGATTGTAGAGAAGAATCCCGGAGCTCTTGCTGACAACACCTATGGAGACGCTGACCACTGTGAGCTCTGCCCATTGAACTGCAGTAAAAAATCTCCCCCTCCCCAGAGATGCTCGGATGCGGGCACAGTATCCATTCAGACAATGGCCTATGTGTGGACTTAGAGTGAAAAGAATTTGGACTATGGGGTAAATAGACCTGGGTCTGAACTGTTATTCTGCCACTTCCATGTAGTATGTTTTTGGCAACATCAAAAAACAAACAAACAAACAAACAAACAACTCAGCCTCAGTTTTCTTGTCTGCAAAATGGATCTAATACGTCCACAGAGGGCTTTTACGAGGACCAAATGTAATAGTGTTTGAAAAGCACAAGCTTGGTACTTCTCTTTATGGAAGAAGAGCAAGATATGGGGCCCAAAAAGGAACCGGCACACACACACAAACTTTTCTCAGGATTATTTTTTGTCCTAGGCACTCGACCTCAGAACATATATTTACTTCTTTAGCTTAGATACCAGAGGAAAGACAGAGAAAAACAGAGAAAGGCAGGAAGTCAGATTCTGGCTCTCGCACAAGAAAATGCACTCTACATAATTTTCAGACAATGTTGCTGTCCTTCTTCAAACACTGGGGCCACAGGCATCATGCCAAAGAAGTCAGCAGCCTGGAAGATATTTTAAACTGATTCTGGGACTGAACGACAGGCCATTTGCGCCATATGCCACTGACACGTTAATCTAGGCAAGGCTGCTAGGCACCTGGGGACATCCATGCTAAAATGCCATTTAGGCAGGGCACGCCGAGTCCAGCGGCAAAAGTTCACCAGCACAAAGCATGAGGGCAGCCGAGAAGATAGAAATGGCAAGGAGGAGTGAGAAGGAGTGTGGTATCTAAGCCTTGGAAGATTTTCCGAGTTGCAGAGACTTCATTATGCTTTTGCGAGAGCTGCAGATTCAACAAAACATCAAAACCGGGTATTTACAGGCTGGACAAGTATCTGCTACTTTTTGCACCCATTATGCCATGTGACCACCCTTATACCCACTGGCAAATACTGGGCAATGCTCTAGTCCGCTTGAATGACCTCCTTTATCCCTCCTGTTTCGTCATGAAAAGCAAGTGGCTGCTGAGCAACTGTAGTAGATGTCCCAGTGTCAGACTTTCCAGAATCCAATTTGGAGGGAGCACTCTGGGCCTTTGGTCTCCCTCTTCCCTTTGCCCAGCCCTGGTTTCTTGGTTACTCTGAGCAGTAATGAGCTTCTCCACCCCAGCATGAGGACAGGCTCACAGTTAGCACATGAAAAAGGCTGAACTCGTGTGGGGCAACTACTCTGTTTCATGGGCAGATCACACATCTGTTTTTTTTCCTTCTTCTGCAATGCAACTACACTAATGATTTTTTTTAAAGTAGAAATAAGGCAGTACTATGGCTTTCTGAAAAAAAGTCACACTGCAGGATAACTGCAACAGACATCATAAAAGGAGCTGGAATGAAATGCCCACCCACTCTTGTCATTGGAGCAAATGATTTCCAAGAGCAAAAGAATCATTCTAACTTAGGGGATCTCAATAAACAGAATCACCGCCCTAATTATTTTCTTCCAAGTAAATGAAACTTTTAAAAATCAGCTCTTCCTGTTAATGTTAGCTATTTTGCATAATCAGAAGAACCTGAAAGATTATAAAAATAAGATTAGGCCACGCAAGAACGTGGGAGTTCCCCAAAGTTCTCTATGGTAAGTAGTTCAGGGTTGTCATTGTTGAGGATGGGCTGTAGAATCAGCCCATAATTCAAGTCCAGAGCTCTGTCCCTTACTCCCTAATGAACACTGGCAAACTTACTCAACAACCCCCACCAAGTCTCTGTTTCTTTGTCTATAAACTTGCACAGAGTAACCCCACCTTCCAGGGCTGTTATGAGAATTCAAACAGAAGATCTGTGTGTATCAAGGATCATGCTTTCTGTCATGCGGTCCGGGGATCTATGTTAAAATTATAGACCTGATCTTGGGAGCCACAAGTCATGTACGTTTTTCAATGGAGAGAGACATTATTTCTGTGAGTTCTTAGCAAAGACCAAAGAGATGTTCGTTTGTTTGTTTGTTTTAAATATTTTTATAATATTTATTTGACAGAGAGGAGAGAGATCACAAGTAGTCAAAGAGGCATGCAGAGGTGGGGGGAAGCAGGCTCCCCGCTGAGCAGAGAGCCAGATGGGCTTGATCCCAGGACCCTGAGATCATGACCTGGGCCAAAGGCAGAGGCTTAACCCACTGAGCCACCCAGGCGCACCCAAATAGATGTTTTAATCACAAAATAATAGGCATTTTCTGAGCCTTTACCACTAGACCCACTGGGCTGTTATGCATTATAAAAGATTTATAAGAAGTAGAAGAGGTTTTTTTGTTTTGTTTTGTTTTGTTTTGTTTGCTCAGGAGTAGTTTAAAGTCAGCCCCGAAGAAAAGTAACACCAATCTTATCCAAAACCCAATGTTTGGCAACTCCATCTTAAATGAGATCCATCTTAAAACCCATCTTAAATAAGATCCTAAACACGCTACTGTAATAGTCCTTACATGGTCTCTTTCCACCTATCCTTGACCCCTACAACCAATTCACAGAGCACTAGCATCTTTTCAAAATGTGCTGATGTCTCCCTGTTTTACACAGAATGAAATCCAAAGTCTTCACTTAAGTACCCTTCATGGTCTGGACTCTAGTTACCTTCCAGAGCACAACTTTTTCTACTTTCTCTTTGTTCACTCCCCTTCAGCTACACCAGCCTGTTCAAATACACCAAGTATGCTCCTGTTTCAGAACCTCTGGAGTTGCTAATGTCTCTCTCTGGAATGTTCTTCCCCATGTACTCATATGGCTTGCTTTTCTACTTTATTTAATTTTCTGTTCAAATGTCACATAATCAGAGAAAGCTTCCCTATTGCTTTTTTAAAGTAACCACCCCACCCTGCTATTCTCTATCCCCTTTTGTGCTATCTTTGTCTTCACAGAGCCTTCAAGATTTGATAGAGGAAGGCTAATGTGGGCACACCAGGCCGGCTTCGTTGGTGGAGCATGAGACTCTTGATTTCGGGGTCATGAGTTCAGGCCTCGTGTTCGGCATAGAGCTTACTTAAAAAAAAAAAAAGATGTGGGGAAGGGAAGTTTAATGTAATGAGCTCCAATCCCCGCTGCTACCGCTGGTCCCAAGACTGTAATTGATATTTATCATCTTCATCTTCTACTCATTCTAGATTTCCCTCACCCTTTGCCAACACTTCAGCTGGGCTCGGTTTCTTTCTAGATGATTCGACTTAGATCTACATCCCCAAGGGGTCTGAGTTGCTTTAACCCTTTTGGACTGAGGTGGCTGCAATTCCAGTTCCAGTTATCAGGTATGGAGTTTTCGCCAAAAGATGACTCATTGAATCCCTGGGTCCTAGATAATATTCTTTTCTGTCCTATTACCTCCACTGTGTAGTAGGAACCCTACTTTCCCATAGTAATTGAGTCAATTGTCCTTAACAAGATTTCACAAGTGGATCATTGAGAATGATAGTGAAAGAACCAATCTGATTTCTACCCATCGATTCTTGGACCCATATATTCTAACTATAGAGAATCAGCACTGTTGGTTCTTTATATACTGCATGCTGGAGGATACAGTCCAACCTTATAAGGTATTATGCTCAAGCTAGCACCTTAAATGCAGCTTTAATAGGCCCTTCCATTATTCTACTAGCTGGCTATCTCTGGATGATCAAGTACATTGCAAGACCAATTGGTTTCATAGACATCTGCCCATTGTCACACTCTCTTTTATGATCAAATGGGTCCCTTAGTCTGAGGCAATGTTGTATGGGATCCCATACCAGCAAAGAAGGCATTCTATAAATCCTCAGATAGTAGTATTGGCAGCAAAAATATGGTTAAGGGAGGCAAAGCCATATCCAAAGGAGGTGCCAATTCCAGTAATGGAATTGGGTTGGATGTAATCAGCTTGCTACCAACTAATTGACTAGTCTCCTTGAGGATGGGTCTTTATCTGTGCCAGTATATGCTGCTGGCAGGATGGATATTCAGCCATGGCAGAGACTATATTAGTCTTCGTGAAAGAAAATCGATACTGTTATGTCCTCACGTCATCTCTATCCCTGTCATTATGGCGGTGTCATTCATGAACCCATTGCACAGTACTGGAGTGGGCATGGAGAGAAGCTCACTGACATCCAGAAGACAGGTCTTCCTCTCTACTTGGTTGTTGATGTTGTCGATGTTCTATTGATTCATTATGAAGGATCCTCATGGATATTAACATGAGAATCAATAATCCTCACTCATTACATCTTTCCTCCTAAGTCTATCCATATGCCTCTTCCCCAGACGTCCTTATAGAGAAAGCTATAAAAATGGACATTATCAATCTGGTCATCACTGTGGGCCATTTACAATGTGTCTCATGATTGTCTAAACAAGGGCAGAAGAGAGCAGCTCTACCTACCAGTTTCCATCCTTATTAGTCAAGGGTTTCTTTAAAGGATGTTAATCCCTCTGAATGTGTATATGTGAGTGCTAAGCAGATTTCTGCAGATATCCAGTCAGGTTATCAGAGAAGCTCAGGCTAGAGAGTGTGATAAATTTATGATCCGCCTGAGACAAGACCCCTGTCAGGTTATTCCTGAGCACAGCTAGTTGTTGCAGCAAAGTTGGAATAGAAGGTGGCCTGAGAGGATATGAGATGAAGTCCAAGAAGTGTTCAATATACCCTTAAAGCCTGGGGAGAAAGGCATGATTGGAAGAATGTGTTAAATTATGTATTTTAGATAATTAGATAATAGGATATTTTTTAAGTATGTGCTAATTGTATGGTACTGCCAACAAAGGCAAAAGTTGTCAGCAAAGGAAGATATCAATGTGGGCTTGAGTTGGCAGGAAAGGAGCTAGAGCCTTGAGGCATGGTTGATGGTGAAGCTGAGGATTCTGGGTAGAGTCCCTCTCCATGTCAAGGAGGATGAATTGAGAATTCTCTGGAGAGGAAAGGGTGTCAAAAACAGGAAAGAGATACCCAACTGCTGAGAACATAAGGACTATTTTGGTTCAGTTAGATTTTCTGTTCTACTGCCTCCTACAAGACAAACAGTTACCTTTGTTGTGATGTAACATAGCACGCGGTTAAACAAGCATGCTTTGGAGAGACTGAGCTGCTTTGAATCCTAGCTCTATTGCTTGAACAAGTTTCTTAACCTCTTAATCTGTTTTCTTAATCTGTTAAATGGAGGTAGTAACAGTACCTACTTCAGAGGTTTGTAATGAGGATTAAACTGATTAATTTATATTAAATACTTAACATGGACCTGGCTCATAATAAGGCCCTATAAATATTAGCTATCATTGTTATTATTAGGGAAAGTTCAAATGATGACCATAACAGCCTAAGGAAACCTAACTGTAACAAAATTAGAAGAAAAGAATAGGAAGCATTGAGCAGTTAGAGAAAACAGAAAAACTGTATTTCTGTGGCAAAAGTTCAGACAAGTATTCAGTCATGAGTTCTGCAAAAAGTGCCCTGAGATGTCTGAAGCATCTCAGAGACATTCACTCAGCATAAACTCCATTTAGCCTCAGAGTGAAGAAAACCAATGGAACAATAGTGGCCATGTTGACATTATCAGAAAAAGCAGTGGCAAAAAACCCTGTTGGTCGGCTCATCTCCTGTTAGAATCTATAGCACATATGGGTTGCTTGGGGCTTTTCTCATTTCTCCAGTGTACAGCTGGATTAACCAGGAGAATGCAATCTGCCTCCACATCAGAAGAAGAATATTTCCATGCAAAAGGGCTACAGCTGTCACTGACGACCCCCATGCATCCTGAGGATAGTATGGTTTGTGGCAGCCAAGTTTTTTGGGGAAAGGACTCCTACCTGAACTGCCTACCAGGTTCCCTTTATACCGATTGTGCTGTGTATGAATAGAACAATATATTGAAGATTCCAGGCACTGAATGGGGTTGAGAGAATATCGGAGCGTTTCAAGGTTGGTTTGACAAGATATCCAAAATATCATGAAGAGTTTCTTTTTTGGTCTTCTGCCTTCAAGGTGCACTCTCTCCAATGCTGAAGTTCTATGTGAATCTGCGTTGGCAATTAGCATGAAGACATAAATGACCTTTGGCAATCATTAGCTCCTTAATCATTATCTGCCTTCCCTTTATTCTCCAACAGATCCTGACCCACTTCATTTTTGTGTTGTAAAAACCTTCCATTATTTTCTAAGTTCACAAAGGGCCTTTGTAAAAAAAATTTTCTTTTATTATAAAAGTAATACTTGCTTATTAGAAAAAAATCAGATTAGACTGGTACAAAGTGAAAGTAAAAGTTTCCCTCTCCACTTTACCAAGAACCACCGTCAGGTTCACCACTCCCTAGATCACCATTGACAATGGCAAATGGTGCATGCTTCAAAAAAGATCCTACCCCCACCATGTACCCTCACAGATCAGTGCTCTTATGTAACTTCCTCTTTTTATTGAACAACATCGAGACTATCTTTTCATGTATGCACATAGATTTACCTTGTTCTTTTTAATGAGTGCAGTGTATTTAATGTTTTTACCATAACCAGTCTCCTATTAATGGATACTTAGGATGCTTTCAGTTTTTCTCCATTACAAACCATGCCAGTATGAACACCCTTATATATACATCATTACGTAGTTGTGAAAGCACATATCTAGGATAAAATCCCAGAAGACAATTTTGCTGAATCTGATGGTTGTGTACACTTAACATTTTGACAGACATTGTTAAATTTCTCTCTAAAAAGTGGAACCAATTTACACTCCCATTAGCAGTATATGAGAGTGTCTATTACCCCAGTCCCTCCCCAGGGCCCTGAGTCTCCAGAGGAAGTAGCATGGACTTTCAAAGCAGGCAGACTTGTTTCTGAATCTGGCCCGGCCATTCATAAGCTGTGCAACCTCTTTTAAGTCACTCAGCCCCTTGGGGCATCAGTTTTATCACCTATAAAATGGAAAAAAAAATCATGTCTTCTGGGTAGGTTTGCTGTGATAATTAAGTGAAATGACACAGGTGAAGAGCCTAGTACAGTGCCTGCCAGGCAGTAACTAGTCAGTGGGAGCCATTTCCCTTAGCTGCAGTTCTGCAACATGCCATTCTTGTTTGTACCTCCCCCCCATTGCTGTCTCCTCCTCCCTGAGTGCCCTTTTTTATTCTCATGGTGAAAACTCTCACAGTGCAGTAACAAGAGACACGTACGCTGGGTTCTGAGAATCACTTTCCTTTTCCTATTTCATCTGTGTTTTTTATGCATGTCATCAGAGAGGTGATGACACTTTTCTGGGGCTTCGTGTCCAGAATGTGGGTATCTTTAGTTACCAGAACTGATAAGTTAACTACTAGATTGCGTTTGAATTATTTTTGTGCAAATTCACCAACCCTAAAAGGATAAAGAGGATTGAGTAATAAAGTGACTCTTGTGAGTTACAGGGTGACTAAAGTGTCTGCTTAATTTCTGGAGAATTTCTCATAGAGGATTATGTGTAATGGCCGCCCAACCACTACCTGCCTATGAGCTCATGCAAAAAACCTTGAGAAATAACTGGCAGCTTCTATTCATTCTCAACCTACGTAAGTTCAGGTAGTAGCAATTCAATTATCGGTGATGCTCATAGCCACATTATATACATTCCCTGTATAAATTCACAGTTTCTTCTGATTTCTAAGAGCTTCTGGACTAACCATTAAAGACTAAGGGATTCTGGCTTGGCTGATTCACTACCCAGCAATTCAATCCCACTTTGACTATTTGTTTTTATTATTAAGACCTGAGGGGGAAAAAAGATATAGAAAAGTTAAGAGAAGACCACCCCAATTAGGTCCTTTAACTATCTCAGAAAGGATTGTACCCAGTGAAGAGGAAAGAAAAGCAGACCTATTCAAAGATCTTTCCTTCTCCATGTGATATTTATTCTTCACAAATCTTCCTCAGTTTCTGGGAGGAAATTCAGATCATAAAGCTTGGATGGCTTAATGTCACAGAGAATGAGATATGATGCTCTCTGCAGAAAGGCCACCTTAAACCTTCCCAGTTAAAAAGATCTGTATGAGCGTTGACTGCAAAGAGATTTTAGTGTTAGCATGAAAAGCCAATATCAGATCATTGGAATTTATTTTCCTCTTCAGTTTACCCATCTGCTCCAGGAAATCTGATTTAAATACATTTTATCAGAAGCCTTCCACAGGCAGCAAGTTACCTAGCAACTCCAAGTTTCCTTTAGTGAGTTGTTTCCAACATAAAGAGTGTTCACAACTTGGGGAGGATGTGTTTTTATCCTTCAAAGTTTACGGAACAAAAATTAAATATTGAAACTGCCATTCTCACTCTGCATGAATGTAGAATCTATTTAAATTACATAGAGTCTTGGGGGCTATATTTCTAAAGAGAAATTTTTAATTAACCTACATGACCATAAACTTGAATGAAATCATTCTGTTTAATTTGTACTAACCAATCCAAGTGAAGCATTGCTCAGTTCTAATTTAGGATCTTTAACAAAATCTGATTTGGTGCTTTGCATTTTATACCTGCTTGATATAAAGATTTAGTTTTTCTGGACCTTGGCAAATAGATCCCTCAGCTCCATTATGAGGATATAGGTTCAGAGCTCTAGTTCTGATGGTGGGTCGAACACATGCAGAAACATCACTCTTCTCCAAGTGCATAGGAATGATAGGTAAAATATTAAATATATATGCAACTCTATGGCCTGAAACAAAAAGGAAAGTTTTTGTGGATTAGAAATGGGAAGGAAAACTCAGCGGTTAGCAAGGACTAAACCTGCACAGCCCGTGGGGAGCCAAGAGTAGATAAGGCCACCAGTACTGGAGTCTTAACACCAACTGGGATCTGGGACTCAAGACCCCCCACATCAAACAGGAGTTTAAAACCTCTTTGCTTGCTTGTGAACAGGAACAAAAATCACTTTGCCCATTATCCAAGTGTATAACCAGAAACGTACCATTTGCTATGCCCAACCAAATTATTATTCAAAAGTAAGGATAAAATAATGGTATTTTTAGACAGACAAGGACTCTGGAAATTTATTTTTTATTTGTTTGTTTTAAGATTTTACTTTTAAGTAATCTCTACACCCAACGTGGGGCTTGAACTCACAACCCCTGGATAAATAGTCACATGCTCCACTGACTGAGCCAGCCAGGTACCCCAAGAACTCTGGAAATTTAAAACCCTCAGAGTCTCACAAATCTGAATCAGTAATACAATAATACAACTGTAATACCACTAATATTTTTCTGCTTAAAACAATTTGGAACTAAAATTCTAGACAATTACATGAACATTAATTGGGATGGAAGGCGGGGTAGGTTTGAGGAAAGTTACATTTTTCAAAAAGATTTGACTCATGGGGTGACTAGATGGCTCTGTTGGTTAAGTGTCCAACTCTTGATCTCAACTCAGGTCTTAATCTCAGGGCCAATGTCCCTGTTAGGCTCCATGCTAGATGTGGAGCCTTCTTGAAAGGAAGGAAGGGAGGGATGGAGGGGGGAAGGGGGAGAGAGAGAAAGAAAGAAAAGAAAAGAAAAGAAAAGAAAAGAAAGAAAAGTTTTGTCTTGTATATTGTAAGTATGCATGTAGAATTTTAAAGGATGTGGACTGTGTTTCTGACTGAAGTCTTGAAGTCTAGGGCACCAACTCATACTAAAGAGACATAAGATTGAGTTGAACAGAATCATTTTCCATCAGCAACAAAAAGTTGAGACAGAACCGTGACTTCAGATCTAGAGAGAAGCCAAATTACCATCAATAGAGCAGATTTTGAACCAATAGTATGAAAAGGCTTAGAGCAAGGCATTGTGGGTCACTGAGGTGACATGTTGCAGCTTACGTCGATCAAAGTCAAACATGCCTTTTAGTAGACTAAAGCAGCTGTTCTCAAACTTTCTTGTTTTAAGACCCCTGTACACTTAAAATAACTTTGGTGTTCCAAGGAGCTTTTGTTTATGTGAGTTATATAGAGGTTGATATTTGCCATACTAGAAATTAAAACAGATAATTTAAAGACTCAGTAGTACACAGGGCATATTCCCTTCACTGTCAGAGTAATGATGTCATCACGTGTCATGTATCCTCTGAAACGCTCTCTGTACATATGTGAGAGAATGAGAGAGGAAAAGGTAAATAAAGTCTTGATATTGTTATGAGAATAGATTTGGCCTCATAGACCCCCCTGAAATGGTCTAGGATCTCCCCAGAGGTCCCCAGACCTCTTTTGAGAACTGCCGTTCTAAAGGGTAGAATATACCTTATACTCTTTCAATCTAAACTTGCATATCAGGTCCGCCTCCCTCTGATTAAGCCCTAGATGTGTTTTCTGCTCTTGCTCTTTTCTGAGCTCACAGAACTCATTGCCAGAAACACACTTGGCATTTATTTGGACCATTCATGAATAGGCTTGTTTTGTTCCATAATTTGATTTTTTTATAGATGTGTGTCTTCTCTCTTCAATTTGAATCAGAATGAGGGCAAGACACACATATACTCACTCTTTTTTTTTCCCTAAAGGAATTAATATGGGATACTATGATGTCAATAAGAATGAATAGTGATTATAATGGCTCCAAATTTATAAATTAGTTGTAGCTGTAATAGCTACTCTTATAATGATTAACAAATTATTTTTTTAGGCAAAAGGGATCACACTAGATCGGGTCCTTCTGTATTACTGATGGGCACTAATGCTTGAATGGAACCACTGTCCCAGGCCAGAAACATGGATCTTCCTTAGTTCCTAACTTCCCATTTCTGTCTAACCAACCAATAATTCCTGTCAATTCTACTTTGGAATCCTGTCACCTGAGGGGCCCCATCCTTCTCATTCCTACCGTTCCTACATCAGTGGTGTCTCCACTACTTTATCCCTAGAGTCTAGGGACAGCTTCCTTGTTGGGCTTTCTGGGCCTGACCCCTTATCTCTTCTGCTTCCAGCACACACGCTACTCAGTCACTGGAGTTCTTTTCCCGAAAAAGTGTTTGACTTTGGCATAGTTCTCATGTAAAAATCACCCATGATAACCAGTTTTCCTCTTGCGGGTGCTAAAATATAGCACATTTCCTTACCTAATGCAGCTGGCAGAAGGACGGTTTTCAGAGTGGATGTACCAGTCCCCTGTGGCCCCAGGCTGACAGCCAGGAATAAGACCACCTAATTACATAGTCAAAGGACTGAAACTACCTAGGAAATAGAGACTACTTGGCAGAAAACAATTTTTGAGCTCTTTAAAGTGATCTGGAAGAGCAGACTGCCCCAGCTGCTGTAGATTATGTTAAACTGCCTTTTTCTTTTTCTTTTTTCCTCCAACTCACTCTATACTTTCACTTTGTCTCTGGAAGAATTTCCTGGCATAGTACCTACCACAAAAGGCATATTAGTGGTGCTCAACTGGGGCAGGTCTGCCCCAGGAGATGTTCGGCAACATCTAGAGGCATTTGTGGTTGTCACACCCTGGGGGGGGGGGGGCATGTGCCACTGGCATCTAGGAGATTGAGGCCTGGGATGCGGCTAAACACCCTGCAATGCACAGGACAAAGAATTATGTGGCCCCCAGTGCCAGTAGTGTGAGGTTGAGAGATCCCAAGGTACACGGCGAACACTACAGTGTAGCTTTAAAAATATATGTAATACTTTCTTTACACACCTTTCCTAAATACCTTAGTAACTTACATAACCATTTGCTAGATTTGTGTCAGCTTCTCACATGCCTACAGGATAAAGTACAGATTTTGACATGATGTTCAAGAGCCTTCCAAGTTTGCTCCTGCTTCCACTGGCTGCATACTGTGTACGTAAGTCTACACTGCATTAAACTGCTCAGCTCCTTGCAGTGCCACACCCTTTCACACCTTTGTGTGGGCCCTTTCCTGCCTAGATTACTCTTTCCTCTTACTCACCATCCAATTTCTATTCATTCTTAAGGACCCAACTCAAATAAAGCCTTCTCTGATAGCCTCTTCTCTACACTGTGAATTTTTACAATATTTTATATCAATTTGAATTGACAGAAGTTAGCACTGGGCCTAGCACATTGTAGGTGCTGAAGGTTATCTCTCAAGTATATATGTGTAGGTGCTCTAGGTGTGTATCCATAAGAATGAGCGCATACATGCCCTCCACACACATACATTGGGCTTTTTGACAAATAAAAATGTCGGTTGAAGATAGATGTCTTCACCATTACTACGCAAGATAACTCCTCCCAGACTTTGCATGGTATTCTTTTTTTTTTTTTTAAAGATTTTATTTATTTATTTGACAGAGAGAGAGATCACAAGTAGGCAGAGAGGCAGGGAGAGAGAGAGGGGGAAGCAGACTCCCTGCTGAGCAAAGAGCCCAACGCGGGACTTGATCCCAGGACCCTGAGATCATGACCTGAGCCGAAGGCAGAGGCT
The DNA here is from genome assembly GCA_028533885.1 of Nasua narica. NCBI lineage: Eukaryota > Metazoa > Chordata > Mammalia > Carnivora > Procyonidae > Nasua > Nasua narica. The sequence goes on along the minus strand of CM052798.1, from coordinate 68,297,096 downwards.
TTAACCCACTGACCCATCCAAGCGCCCCTTTGCATGGTATTCTGATGGGAGAAATTTAAATCAAGTTTCAAGGGCCCAGGGGTACCTGTGTGGCTCAGTCGGTTGAGCATCCAACTTTTGGTTTCAGTTTAGATCATGATCTCAGGGTCCTATGATTGTAAGCCACGTCAGGCTCTGCACTCAGTGGGGAGTCTGCTTGAGATTCTCTCACTTTCTCTTCCCTTCCCCTACTCTTTCTCTCTCCAAAAAAAATTAAAAAAAAAAAAAAGATTCAAAGGACCAAAATGAGAGAACAATCTATATAGAATACATTTCCAGCTGAAGGCCACCTAGTAGAACATTCCAGAATTATACATGGAAAGGCATTTCATCAAAAAAAGTACAGCCAAAGTTGCTCATATTTTTCCTAGAATGTGACCCCGAAACTGGTCACCAAGTAAGAGCTGGGAATTCTGAGGCATGAGTGAATGTGTGCTCTGTATGTACATACATAAGAATAACACTTGCTGATAAATTGCTAAAATCTGAATTCTATACCCACTAATCATTTGTCTTAACTTTATTCAAACTCATTCAGTATTTATCAAATCATGATGAACAAGCCACATGTGACTACTGATACACAGAGGAGTAAATAGGGGAAGAATTCCTTGGTCTGTTTTTTCCCACCTGTGAAATGATGGTAATGATTTGTACTCAAGAGGTCAGAGGAGCGGTGCCTGGTGGGTGCAGTCAATTAAGCATCTGACTCTTGGTTTTGGCTCAGGTCTGATCTCAGGGTCGTGATCTCAGGGTTGTGAGATTGAGTCCTGTGTCAAGCTCCAAGTTCAGTGAAGTCGGCTTAAGACCCTCTCTTCCTCTCTCTCTGCCCCTCCCTCCACTTGAGGGCACTCTCTCTTTCCCTCTCTCTCTCTCTTTCTCTCATATAGATAAACCTTTTTTAAAAAGTCAGTGGAAAGTGAATTATGTGCAGAACCCAATTCTGTTTGCATCCAGAAGTATTCTGGAACATATATGTTATGTATATATCTCACACAATGGAGATCTAGCAGAGTCAGAAATACATTACTACATGAGTCCTACTAATTTTTAAGTAATTACCTATGGTTTCTTTTGGACTGGATCTGATTTCCCACTGCTCCTTTTTCATTGTTGTAGAGGATAAAGAAAAGCTTTACACTTGGGTGTTCATCCAAGTCTTGGTAAAAGAAGGGAAAGGAAAATATTACCTAATATTGAGCATTTTTAAAGAAACTACTATTGGAGATAAGCAAGTATAATTCTAGTTTTCAAAAGGAAAAAAGGTGGGTTCCCCGGACTATGATGTGAAAGCCAAAGATTTAGTATGAGAATTTGGAGCCTCAGATTGGGGAACACATTGACATTGAAGGTTTGTCACAGGCCATAGAGGGTGAGTAGGTTGGAGGTCATTTGAATCTGTACAGCATCAAAAGGAATTGAGAGGCCCTGAGTACAGACCCTGTACTAATTAAGTACAACTGTTGTACTTCTGCTAAGGGGTGTCCACGACCCTGACAGATCAACAGAAAAGGAGGCTTTTGTGACTCAACAGATGATCAGTGGAGATAAAGCTAGATTATAAATGGAAAAGGAAGCCAATAAAACTATAGCATCAAAAGAAAGAGTATGCCTGATTGGAAAGCTTTGAAGTACCAACACATACCTCTGTTTTGTAAAAATGCTTCCAGGGACTGCAGACACAATTTGGAAGGACAGGATTTAAGGACAGGTGGAAAGTCACAACTTTGTGGTAAAGGGAGGAGCGTCTCTATTTGAAAGCATTAGGGCAGAAAACATTATGTAGGGGCTTAAAGAGTGACATCAAGACCAAAGAGTGGCAATTACAGGGCTTTGGAATTTGGGCTCAACTTAAGAAAATATTGTATAATAGCCATCCTGCTATAGAAGGAAATGACCTCCCTTAGTGAACAGTGAGCAGCCTGTCTCTGGAAATGCTCAGGCAGAGGCTGCAGAGGGATGTTGAGGTGGGTTTGAGCATCAGATGGGCGGACCACTCAGCAGACACCAGCAGAGCTCTGCCACGCGCCGGACCTCCTCTGCCTTTGTGCTTCCTTTGGCTCTCGAAGTCTTAGGTTTATATGATTCTGCTTACATGGAATCTTTTTTTTTTTTTTAAAGATTTTTTATTTATTTATTAGAGAGAGAGAGACTGAGAATGAGAGGGGAGAAGGTCAGAGGGAGAAGCAGACTTCCCGCAGAGTCGGGAGCCCGATATGGGACTCGATCCTGGGACTCCGGGATCATGACCTGAGCCGAAGGCAGTCGCCCAACCAACTGAGCCACCCAGGCGCCCTGCTTACGTGGAATCTTGACCACAATTCTCATCCTCAGTTATTTTGCCCTACACCATCTTATACTATTGATCATTGGCCATGCCTCTACAGTTTTTGAGGACCTGTGAAGCCACAGAAGAAAATTTTATTTATTAATTTATTATTTTAGATTTTATTTATTTATTTTACAGAGAGAGAAGGAGAGAGCACAAGCAGGGGGAGCAGCAGGCGAGGGAGAAGCAGGCTTCCTGCTGAGCAGAGAACCTGACGTGGGTCTCATTCCCAGGACCCTGAGATCATGACCTGAGCCAAAGGCAGACACTTAACCAATTGAGCCACCCAGGCATCCCTAAAATTTTATATTTACACATGTAAATATTTAATAGCTAAAACTGAGAAAATGCCCCTGGGGAGCGGGAAGAGGAGGTGTACCTGGTTAGCTCCTGGTAGGCTCCTGATGGCAGTGTGCAATAGCAGCCAAGAGTGTGAACATTGTGCCAGAACTACTGAGCTTTCAGAGCCTCGGTTTCCTCCTCTGTAAAATGAGGATGATAATATCTCATAGATTATTGTGTCTAAAAGTTGCTTAGCTCAGTGCTGGTGTAGACTCTTGCTTAGCCTCACGGAGGCTTATTAGAATTGCACAGATTCTGCCTAGGCTCTTAATTAACACAGTACCTGGTACACAGTAAGTGCTCAATAAATGGTAATTCTTGGTAGAAAGACTAACACAAGGGTAGTCACAAGTAATATACACAAGTAGTAATAGTAGTTATAGTAGTAGAAGCAGCTAAACGAGGACTTAAAACATGTATCCCGACTCCTAGTCCAGTGCTCCCTTCAAAACCTAGCAGGGTGAGGCTTTATGCTTCTCATTTTGCTTTATGGCAATTAGATGTGTGGATCAAGACTTACAGTGTTCCTCCTTTTAAGAATGAGCATATTAGGGCACCCTGGGTGATTCAGTTGGTTAAGCAGGCAACTCTTGATTTTGGCTCAGGTGTTGACCTCAGAGTTGTGGGATCCAGCCCCATGTTGAGCTCTGAGCTCAGTGAGGAATGTGCTTATCCTTCTCTTTCTGCCCCCCTCCCCCACTTGCACTCTCTGTCTCTCTAATAAAGAAATAAATCGAATCTTTTTTTAAGAAAAAAAGAATGAACAGATCAAACTAATACCATGACATTTTATTTATTTATTTATTTAAATCATTTTTTAGAGGGGAGGAGGGATAAGGGGAGAAGGAGAAAGAGAATCTTAAGCAGGCTCCACGCCCAGCACAGATCCTGACAAGGGGCTTGATCTCACAACCCTGAGATCATGATCTGAGCCAAAATCAAGAGTTGGCTGTGTAACCAACTAAGCCACCCAGCTGCCCCGACCTTGACATTTTAGAAGACAAATTTGACCTCCATGACTTTTGCACTCTTTTCTCTGAGAAGGATAATTTGAGGATAAGGTGAAAACAATAAGGAGGCTCAGGAATCCCACTTTACCTAGAACAGTGCCAGTTTACATCTGTTTGGGGAGTTAATTATTAACACCTCCCTTCACTCTCAAAATTGTCATAGTTTGGGAGACAAATCATATGGTCACTCTAAGCATAGTACTCGCCACTCTGAATCATAGTCATTTAAACTTAGACCAAACTACACAGACTCCAGACAATTTCTATGCAATTAGTATTTTTTTAAGAAGTGACTGTCACTTTAAGTGATTGTGCATCACTCTCCTGGGCATAGATAAGTGGCCCACCAAAATTGTCCAAATGGGACCATTTGCAAGGAATTTTCCTATTTCCCTGAGTATCTGGAATGTGAAGTTGACACCATTCTTTCCTGCAGGAATCTGTGTTATAAATAGTATTTATCATCTATCCCTCTGAGAGTCTAGTGAAAAATGAGTGGGGGCTGGAGGAACCCAGGTGACACCCTCTCTGCATACAGAAGATTTAGCACAAAGATTTCCCCGGGCTTTTTCCCCGGGTGTGGACAGGAAGGTGAAGGAAAGAGCAGTTCCACAGCCGGCCCACATCGGGAGTGGGTTGGGAGAGGCTTCCTTCTCCTTCGGCATCATCTGCTCCACACTCCCCAGATCAAATGTCAGCTGCCAGGACCAAATGGTGCCTCCTGGAGGTCTTTAAAAAATGATTTTCCAGCTGTGAAAGGCTGCGCTATTGTTCTGCTGCTTGGCCACCTTCTCTCTGGCTGGCCCACTGGCAGCAGCCACGCAGGGCAGCCAGAATGAGTCAAATCAAAGGGTCAACAATACAGCAGCCGCCCAGCCACCATCCCTCCTCTCTCGGCTGTCTGATGTCAGATCATCAAAGGCCCTGCATATGGCCTTGTGCTTGCTCATCATTCACCTCACAGGCCTCTAGAATTTCCACAAGTCAGAGGAGGCGCCAGGAGAAAATTTGCGGCCCCTGAGGGTGCCCTCGGGGTGGTTAATAGCCAGGGAGGGTGACAAGAAAGGGGGAAGTTTAGAGTGCTGTGGTTCCCAATTGTTTGGCTAACAGCCGGAGGTTGACCTTGAGCTTGCGTCTGCCACATGGCAGAGGCACCAGCCGGGCAGCATGTTCAGAGGGATCAGGAATAATAGAACTTGAAAATGCAAATGGTTTTAATGAATACTTCTCCCCTCCCACTCTCCCTACCCCCTCATCCCATAGTTCTGTGTGCAAGAAGAAACATTTCTCAGCTTATAGGGCAAAGTCACTACTTGCTCTAAAATCTGTAAGTGTAATAGAGACCCACTGTCTGAGCCTTACAGGCTTGAGTCTCCTGGATCCTTAGAGAAGCACAAGGTGCCATGACTTGATCCCAGCCCAGGACAGTGGCCAAATGAGACCAGAGACAAAGAGCCTTTTATGAGAATGATTATCTGGTACTTAAAAAGGTGACTAGCGTTGGGCCGTGGACTCACCTGACACTGGCAGTGGGCCTGTGTGTGAGACTTGTCAGCGGGGCTTGGTCCCCGGGCTGGGTCCTAGCCTTGCTCTGCCCCCAACAGGAACAACGCTGCGGAGAAAGGGAGGGGCCGATGACAGGAACATCTGCTGCTCTTGCCTGTCAGGGGCCTCCTTCCTTCCAAAATGCAGCCTGGGACAGAATCCGGGGGCTTGCTTTGCAAAGATTCGATGCTGGTTCCTGGATAACCTGATTCAGTCTGCTCTGTATCAGGCAGCTGATCCTGTGAGATTCGTTCTTGGCCTTAAAATCTAAGCCCCAGCAGCTTTGAGCAGCATAATCAACATTTAAGAAAAAAGCTTGATCCTTCTTATTCCCCTTATCTGAATTCTGATCCTGGTGTGTGGCTAAATTTCCTGTACCCTCAAAGGGTTTGTGCATAGATAGAGAAGCTCTATGTATATAATAAAATATATAAGACAGACTAAGTTTATGAAAGTAAATGCAGACTTTTGTAATTTTGATCTCAGTATCTCCCAAAGTTATCAAAAGTGTTTTGTAAACTGTAAAGTAATATACACATGTAAGCGGTTGTTGCTATGGTTATTTTATTTTATAAAATGCCTTTTATAAAAAAATGCAAAAGTGATTTCTCTTGTAGAATTAGTTGTATGAGAAACATCAGGCGAGCACAGAAAGCTCTAGCTTGGTCATCTGGCAGTTGTTCAAAAGCTGTCTCCAAGGGTCACACTCGTACAGTATTCTTTGCCCTGAAATCCAGTATAAAGGTAGATTAGAGGCATACATCATCTTAAAAATGGGCTCTGGAAACAAAACCAGGTTGGAACAACTAACTAACATCTTTGAATTGCAAGACACACAAACTGAATTAATGACTGGGAAGCTATTATTAGATGCAGGGTGTTGCACCATACATTAACTACTATGTCCTCATAAACACGCCCTGTCTAGAGTGGCTTATTTATAGGCTGTTACGGCTTGCATAAAGAAAGAAAAAAAATCAAACTGGGGGCTCTTTGAATATAGCCGAGTGCTGAAAATCTCACTTACCATTACTTTTTAAACCTACATATCTTTTTCAAATGCTTAAATTATTTTTACTGAACAGTAAGCTTAGGCGGTGAGCCTGGATTTATACACTTGTTCCCGGAATGGGCTTTGAAAGCATCATGCGGTAATTTTTTCAAAAAGAAAAAACTTGGTTATGGAGCCATAGACCATTGTCCTGAAGGAAGAGGAATCAGTCAGTGTTTCTGTAAAGGTGGTTAACCCGCAGGCAGAAACAACTGCTCAGGATACTTTGCAAATTTACATTTACATTTGTTGATTCCATATTAAACTGAATAACCAGGCACATAGAAGGTAAAACCCTCTTTTAATTAACCCTCTTGGTGTGGGCCCATGTGATTAAATATGACGGAGCTGCTCCTGGGGTTTCTGCTACTGAAAATACTAACAATAATCATTTGTTTTGTTTTTATATTTAAACACATTATTGCATAGCTTGGTGCAGAGATAATTACCAATTTTATCTCCTGTGTTTTTCTAATGTTCATTAATAACAATAAAGGGTTGTAGGTTAAAAACTCATTTAATTGCCTTTATGTTAATGACATTATGAATAGCCTTAGCTACAAGATTCTAATTCTGTCCAGTATCCTCTTTCTCAGTGGAGCCCCAGGAGGGCTGCTCATTTTATCAGCATTACTGATTCAGAGTTTTTCCTTGCAGGTGGGTTTTTGTACATAATCAGAATTAATGCACAACACATTTTGCAAGGAATGGAGTAGAAGCACTTGGAATAAGTAATTAACTAGAGTGCCCAAGGAAATATGCCCGAGCATTTTTTTTAACATATTCATAAAACATTAAGAACAGTCATAAACACAGTAGAAACAATTTCTTGGTAATGTGCTTTTACACTATTTTCTGGTTCCTTTTTTATTTTTAATTTCTCACATAGGGGAAATTTTTTTTTTTTAACTGAAAATCCCAGGGATGCAGACAAAATGCCCAATGTGTGGCGCTTTGGGATTAGATGTGCTTGTGTGCTGCTGCAACCATGTAGGCAGTCTGGGTACCATTTCCCTTCTCTTCCCCTGCTCCCATCTCCATCCCATAACTTATCAGGCAGGCGAAGGAATGAATGCAGCTTGCAACATCCCAGGAGATTACCCACCTATTCCCAATTTCTAGCATTAACCTCTTGGAGAGGGAGTGAAGGCCCAGGAAGGAGGACGCAGGAAGCAAGCACTTGGCAGACTGCTTCCCTAACCCCTTAGCTCGATTACACCCATCCCTCCAGCTCTTGATGGCTGAGGGTTCAGCTGAGTCACTCTCCCCGGGTCATCAAGGTCATGTCCCTACCCCCACCCCCTCAGCCCCGGCATCCTGCATCTAATGGCAGGTCAGTAGGAGAATTTAAGGGTCTGGCCCCCCCTTCTTTCAAGGTGGATAACTCAAAAGGCCATCCTGACTCCGGAGCACCCTGGGGGATTGGCTGAGGCCTTTGTCATGCATCCCTCAGCCTTCCTCACAGATGTTGTTCTGGAGAACACCCCCCCCCCCTCCGCCCATCCACCTCTTATGCACACATCTCAGTCTATTTCCTGGGAACCTGACCCATGACAGGTAAGTGGCCGTGACCAACTGACCCATCTCCATGCTGGCTGGTAGACCCTGGAGGAGAAGATCCTCTTTGACCTCAGTATCCTTTTAGGTACTTTGGGCATAGAGCTTGGCCCCCTGAAAGGGGCCAGCAGCAGGGTGAGGATTCACTGCCCTCCCTTAGAAGGCATCATGTGAGCTGAGGTATACGAAAATGTTTTGAAAACCACAGACCGCCCAGTTCGATGGCTGAGTTCGCATAGTGGCTGTGGTTTTTGGACAAGTTACTTAACGTCATTGAATATCAGTTCCTCATCTGGAAAGTGGAGCTAATGGCACAGGTAATGTTCATATGGTGTTACCCCAGTCCCCAGTATGTAGTAAAGCTCAGTGGATGTAGTAGACCACTTTTGCCCCTTTCCCCATTGTACCATTTTTTATATGGAGAGTATGATTTTGTGTGTTTTGGGGTAGAGGTCGAAATATTGATTAAATTAATTAATCAATTAATATTTTAAATTCCAGTATAGTTAACCCACAGTATTACATTAGTTTCAGGTGTATGGAGACTATGATTTTGCATGCTGAAAATTATCTTCACTATCAACCAAGATTGGGCTTCAAAATGACCCTGGCTTTCCTGGAGCTCAGCACGAAGTGTGAATGGAAGTGCACAGAAGACAGTGGCGTGGACCCAGCAAAAGCTCCCCATCAAAGGAAGAACCAGAACGTAAGATCCCAGGTGACTTACACCAAGGCCACATTTAGTTCTTCCAAATACTGGTAAGGAGAAATAGACAGTGATTCAGGCTTGCTAAGGACCTGAAGACTTCAGTTCATTAGCTTATTTTATTCTCATAGCATCCTTAATTAGGTACCATTATTATGCCCATTTTACAGTCGAGGAAACTTAGGATTAGAGAGTTTATATAACTTTCCCTAGGTCACACAGCTAATAAGTTACAAACCCAAAGCCTTGCCTTTAATGACACTTTATAACAGGAAACCCAGGGCTTGACAAATTATTTAAAAGTACCCCCAATTTCAACATTTCCCAGCCAATTAGATGTCCTGTTCCTTTTTAGTAAAAGTATCAAAAAACTCAAGTCCCGGGCACCTGGGTGGCTCAGTGGGTTGAAGCCTCTGCCTTGGACTCAGGTCATGATCTCAGGGTCCTGGGATCGAGCCCCGCATCGGGCTCTCTGCTCAGCGGGGAGCCTGCTTCCCCCTCTCTCTGACTGCCTCTGCCTACTTGTGATCTCTCTCTCTCTCTCTCTCTCTCTCTGTCAAATAAATAAATAAAATCTTAAAAAAAAAAAACAACTCAAGTCCCATCCAAAGACTATTTTATGATGGTACCTGGTGCTACTAATGTCTCACAGTGAAGTCAAGATGTCCTGGTGCTTTAAAAACAGAGGCCTTCTTTACTGATGGCATCATAACTTTGAAGCACAACTCCCTTGGTCTTAAAATTAAAGATACGGGCTTTGAAAGCCCAGTTTAAGAGACATGGAAGTAACCACTATTCAAAACAATGTCATAGCAGATTTTGGTTAATCTCACTGTTCAAAAATGCATGGAGTTCAAGAATATTATTTCCTTATGATACTGTAGATTTATACAGCACCTAAAATTTTTCCAAATGCTCTTATACTTATTTGACTTCACAACAACTCGGTGGAATGGATCTTAGAGCACCATTTGCCAGAAGATAAGACTTAACTTCTTTAGGGAACCTGTCCAAGTGCCAAAATTTCTCTTGGCAGTAGAGATGAGTCTAGACTTTTTGCCACTCAAAATCTTGTTTTTGGGCTAGCAGTGTCAGCGTCACCTGGGAGTTTGTTAGAGATGCAAGCTCTCAGGCCCCACCCAGATGCACTGAATCAGAATCTTTTTTTTTAAGATTTTATTTATTTATTTTAGAGAGAGAGAGAGAGAACAAAGTGGGGTAGGGGCAGAGGGAGAGGGAGAGAGAGAATCCCAAGCAGACTCTGTGCTGAGTGCAGAGCCCGATGTGGGGCTTGATCCCAGGACTCCAAGATCATGACCTAAACCGAAATCAAGAGTCGGACACATGGGGCACCTGGGCGGCTAAGTGGGTTAAAGCCTCTGCCTTCGGCTCAGGTCATGATCTCAGGGTCCTGGGATCGAGCCCCACATCGGGCTCTCTGCTCAGCAGGGAGCCTGCTTCCCCCTCTCTCTCTGCCTGCCTCTCTGCCTACTTGGGATCTCTCTCTGTGTCAAATAAATAAATAAGATCTTTAAGGAAAAAAAAAAAAAGAGAGACACTTAACCAACCAAGCCACCCAGGCACCCCTAGAATCTGTCTTTTAACAAAGTCCCCGTAAATCCGTATGCATATAAAGATTTGACAGCACTGTCTCCTCCCACTGTTTCACTGTCTCAGATCCATTCACCTCGAGAGTCTGGAATGTAAGCCCCATGAGGGGAAGGCCTACAGCTGGCTTGTCCACCACTATACCCTTAGCACTTGCGTAGTGCCTGGGCCCAAGGAGGCAGGCACTCTGGTAGACACATCCATAGCTGTATCTTTGGGTAGTTCGGCCTGCCAGTCAGTTACCATCTGTCTCCCTTCCTAGAGGAAAGAGGCTAATTTTCCATGTTCCCGAAGGTCCACCACCAGCACAAACGTATTTGTGCTTATCTTGTTCATCTGAAAAAGGTGAAGTTATGCTTAAAAGATATCCTCAAGCCTCTAGTTTGCAATCCTGTGTCTCGGCCCACAAAACCAGTGCCTATAGCGAGGGGTAATATAGTGCTGTGTAATTATTTACATGAAAACAACATAAATGAAGAGAAAGGGCTATTTATATCGAGTGCTACTAATTAAATGAGAAATAATGGGCCCTGCTGAGAAAGGATACAGTTGGAGAGAGCAAGAAAAACTTCCTGCCAGCAAAGACTAGCAGACAATGGGACAGTTTTCCTAGTGGGATAATTATGACTCCTGGAGAAGATTGTCCGAGGCAAGATGAGATAAGTACCAGGAAAGTATAATGTGCTTCCAACCCTATTATCAATGATTCTTTCAGGCACCAGCTCCAGGTCACAGGTTTTGAATACACTAAATGCCTAATTTAGTGCTGCCCTTTCACCCAAAATATCTCGGGGTAGGAGAAAAATTTGTGCACCCGTCCAGTGCCCCCTGATTTAACTCTTCACTGAAACACTCTAGGAATAAATGACACGGGAGGAAATTACAGCCCCCATGTCTCTCTCCCACCCAGAAATTGATTTCCATTTCAAATGGCTGATGTAGTCATCAAACAATATGGTCATCAAAAAGTTTGTGAAGATGATCCTCCAACCCCCTGCCTTACTTTTTTTCCCAAGATCACTCTAAAAAATATTTTAGAAGCAGGAGATTGGTGGCATGGAGGTGAAAGTCTCCTATTCAGAAAATCAATCCAGATTGAGGTACCATAAGATGTTAATTTATAGGCTGCTGCGTCGAAAACGACTTGCTTTCTCATTAGTCAGACCTGGTTGATGGCTATGATAAAAAATAAGACAAATAATTTAAAACAAATACGAGATAAAAACTAGACAAACAATTTAAGACTTGCAGAGTAGGCTTGGCTTTCAATTTGTCCTTGGAAGATTTGAGGCCTAAGTAAATAGAAATTCGCAGAGAAGACAGACTGCAAGGCACAGGCACCACAGAGCACTGCCCTTAAGGGCTCAGGATCTGGGACAGAATGACCTGGGTTTAAATCCAGGTGGACCCTAGTCTCTCTGGCACCTCATCCAAGCACTCCTAGGTCCTGTGTTCCTCACTTGTAAGGTGCAGCTAGCAATAGAAACTACCTCTGTGGTGGGTGGAAGGAATAAATGATAAGAGTTCCATTCCATAAATGGAATTCACATTGCCTGGCTGAGTTGGGGCTTTAGGTAAATGTTACCTGCTTTTGCTATGCTAACAAATAGCTTCTATTTGAAAATATTTCCAATTTTATATATACTTATCATATATTTTCTGTGGGATTGAAGCAATGAGGATTGAGGAAGGTTACCTAGAACCTATTTCTTGCCTTCCATAAGCTCACAAACCAGCTGGAAAGATGATGTGGGAACATGAAACTATTAAGGAAAATGAGAGAACTGGATGAAAGTCAAATGAGAGAAGGTGGCCAGAGGAGGAGAGAGGTGAGGGGTGGGGAAGTGTGGGAGAGATTAAAGGTATGAGCAGAGATGAAAGGCTTCAGTGAAAAATGAACTGGACTGTGGCAGGGCTCTGGGAGACATATGGATGTTGAGAACTTTGGTGAGCTGTATGTCCATGAACTTAAACTGGACCTGCTATTGAACTACCCTGGTAATCTGACAAATTCTACTACGGAGTACCTCTGGCGAATACTTGGTGGCTTGTCTTTATGACAACCCAGAAATTATATTCTTAGTGGCTCTTGGACAAGCAAGCCATTCATCCCTGTTTATTGAGCATGTAATATATGCTAGGCACAGAGAATGTGGATATGAACAAGACGAGCCATGCCCCAATCTTTATAGAACTCATATTCTACTGGTGGAGATATAAAATAAGCACATAAATCTATAATATCAGTAGAGATTAAGCAGGGCAAGGAAAAGGATTGGATGGTGGGTGGTGATTTTAGGTAGAGTGGCTGAGAAGGCCTCTTGAAGGGTATGACCTACGAGCATAGGCCTGAAGAATAGAGGAAGAGTATTCCAGGTAGAGGGATAAGCAGGTGCAGAGGCTCCAAGGTCAGATTACATTTCCCGCTTGGAAAGAAGGCCTGTGCCCCCATAAAGGAGTGAACATGGCCATTCAAGTGCCCTGTAGATTTCTTTCATTGTACTCCAGTTACGTCTGCCCAAACAGCATACTAATGAGCAAAGTAAAGTTCAGAATCATCGATCAGACTAACAAAAGTAAATTTAAAAATGGAGTGGAAGCGATACTAGTGATGCAGTTGGCATTTGCAAGCTGATGAACTCATTTTTCTTAAGAACATCAGGAAGTTTAAGATGTGTCTGATTGCTTAGGCTATAGTTCAAACTACGGCCTTAGTTTGAATTATTTTCCATCTTTCTACTCGCTAAAACCCCAATGATGATTCGTATGTAGTAAAATTACTTTGTTTAGTAAAAATTCATGAAACAGGTATATTTCTAGATAGGAGTAAATGAGTACATTGTGCGCTGGAACCTTCATCTTGGGACTTCCCCCCGAATAAAGCCATATTATTGTCTAACACCAATAATTCAAGTGACAATGTGTTGTTGCAGGTCTGTTAACCTGAAATCTTGAACTAAATCTGTCAAAAGTTTTCTTTTTTTTTTTTCTTTTTTTCTTTTTTTTTTTTTTGCAAACTGGCTAAAACGTTTAGTGGCAAAGGAAAAAAATGCCATCGAAGCATTATGTTAAGAAACCTTTGTTTCAACACGAAGAAAGATTTGTTTCTATTTAATAATTTCTGCCAACAGTCTGGTAACATATTCCAATTATTCCAATTTTGATTTGCCCATTTTCTTTCACTGTGCTGATACAAAGGAGGCATCTAACATGAAAACAATCATACTTCAACCCCCTCACTAGAGGGAGAGGATAATTATTGATATGTATATATAAAGAGTATGTTCTTCAACTTCTTGAGTCCTTAACCTCTTGGTGGAAAAGACTCTTGGGACATTATTGAGGAAAAAGTGGCTTTTTCCTTCCAGATGGATTTGTTGGCTAGGGCAATATTTTTAGTTATGCCAATAAAATGAAAGGGAGACAGAAAATCAGGCAACTGCCGGAGTGGTTAGTGTGGGACTATTACCAAGGCAGAAATGAGGCCAAAGAGATGATAAATGTGTGCCTCTCACCCACTCCATCAGCTGAAGCCTGACCTGGATCTTCTTTTCCATCTGAGCTCCAAGCATGCCACCATTTTTCACAGCAGCACTTAATAGTGGACATTAACTCAGCCCTCCCCAAAAGGGCTGACCTGCTGTCTACACTCGGTGCTTCTCCAAACTGTAATCACCTGCTCAGTCTGTAATTTTATCAAAGAGCATGCACCTTTTTCAGCCACTTATTGGCCAATTAAGTCAAGTTCTCACTGAGGGGGTCCAGGTGGCTTCAAGTTATCTAAGATGAATTGATTGAAGACATTCTGCAATCTATGGACCCAGTTTAATGATCTAGGTGATAATACTTGTAATTCTTCTCGGTCAGGGGAATTTGCTGCAGCTGTTGTCGGCAAATTCATGTTCTGATACACTCAAGTACCAGAAAAGCAGTAATCCGCCCTTGGAGTTCCATTGCTGTGGCTGCGTTGTAGAAATGGAAAGTTCAGATTCACTCGGCATTGCCAAATGAAGACAATCTTTTCGTCGATATGTCTTTACTTTATCCCATTGTGGTTTCTTTTTTTTTTTTAAGGTAGAATATGGGAAGAATACATTATTGATAATACTTCATCAAGAACAGTGAATTGCAAATTCAATGCATTAAGTACAAAATGCAATAAACAGCACCTCAAATGTTTCGAGATACAAAAATCACTGCTTTAAGGTAAGAACATGATATTTTCTAATATGTTGGGGTGGGGCTCTAACCACGAAAGTCATTATTTTTATATGAAGTGTTTCAGGGAAGTCAGAAACACTAAGGTTTTGTGCTCCCACCCCCTGGATTCATGGCTATTGAAGTGATAATGAAGAAGTGTCACACAGTGACACAGGCCTTCCGTGTATCTCCAAACACTTTTCTGCATGGTGACATATTTTTAAAAAGTAATCATTAAATAATTTGCTTGCTTGCTTTCCTATCTGTGCATTGGTTCCCTGAGCCACTGAAATGTTAATTCTCCTCCCTATGAAGCAAATACTGTAAATAACACTCTGAAGGTTTTTCTGGGTGTTGCAAATTCAGAATACTTAGGAACACTCTTTCCTACAGTGGTCTGTGAAGTTTATGTTTACGAACTGAAAAGCTGGTTTTGATTTTCTTATGAAAAGTGGCAGCTGTGATATTAATTTACGCTGTGCCGAGGAGCAGCCGACCCTCTCTTTCTGAAGTGTAGGTTCCTTTCACAGAGAGGTGTGATTGAACTTGGCTTTGGGGATGTGTGACTTGCTGGGAAAGGCTGGTGATTTTGATAAGATTTTAAATTCTTTCCAGTGATGGAGGGAAAAAATGGCAAGGAAAGATGTATCTTCAAGTAAAGTGAAGGCTTTGGTAGGAAAACTTCGTTGGACCACGACCATACTCCAAGGGTCCAAAATTCCTCTCTACCAAGTAAAGAGCAAGAAATAAGGAGTGACTTTTTCTTTTATTTTTCTAACCAGGACAAGGCAAGGCTAGGCAGAGCTTTGGGGTCTGGTATAAACAGAGTTTTCTCTGAGAACTATACATCTGATTATTCAGAGAACTTTTTGTGGGTTTTTTGCCTCTGCATGCATCCCAGCTCTTTGTTGATGGGTTAACCCAACCTAAAATGCTCTAACTACCATAAATGAAAAATCTTATCCAAGTGGGATTAATTATAATAACTAATAATCACTTGCCACATGCCAGACCCTGGTTCTAAGAACTCTACATAGAATTAAAACTCAGTTAATTCTCACAACAACATATGAGGTCAATGCCATTACCTACATTTTACAGATGAGGCAAAAGAGGAACAGAGAAGTTAAGTAGTTTACCCAAAGTCACACAGCCAGTAAGTGCCAGAGCCAGAGTCTGAACCAAGTAAATTGGATGTAGTGCCTATGTGATTATCGACTATGTACTTCTTCTCTGACTTCTCATAGGCCCAAAGTTCGAGCTTATCTCTGTTTTAGCTTGCCAGCCTTTTCCCATGATATCAGCACAGGGGAAAAAATTACAGAAGAGCAAAAGGACAACTGATGTCACAACAAGCAGAAACCTAGTGCTTACCTTCAGAAGGCCTTACCCCAGATGTATTACTTGGGGCCTATCTCACCTCCAAAGAGCTCAAAGCACTTCAGAAATGAACTTGAGTCATCAGTATGTTAGCAGAGTGTCAGAGGAGATATCTTGCTCTCTCTCTCTCTCTTTTTTCACATTTAGTTTTTGTTTTGGAGAGAGACATTTTCATCATCTCCATTTTGTCATTTCTTTCTCTCTCTTTTTTTTACGATCTTATTTATTTATTTGACAGAGAGAGAGAGAGAACAAGTAGGCAGAGTGACAGGCAGAAGGAGGAGAAGCACGTTCTCCACTGAGCAGGGAGCACGACAAAGGGCTCGAGCCCAGGGCCCTGGAATCATGACCTGAGCTGAAGGTAGATGCTTTTAACCGACTGAGCCACCCAGGAGCCCCTCTCCTTTTTTTTTTTTTTTAACAGATCAACACAAAAGGGGTGCCTGGGTGGCTTAGTGGGTTAAGCCCCTGCCTTCGGCTCAGGTCATTATTCCAGGGTCCTGGATGGAGCCCTGCATGGGGCTCTCTCTGCTCAGCAGGGAGCCTGCTTCCCCCTCTCCCTCTGCCTGCCTCTCTGCCTACTTGTGATCTCTTTCTCTCTGTCAAATAAATAAATAAAATCTTTAAAAAAAAAAGACTGATGAATCACTGACCTATACCTCTGAAACTAATAATATACTATATGTTAATTAATTAAATTTAAATTTAAAAATATTTTTTAAAATTAGGTCTTACTATGCAGGTGAAGATCTGGTATGGGTATAGAGATGTAAGAAAGAGAAAAGCTAAACGCCATACGCAAATTATCTATATCTTTGAACTTCAAAGATGAGGAAACTTTTTACTGCCTTGGGCATCTCTTTCAACAAATAAAAATGTGTTACAATATGAAATTATTTTCATTGAGCATTTATTTTTTTCAAATATACATGATCTCCATTAAAGTTTCATAGACTTAGGGCCTCTTGTTATATATTCACAAGGCAATCATACTTTCCTTCTTAGCATTAATCACAATTGTAATTAATTAATGCACAAATAATTGCTTACTTAACTTTGATTTCCCTAACCAGAAAATTCTACAAGGGTAAAGAACATGTCTGTGGTTTTCACTACAATATCTCCAGTGTATCTGGTACATAGTAGGTGCTCATATATTTATTGAATGAGATAAATGAATGACTGTTCAAAAATATTTTTGTTACTTACTAAGAGTAAAACAATGTTTTGCTTTGAATTGGTAAACCTTAATGCAGCTTTAGGTGCATAGCAAAATTGAGTGGAAAATGCAAAGAGTTTTCATATATCCCCTGTCCCCACACTTACACAATATCCCCCACCATAGACTAAAGTGGTGTGTTATATTTTTTTAAAGATTTTTATTTATTTATTTGACAGAGAGAAAAAGATCACAAGCAGGCAGAGAGGCAGACAGAGAGAGGGGTGGGAAACAGGCCCCCTGCTGAGCAGGGAGCCCTATGTGGGGCTCGATCCCAGGACCCTGAGATCATGACCTGAGCTGAAGGCAGAGGCATTAACCCACTGAGCCACTCAGGTGCCCCTAAAGTGGTATTTTAAACTAAAAGTGAAACAGTTTTGCCTTGGTTTCTAGTCTAATTTGTCTCCAATATAATAATAGCTGGAGAATAACAAAGAAGCTCCCCAAATAGTGACTTAAATAAAATAAAAGTTTGTTTCTCTCTCAAAGGACAGTCTGGCTGATTCCGGCTGGAGGGGTAGCTCTGCTCCATGAAGCTGGGGTGGATCTGCCATCCCTGACATATGGCTTCCAAGGCTGCTCAAGTTGTCACCATTTCCAGCTGGTAGGGACGGTGACGAGCCAAAATCCAGCATGTGGAGCCCTTCTTAAGTTGGAGATGACATAGAAGTTGCACACATCTCTTTCTCTCACATCCCATTATCCTAAACTTAAGGCCCATAGTCACTTCTAGCTGCCAGGGAGCCTGGGAAATGTAATTGCTTGCTGGGTGGCCATGTGCCCAGAAATATGGAAAAGATGGATTTTGAAGGACAGTTAGAGGTCTGACACCCCCCAGGACGAGAAATGCTTATTATAATAGACAACCCAATGAAATCTAAATAACAGGAACTAAAGCTGTAAAGCTCTAATCTTCAAATATTCCAACAGGCTCTTCTCACCAACATAAAGCCACTTCACTGGTTAGAGGAATACAGGCCATGCAAGAAAGGAATGGTGCGATAACAAGAGGAGGCTGGGCAGAAGACTAATAGCAATGTGAGCAGCTGGTTCTTTGCTTTTCATTCATTCTTTGAATCATACTTTTCCCGTCCCAGTAAAGAAAATGCTATTATAGGTAGCCTCTAAGGTGGGACTTAGTGACTTCAGCCTCTTGGTAATCATATTCTTGGAAGTCCCTTCCCCTCTAGTGTGGGCTGGACTTGTAGACTAGCTTCTAAGAAATAGAATCTGTCACCAGATTCGGCTCTCATCTTGGGACCCCTGTCACACTCTCATCCACCTGCTCTGTGGGAAGCCAGCTACCAGACTGAGCTGCTCTGTAGAGAGGTCCATGTGTCAAGACCTCCACAGAGAACCAAGGCCTCTGTTCAATAGTCTTGAGAAACCAAATGCTGCTGACAATCATATAAGCAAGCGTGGAAGCAGATGCCCTGCAAAGCGATCCTCCATGTGAGACCACAGCGCTGGTCCTCATTAGACACCTTGAGTCACTGGTACCTAAATTATCTATGCCTCTGGATCCAAAGAAACTGGGAATAATACATGTTTATGGACGTAAGCCATTAAGTTTAGGGGTACTTAAATGACTAATACAAGGAGTTGGTTAACTCATGGTTAACTTCAGTACTATGTAACTACTACAAATGTCAATCACTAGAATATAGATTCTAATGGTCCTATAATTTTCTAGTAGTAATTTTGTGTGATGAGCATCTTTAAGTGGTCTAACTAACCAAGACTATAATTTAATCCACTGGTTTCTAAAGTCTGGTCTTGGAACACCTATGAATCCCTAAGATGCTTTTAGGGGATCCCTGAAGCCAAACTCTCTCTCTCTTCTTTTTTTTTTTTTTTTTTTTACAATACTACTGAAATGATTTTGGCCTATTTCACTCGTTCTCTCATGTGTGTACAGTGGAGTTTTCCAAAGACTGCATGATATGGTGTAATATCATTCTTCTGACAATTTATGGAATGTATGCTTATGTAATCTTGTTTTCTAGAATGTTCTAAGGTAGTTAAATAAATTTAGTATATAAACACATTCATTTTCTGAGATTAACTCAATTGTTCTCAGTACTTCTGTGCTTTAAGTTGTTATCTTCAATTATAGATCTGGTATAGTCTCTGTAACCTCAGTATTGTCTAGTGAATTGTTATTTTGAAGTCCTAAAGTTTTCCTTGCATCTATGCAGAAACACAACAAAAATCACACTTCTGTTGTCAGGTTTTGCAGTGATACTTTAGAATTTTCTCAGTGTTAATTTTTGATATGGTAAGTATTGGATAGCTAAAATCCCATAAACAACATCTCTTCAGATTCTCAATAATTTTTTTAAGATTTTATTTATTTATTTATTAGGAAAGAGAGAGAGTGAGAGAGAACATAAGAAGGGAGAAGGTCAGAGTGAGAAGCGGACTCCCCATGGAGCTGGGAGCCCGATGTGGGACTCGATCCCGGGACTCCGGGATCATGACCTGAGCTGAAGGCAGTTGCTTAACCAACTGAGCCACCCAGGCGCCCTCAATAATTTTTTTAAGAGTGCAAAAAGTTTGAGAATTGACAAATGTGATTGAACGCTTATCCATGTTCAGCATTGTGCTGGGTACAATGAGGGACATAAAAGTGTATGTATAGTCTTTTCCCTTAAGTTGCTTAAAATATAATTGTGGAGAGAAGCCTCATTTGTTGTCTGAGATACACACTGCAATGCTAAATGTTATAGTATGGACCATACATGCACTAGATGTACATGGAATGGAGAAGTTGGGAGGAGGGCAGAGTCAATGGGGAATGACTAGTGCTGGAAGAAAGGCCTTTCAGTCTTCCTAATGAGAACTTTCATGAAAACAAAGAGAACATTTGTAGAGGGGACAGTGGGAAAGTATATCACTGGGGGCACCAGAAAAGTAAAGCCAAGTCTCCAGCAGCTCCCAGCCATGTGCTAACTTTGATTTGGGGAACTTCCATGGGAGCTCCGTCTGCCAGTTACATTCTGCTTGCATCAGTGACCTGTTGGCATTACCCTCAAAAGGCAGGCACAGATCTGACCTACACTTCCCATAAGGAGGAAACTTGGAATCTCATGTCCTGTAAACTCAACTTCATCCTAGTGAAAACCATACTCAGAATTTTGAAGCTGTTGCCCATGATAGGTATGTGTTAGGATCAAGGTATTTTTCTATTTGGCAGCTATTGTGGCACTTATTTTGATGAAAAGGCCAAAAAAGGGGGGGTGGATTTAAACACTTTGGGCAAAAGATGCCACCTCTTCTGTTTGACCAGTAAGAATCAGAGAACTTGGGCTGTAGTCTACCATGCACAAGTATGGGATCTTCCCTTAGCTTCAGCTCTCTCAGTTCTGCCGTCTGTAGAAGGGAGATAATTGCTTTGCATACCTCACAATGCAATCAGTGCGATCATGAGACAGAATTCGTGTAGAGGAGAATGGGAAGCCATATCTAAATAATCAGAAGACTCCTAATTTTTTGAAAAAAAAAAAAAAAAACTAACATGTATCAAGTACTTACTTCATGCTAAGCACTGTTTTAAACATTTTCCTCGAATTATTTTGATTGCTAAATACATGTGATCTTATTAAATTGTGACATAGTATTGAAAGCATCATTGAGATCAATAGATTCGTGACATATAACACAGTATATCATAACAGTAAATTCTTTTTTTTTAAGATTTTATTTATTTATTTGACACAGAGAGAGAGATCACAAGCAGGCAGAGAGGCAGACAGAGAGAGAGGGGGAAGCAGGCTCCCTGCCGAGCAGAAAGCCCAATGCGGGGCTCCATCCCAGGACCCTGAGATCATGACCGGAGCCCAAGGCAGAGGCTTTAACCCACTGAGCCACCCAGGCGCCCCATAACAGTAAGTTCTTTAAAAAAAAAAAAAAAAAAAGCAAAAACAAAACCAAGAAACAAGAACTCTTGTTTATTGAAAATTTATTTAATTCTTGGACTGTAAAAAGCAGAAAGGAGATGTTTGTCCTAAAGGTGGTATATATGTGCCCTTCTCTAGAAAAGGTAGGTGTCCAGGGTATAGTTTATAAATTACAGTAAAACCTCCCTTAATAGAGAGGCAAATTTTTGCCAGAAACTTTATAACCAGAGGGGTTCTTTCTAGGATATCAAAAAGGTGGATGTACTATGATTCAAAAAACACAGTTAATTCTTGATCAGCTTCAAAGACGCTCCAAACAAAAAGACATGTGTGGAAGACTTTGAGCAGAAGGGGAGTGATGAAGAGACTGAACCTTCAGGCAAAAAAGGCCCAGGGGCGTGTGACCTGGGTTAAGATATAGACAGGCTCCCTTTGCTAGACTCAGTCAGACCTCCATGGAGAGCAGGGGAACTTCCTAGCAGTACTACCTTTTGGGGCTCCACAGATCACAAACACACACGCAAACGTGTGTGTTAAAGAGCACACAATCACCTCTGTCACCCAGGATTGGTGATTAGCCTTGACGCAGGGTAACCCACTGTGGTGACTAACACAGTTCAAGACCCAGGAGAATGTATCTCTTCATCTCTTGCCCTTTGTCCCTTAAACAGCGTCTGAAGCCACAAGGGTCTGTGCACAGTACTACCCTCTGTGCAGGAGTCAGACAGTGGCCCGGGGTGCAGGGAGAATCTGACTGGCAGAAGAGCTTTAGGTAAGAGAAAAGACAAATGAACTTGTCAAAATCTTCCTCTCATACGGTGTGAATGTTATAGATTTTTGCATAATAAAGTATCATTTCCCACTAGCACCAAGCATCCATCTTCTTGCTTCTCTCTGTTCTAGCTTGGGTCCAGGTCCTCAGGAACTAGTACAGCATTCACTACAGTTGGGAAGAGTAGGAAAGGAACATTTTGCAACTAATCATATCACTCCTAAAATTGCATTTGTTTGTCTAGATAAAACGTCTAGGGCACATAGTGCCCATATTCTTTACATTGGTAACTAGATGGCCTCTGAATCCTATAATTGCAGATAGTTTTCCTTTACGAAAATGTTTAATAAGATAATTAAATTTTTCTAAAGTTAAAATTAAGCTTTATTTAGATAATATAAAAGGTTTGGCTAAAAACCAGAGATCATTCACGTGTAAATAATTGTCAATAATTTCTAATTTTAATGGAGACCATATTTCTGGCCATCATACATGAAAGTATAGTCTTTTTTTTTTTTTTTACGTCAGATGGGTAATGTGCCAGTGTCGTAACAAGATTTGAGGGAGGCACATGTCACACAGTCGCGTGAACACCTAATCATCACGCTTATGAACTACAAAAGGATCATGAAAGTATAGTCTTAACTGAAGAGAGATTTGAATAAGTTAAGTAATGCCCTATTAATTTTTGTTTCCTTTATAATAACCCAATTAGAAAATATAAAATAAGAATATAATACTGTATATGTCTAGATATTCCTTTACAAGGTAGCCCTTTAAAAAAAGATATTCCTTTAATATACTCATGTTAAAAATGAAAGCAGTGCCTTTGATATTAAAATAGTTTATAATATTTTCTGCAAAAGTGTTACTTTGTTATGTGTGACTGCATTATAGTTTTTTGAGCATGTGTAAAATTCATATGTAAGGTTCATTTTCTTTTTTTAATTTTTTTAAGATTTTATTTATCTATTTATTTGACAGAGAGATCACAAGTAGGCAGAGAGGCAGGCAGAGAGAGAGGGGGAAGCAGGCTCCCTGCTGAGCAGAGAGCCCAATGTGGGGCTCGATCCCAGGACCTTGAGATCATGACTTGAGCCGAAGGCAGAGGCTTTAACCCACTAAGCCACTTAGACACCCCTAAAGTTCATTTTCTAACTCAAGTGCTGGTTTTAGGCTTTTATTGACAATTCCCTTGCTCCTGCCTTAGCAGAATGAAGTTTCTCCAAACCAAAATGAAATAAAATATATATATAACATATATGAACTATGATGACTGAAGAAATACTGGTTAATTTGTCATTGCTGTCAATAAAACACGTGAAAATTTTAGTTATACCAATATAATTAGTAATTTTGCTAAAATGAAGACAAGACAAATTTATGTAACAAATATATGATAATGAATTATGTATGTCTTTATTACTCATCTGAGTATCACCATCTCATCCACAGAACACCCAGACATGCACAATAATTAATTCAGTTATCTTTGATACTTTGCTGTCAGTTATATAAAAAATAGTTTTATACACATTTTCTCAATTTTGTCATTATGAATATTTATTTGTCAAGGTAAGAAGATAGAACATATTTTATTTAGCTGTTTTTAGCTTTATTTAGAACTTCTTAATATTTAGACTTATGATCTGTAGGCTTCCATTTGTTCTCTTACATTGGGTCCAACAAAAGTTGAAGTGGGTCAGCCACCTGGAGGGGAAGTAGATCTCACCCCCTGGCTCCACCCTGTCCTGGCTCCTTGACCTAAAGGATGAAATCAGAGCCCCTTCGCGGTAGTTGGGCAGGCCTTTCTCCTACTCAGCAGGAGACACCCACACATCCATCTCCACATTGTCCCCAATGTCCAGTGGTTTTCAGCAATAGGATAAACCTCTACAGTAACATTTAAAAATGCAAATGTGTGATTAAGGTGGCACTTTAGTGTAAGCAACTCTTGGATGGTGTAATTAGTCTTCCTCTGGCTGAATCATTTGTTAATAAAGAGTGCGCTATTCAGTATGGGGGCAATCCTCCTTCATCCAATTGGTAATGTTTGGTTTAGAGAGAAGAGGAAAGGTGAGTTGAGGATTGAGAGATGTCTTAAAGATCGATGAGGGATTTTCATGAGAGATTATATTTAATCTGTCTTCAATGACCCAGTAGTTAGTTGTTCAGGCTCAAGGGTGCTCAGCTGAGGGGCAGTGGGGGATGAAATCCAGTTCTTTCTTTGCTCACCAAGCCATATGCCCCTATGCCAGGCTGAGTCAGCCTTTCGCTCTGACAAAGGTGCTCTGTGGGCCAGCCAGGTCCCTGCTGTATGACTCCAGATGACAGAATTAGGCCCAAAGTGTGAAAGTTATGTGAATGCCAATTTGTGGTTAGTGTAAGGAAAAGATGGCTCCTAAACTTGATCTCATTTAATCCTTATAACAACCCTGAAAAGTAGGAACAATTATTGCCTTCACTTTACAGAAAAGAAAACTGAGGCTGAGAAGTTTTACAACTTGCCCAATGTTTCTTTTTTTTTTAAGATTTTATTTATTTATTTATTTGACAGAGAGAGATACTTCAGGAGAGGGAACACAAGCAGGGGGAGTGGGAGAGGGAGAAGCAGGCTTCCCAATGAGCAAGAAGCCTGATGCGGGGCTCAATCCCAGGACACTGGAATCATGACCTGAGCCGAAGGCAGATGCTTAACCGACTGAGCCACCCAGATGCTCCCACCCAATGTTTCTAAGTGGCAAACAGGTTACAAAGCCAGGGTTTTGCGATTAAAAAAAAAATCTAGGGGCGCCTGAGTGGCTCAGGGGGTTAAAGCCTCTGCCTTCGGCTCAGGTCATGATCTCAGGGTCCTGGGATCCAGCACCGCATCGGGCTCTCTGCTCGGCAGGGAGCCTGCTTCCTCCTCACTCTGTCTGCCTCTCTGCCTTCCTCTCTGCCTACTTGTGATTTCTCTCTGTCAAATAAATAAATAAATAATCTTTAAAAAAATCTATGCTCATTCAATTTTACACTATGATATGCTTTCTAACAATTTGGGCAATTCTTTAATGAAATGAGCTTTTTTTTATAAAGATTTTTATGTATTTATTTGACAGAGAGAGAGAGATCACAAGTAGGCAGAGAGACAGGGAGAGAGAGAGGGGGAAGCAGGCTCCCTGCTGAGCAGAGAGCCCCATGCGGGGCTCGGGGCTCGATCCCAGGACCTTGATATCATGACCTGAGCCGAAGGCAGAGGCTTTAACCCACTGAGCCACCCAGGCACCCCGAAATGAGCTTTTTTTAAAAAGATTTTATTTATTTATTTATTTATTTATTTATTTATTTATTTATTTATTTGTCAGAGAGAGAGAGCAGAAGCAGGGGGAGCAGCAGGTAGAGGGAGAAGCAGCCTCCCCACTGAGCAGGGAGCCCAACGTGGAACTCGATCCCAGGACCCTGTGATCATGAACTGAGCCGAAGGCAGATACTTTATGGACTGAGCCGCCCAGGTGTCGCATGAAATGAGCTGTTTCCAAAGCAAGCAATTTCCATATTGCTTTAAGTGTTAAGAATAAATTGAATGCCAACTCAGCAGATATGTCACAAAGTGGACTCACGTACCCATAAATAGTTGAATCAGGTAATGCCTACAGAGTCCAGTTTTGGTCAGGAAAGCAGAAGCCACTGTGTATTTCAGATATGAAGAGTTCTGATGCAGGGAATTAGAGGCAAAACCAGCCACTGGAAGAGTTTGGGAAACCAAGATCAGGGAAGCCAGCAGTGATGATCTCAGGGTGCCATACTAACTCAGGTGATTCAGTAGAGTGTAAGTTTTAAAGACCTCTGGAAAGTTCCTGCCCTCTCTCTCAATCTGTAGCATTGATGGAGGCAGTTCTTTAGAATCTCACTTGGTAATTCTTTAGAACCTCATATCTACTCATTCATCTAACTGAACTGCATCCTAAGAATTATGGCCGCTCCTCTTCATCCTCTCAATTCTCATAGGAGCGTGTCCTCATGAAAGAGCTGACTCTGGCCAGGGCCGTAAGGGGAAGGAGTTGGGAGAAATGTAGTTCTTGGCTGGAAGAAGGGGTGGTGAAACTGAGCTGGCAACAGACACTCCAGCAAAATCTGTAAGTCTCTTCCCAACATAATGATATAGGAGTTTCTAACGTACTTACTAATTATCAGAATTTCTCTTACTCTATAGTGAGTTGGGAGTTAAAAGAGCAGGAAGTTATTAGGTCGCTTCAAGAGCCCTTGTCACTGTGGGAAATATAGCACAGAAAGGGAAAGCTGAAGTAAGCTATATGTGAATTTCCACATGTCATGATTTTGGCTAAGATTCGAGCACTTTCAACTGGTGTAGGCCCAAGAAAACCAGGAAACTCCAAAAGCAAGGCTTCTCAGACTTTAAAAAAATTAGTGTTCATAGAAAGGATTGTATTCATAGGAAATATATTCCGAATGGCAAAGTTTAAGAGGCAATGTTTATGTATGGTGAATCATGGAATTTAGAACCTAGGCGTCATTTGGTCTCAGATACCCCACACCATCTCTCATTTCTGGAAATGGGCATCTCTGAGAGTATGTTTGGGAGGTATAGGTAATAAGTATGCCTTCTACTGAGAATCCTGGCAAACTATGGACAGGGAGGAATGGTGGCAAATAGGGCCACCATGGATTTTCAGAGCTATCTGTTAAGGGTTCAGGACCTACCAATATGGCCCAACATACTGATTGGCAACACTCTAAGTTACTGCAGCAATCAAGGGATGTTAAAGGACCAAGCGAAATCACAAGCAGGTTAATAGCAGAGTCAAGATTGGAATTCAAGTAAAAAAAAAAAAAAAAAGATTGGAATTCAAGTATCCTGACACCCAGCCGGAGTTGTTTTCTATAATAGCATCCTCCACTTCTCATTCTGTCATATTGTATCGTATTGTATCATATCATATCATATCATATCATATCATATCATATCTACCTATCTGCCTATCTCTTTATCTATCATTTATCTGCCTCTCTTTCCTACATTCTCCCCTCTATCTACCCTTCTGTTTTTCTATAAGCATCTAATCACTTAGCTATGTAATCTCTCCTTGCATCCATCCATGTACATTCATGAGACTCTATGAAGACACAAGAAGGTATAGATTTCCTTTTCTAAGTTAAGGAAGGAAGGGAGTAGGAAATGGGGGAGCTATTGACTTTTGTTTGTTTGTTTTGGCTCCTACCTGAGTAAAGAAAAGCTTTTAGTCCATAACACAGAATCATAACAATAGCAGGACCTATGAATTTTTCCAATAGGTAATTCCAGGCTGAAGACAATGTATGTGAAAAACAGCCTAGTGTGCTGCAATATTAAAACAGTAGGCCTCTATGGTCATAATATGTTAGCTATTGATAATGAGATTATAAACTCCCATCTCCCAATGTACTCCCTTCTGTGTCCCAGCACTCAATTTTGTTGCTGGGGAACATCCACAGCTGAAGTGACAAAACAGGCTTGGTTGGTGTGAGCAAGTCTTTTGCTTACATTTGGTGTAAGAATGTTTGTAGTTTTTTAAGTATCGGTCAAACCACATAGTCCTATATCACCTTAGGAAACAAATCCTTTAAATAACTTGCTCAAAGACTCAACCAAAAAAAAAAAAATTAGATTGAATCAATTAATTCAGTAAAATTGTAGGATAAAAGAATTACCATACAAAAATCAGTAGTGTTTCCATACACTAACAGTGAAATTTCTGGAAATTCATCTGGAAGGAAATTGATCCCATTTATAACAGCATCAAAACAATAAAATATTTAGGAATAAATTTAACTAAGGTGGTTAAAGATGTCTAATCTGAAAACTAGAAGACTTTGATGAAATAAACTGAAGAAGACAAAAGTAGATAGAAAAGTATCTTATGTTCATGGATTGGAAGAATTAATATTGTTAAAATATCAATACTACCCAAAGTTATCTATAGATTCAATACAATCTCTTTCAAAATTTCAAGGGTATTTTTTAACAGAAGTAGAAAAAAAAACTGCCTTAAAATTTATATGGAACCACAAAAGAACTTGAACATCCAAAGAAGTCTTGAGAAAGAATAAACCAGGAGGTATCACATTTCTTGATTTCAAGCTATACTATAAAGCTGTAGTCATCAAAACAGTGTGGTACTGATATTAAAAACAGACTAACAGACCCATGGAACAGAATCAAGAGCCCAGAAATAACCAAAGCAAATACAGTCAACTAATCTATGATAGGGAAGCCAAGAATACTCAGTGGAGGGAAGACAGTCCAGTAAATGGTGCTGGGATAATTGGATAGTTACATGTAAAAGAAGGAAAGTGGACCCATATCTCATGCCACTCACAAAAATTAACTTAAACTAATTTAAAGACTTAAATATAAGACCTGAAACCATGAAACTCCTAGAAGAAAACATAGGGATAAAGCTCCTTGACATGGGCTTTAGTAATGATTTTTTGGATATGACCCTGAAAGCATAAGAAGCAAAATAAAAAATGAACAATTGGGACTAGAGCAAACTAAAAAGCTTCTGCAAAGCAAAAGATACCACCAACGAGGTAGAAAGACAAACTACGGAATTGGATAAAATATTTGTAAGCCATATATCTGATAAGAGGTCAATATCCAAAATATAACAAGAACTAATACAACTCAATAGAAAAAAAAAACACACAGAAGTGTCCCAAGTGTCCATTGATAGATGGATAAAGAAGGTGGTGTGTGTGTGTGTGTGTGTGTGTGTGTGTGTGTGTGTGTGTGTGTGTGTGATGGAATATTACTCAGCCATAAAAAAGAATGAAATCTTGCCATTTACAATGACATGGATGGAGCTAGAGAGTATAATGCCAAGCAAAATAACTAAGTCCGAGAAAAACAAATAACGTGATTCCAGTCACATGTGGAATTTCAGAAACAAATGAGCAAAGGCAAAAGAGAAAGAGAGAGAGATAAACAGAGAAATAGACTCTTAACTATAGAGAACAAACTGATGGTTACCTGAGGGGAGGTAGGGGGTGGGGGATGTGAAATAGGTGATGGGGATTAAAAAGGGCACTTGTTCTGATGACTACTGCTGATGTATGGAATTGTTGAATCACTACATTGTACATCTGAGACTAATATAACACTGTATATTAACTATACTGGAATTAAAATAAAAACAGTAAAAAAATTCTATTTCTTTAAAAAAAAAAACAAACACAAATAGCCCAATTTAAAAAATAGGCAAAGGACCTGAATAGACATTTCTCCAAAGAAATATAAAAGGATGATGGGAATCTAAGATATCACCCTCTGCCTGTTAGAATGGCCATTATCAAAAAGACAAAAAGTAACAAATGCTGGCATGGATGTGGAGAAAACGGAAACCCTGTGCACCGTTGGTGATATTGTAAATTGGCACAGCTACTATGGTAAACAGTATGGGAAGGCCTGGGTGGCTCAGTTGTCAGGTGTCTGCCTTCAGCTCAGGTCATGATCCCAGGGTCCTGGGATCGAGTACCGCATCGGGCTCCCTGCTCAGTGGGAAGCCTGCTTCTCCCTCTCCCATTCCCCCTGCTTGTACTCCCTCTCTCACTGTCTCTCTCTGTCAAATAAATAAATAAAATCTTTAAAGAAAAAAAAAGGAAAACAGTATGGAGGGGGTGACTGGGTAGCTCAGTGGTTAAAAATCTGCCTTTGGCACGGGTCATAATCTCAGGATCCTGGGATAGATCCCCGCATTGGCACCCTGCTCAACAGGGTGTCTGCTTCTCCCTCTCCCTCTGCCTGCCACTCCCCCTGGTTGTACTCTCTCTCTCAAATAAATAAAATAAAATAATTTTAAAAAAAGGAAAACAGTATGGAAGTTCCTCAAAAGATTAAAAATAGAAATACCATATGATCCACCAATTCTATTTCTGAGAACATATCCAAAGGAAACAAAAGTACTAACTTGAAAAGATACCTGTATCCCCATGTTCATAACAGCATTATTTACAGTAGCCAAGACATGGAAACAATCTAAGTGTCTATCAAGGGAAGAATGGATCAAGAAGTTGTGGTGTATGTATATCTAATGGAATATTATTTGGCCATAAAAAATGAGGAAAATCTATCATTTGTGACAATATGAATGGATCTTGAAGGCATTATGCTAAGTGAAATGTCAGACAAAAAAGAAATACTATATGATCTCACATGTGAAATCTAAGACAAAACAAAACAAAACAAGAACAAAAACACATAGGGGCACCTAGGTTATCTCAGTCGGTTAAGTGTCTGCCTTCAGCTCAGGTCATGATCCCAGAGTCCTGGGATCAAGCCCTGCATCAGGCTCCCTGCTCAGCATGGAGTCTGCTTCTCCCTCTCCCTCTCCCCTTCTCCCCCTTCCTCACTCATGCTAACTTGCTCTCTCAAATAAATAAATAGAATGTTAAAATCTTAAAAAAAAAAAAAAAGAAGAAGAAGAAAAGAACAAAAACCCATAGAAAAAGAGATCAGACTTGTGGCTACCAGAGTCAGAGGATGGGAAGAGGGGGAATTGGAAGAAGGTGATCAAAAAGTATGAACTTCCAGTGATAAGACAACTAAGCACTAGGAATGTACTTACAGTGTAATACTGCTGTACGATATATGAAAAACTTAAGAGAGTAAATCCTAAGAGTTCTCACCACAAGGAGAATTTTTTTTCCCTTTTTTCCTTTTTTTTCTTCTTTTTATTGTATCTACATGAGAAGATGGATGTCAGCTGATCCTGTTGTGGCAGTCATTTCACAATATATATAAATCAAACCACCATGTGATACACCTAAACTTACATAGTGAGGTAGGTCAATTACTTCTCTAGTTACATGTCTGAATCTGGTCATGATATTTATGCACGTGATTTGTTTATTGTATAGAAAGAGATGTTCTCGTCTGCCAAGTTTTCTGGGAACATTAATCAGATTCATTAATTACTAAACATATGGCTTACATCTGAAATATTTTGTCTGAATTTGGGGGCTGAATTTTAAGAGGCACATTGACAAACTAGAGTATGTGCACAGGGTGACCAAGATTAATAGCGATAATAAAAATATATTTTAATCATTAAAATAATATTTAAGAAAAGAGTTTATTGAGTCCTGAGCTAAGTGTGTCACATGGGCTGTTACCTTTAATCCTCATAGTCAGTCACTATTGGCACATAACGAGTGACTGTGGTCATGTTCCAAGCCCTGATGCCAGACCCTGTGCTTTTAACCCCTCACGGTACAGTGAGGGGCCTGGATGCCATCTCGTACAAGGAGCGGTGGAAGAACTGAGTGTCTGTGCCAATGGGGGAAAGAACTAGGACCAATGGAGATAAGTTCCCAGATGGAGATTTTATCTCCATAAAATAAGATGCTCCTATTCTTAGAACTGAGCATTCAAACAAAAGCTGCAAGACCCTTTTTTAAGGAATGGATGAAAGATTTCAACTCTAAGATATGTTGAATCTATGATATGAGCAAAATAGAACAAATAACCAAGTTGTTGATTTCATGTCTACTTGCTATCAGAAAAACAAAAATAGAAGTCTCTAAAAAATGTTAAAAATAATAACAAAAAAAAGTCTCGAAATTCCTATGAGTTTTCTTAAAAGCCCAGTCTGTAGTAAATGTCAAAGGGAGGTCCAGCTTCTCAGAATGTGTCCACTTCTGTCACTTGGTCTTTGGAACTATGTAATCTGTAGGTCTGAGACTTAGCTTCCTACTTCACAATGTCGTTCTAAGAATTGAATGGGTTGAAGTCTGAGGAGGGGCTTTATGATGGTTGAATACCATACAGATGTGAGGGATCAGGGAACAGAAACAAAATGTATTTTAAGTCCTCTTGCCTTTTTTTCTATATAATGATACCAGTCAGCCTTTAAAATTGCTGATTCAAGCAGACATCTGTCTAGTAAATATGGGCCAAATATGGGTGTTATAAATATAACCAAGGCACATATATTTTCATTGGTTCAACCAATACTTACTGCAATTGGTGCTCATGTGTGTCAGTTATATGCTAGGCATACAGAAACCATTAATATACAGTCTTACCTTTCATAAAAATAAATAATTGCATTTTAGGAGAATTAATGCTAACTGATAGAGATATGGTGTGAACAAAAATGAAATGAAATGAAATGAAATCAATGGCCTGTTTTAAAGGAGCTAGGCTGGCAATACAAAACACTCCTTCACCGTTTACATAAGCACCAGCTGTTACACCCTACCTCATGCTAAAGAGGTCAGTATGGACTCCATTCGCCCTACAGAATCTGCACACGTCTCTACTAAATCACTCACACATCATAAAACAGTTAGCCTACCGGCGGAAATCCTGAAGCTAAGGTCCTGTGCATTCTCACTTTTGCACTGCCTCATTTCCATCCAATGGTTAAACGTATGATCCAAAGAGCAGGAGAAAAGCTTTGCAAATAAAATTTTGCCACACAGAAGTTCCACACTGAGCAATGCCCTTGGTCGTGCCTTAGAGGGGAGTCGGCTGTCATGTCAATGAAGGGAAAAGAAGCCATGGTCCTTAGGGGTTGACATATTTAATGCCAATTCAGTCTGTAAGATGAACTTGGGGAAGAATAGAGGAGGTGGCAGGAGAAGTATCCAAACCTTACCATGTTGTCCCGCTGTTCACCGTCACAGAAGATGAGGGACATATTTGAAAGCTTTGCCAAAGCCCAATCAGCACTGATCGTCAACACCTGGGACAGTAGCAGCAGCGGGCTAATCAAGCCACTCCTTACCCAAGACTCAGAAGCACAGTGAACAGGAATGAGTGACAGGAAAAGCGTCTGTTGGTCTCCCCTCCTCTTATTTTGTATGGAAAACCTTAGAGTTAGTGCAGATACCTTGGAAAGTGAGTAAATCTATGAATCAATGACACAATAGGAAAAAAGAAAGAAGGAGAAGAGGAAGGAGAACTCACATTTCCTGACTTTGACCACCGTCCTACGCCGAGCAGAAACATTATTAATGCTAACTGATATTGACTGTGTGCCAGTTTCTGTATTAAGCATTGCATTTCACAGTCATGACCTCACTTAAACCTCACGATGGCCTCCCCATGTAAGAGTTCTGCCAGGATTTGCAGGTGAGAATACTTTCCCCCAGTCAGGAAGGAGGATCGATTTGGAATTCAAAACCCTACCTCCTCATGCGAAATTACACTCTTCCTGCTACACCAGAGAACACAAAGGTGTTCACAGAAGGGGATGTGGGAAAGAATTTTTACAGTCACATGGTGAGTCCTGGACCCTGTTTAGGAGTTGGGAATAGAGTGATGAGCAAGAAAGATGAGTTCCTGTCCTCATGGAACAATCAGGGGAGACAGAGACTACACAGGTAATAAAGAAACGGAGAAGATCATTTTATTGACTTATAAGTATCACAGGGAAGATGAAGGACCATGTCTGGAGAGGGAGCAGAGGCGCTCCTTCAGCCAGAGTGGGAAGAGGCTTCTCTGAAGAGAAGACATTTGAAGGAAGACTAAGGAAAAGGCAGGGGGGCATGCAAAGACCCAGGGGGAACGGATCTTAAGAGGAGCTTGCCTGTTTTGGAAACGGAAAAGGGAAAGAAAATGGAAGGGTAGTCTGGGAAATAAGTAAGATCCAAATTATGGCACCTCCTGGCCATGCTAAGGACTTTGGAGGCTGTCCTTGGTGTATGGAAACCTACTGGGGGGACGAGAGGGATTTGGGCAGGGCCATGGCCTTACTCTGGCCCCTTACTCTGGAGGGCTGCTGGGTTCCAGCTGAGGTTCCTAGCTGACTAGGTTCCTAGCTGAGGAAGTGGTAAGTGGTTTTTGGAATCAAAATCTATTTTGGAGGTAGTGCTGACAAAAGTTACTACAGGATTGGACTTGGGATGGGAGGAAAAGATGAATCAAGAAACACTCTGGGTTGGGTGAATGGTGAGGAAGGCCTTCGGATGGGAGAGTTGAGGGCCAGGCCCTCGCATTGGAAGGAAGAGGGCTGTGATATTTAGAACCTTACCGACAACTCTTAATGGGTGTGTTCTGTTAAGGGGCCAGAAAGCACCATAAATCACAGTAGGGAGGAGTCATCGTTTTTAAAACATAAAGAACAGAGAATAGAAAGCATGCCAGGATTGTCTTTGGTTTGCATTAATACAATTATGTGTTATGAAAGTCTCCACTGTATCACTCATCAGTTCTGAATCATAAACTGTCACTCATTTTTATGTCTTGGTTATGGTGAATAGCTGCTATAGAAAATTGGAAAAGCGGCCAACACTTATGAATTCTCTTTATTTCATTAGGATTTTATATAGCCAGAACACATTGATTGATTTAGCAATAATCTTTGTGAACATTGTAGAAAGAGGCAGGACATTAAAATATATCTTTGCTGATTTTTTCCTCTGTACATGTAATTAAACTACAACCAACAGGTGATACTTATGTGCTCTCCTTTTAATAATTTGCTATGAATATTATCACATATTTGAATTTCTGTGGCCATCTTATTTTTAATTTGCTCTAAAATATTTCTCCTTAATTTATTACTTATAAATTTTAACATGTTTGCGAAGTTGATGAACAAATTGGTTCAAAACCAATGTGTGTATAAAAATTATATACTGTATATAAAAATTATCTAGTACCTTTCTATGGTAAACTAGTTTTTGTCTATTTAATACTCGTAGATTTCTTACTAAAGAAGGCACCTGAGTGCGATAGAAATATAAGTCTAGAAGTCTTGTCTCTACCTTTAAACTGTTTCTGTGATCTTAACCAGGTCTAAAATATATGCTCATTTAGGTATATGAAAATGAAAACAGGGGGGGCACCTCATGGCTCAGTTGTTAAGCGTCTGCCTTTGGCTCAGGTCATGATCTCAGGGCCCTGGGATCGAGTCCTGTATCGGGCTCCCTGCTTAGAGGGGAGCCTGGTTCTCGCTCTGCCTCTCCTGCTCCCCCTGCCTGTGCTCTCATGCGTGCTCTCTCTCTCTCTCTCTCTCTCTCTGTCAAATAAATAAATAAAATCTTACCAAAAAAAAAAAAAGAAAGAAAAAAAATAAAACAGGATTCCTCCTACCCATCCTTCATCATCTGGCTCAGCAACAACCATCTTTTTCTCACCCCTAGGTCAAATTACCATTTCTCTGGTCTTCCACAGCACTTTTTTGATATGTCTACTAGAGGACCCACTTCATTTTGTCCTGTATTTCTGTTTATCTGCTTACCTCCCCTGGTCGATTGCAAATTTATTTGAAAGTATGGAGGTGTTTTCTTCACCTTTGTGTCATGTGCAGCTTTGAGCACAGTGCTTTGCACGTAAGAAGCATCCTAGAAACTTAGTTGGTTCCATCATTCCTAGTAAGTCATATACTTACACAATCTAGACTAGTTGTACCAAGTACTTACTTTTAAACAATTATACTTTAACATTAGGAAGTTCTTTTTATCTCTTAGATGCACTCTTCCCCCAAACTCTGTGGCCTGGGCAAAATGAATGTCTTTCATCCTTTGATTTTGCCATGACTTCTCTTATCTCTGGCTTTAGCCGTGCCTTTTCTGCTGCCCAGAACACTCTCCCCTCACCTCCTTTCTCTATCTCTGTCTCTAGCCAGTTTCTACTCATCCTTTGCCCTAGACATACCCTTCTGCAAGAAGCACTCTGTGGCCCTTCGTATGCCCCAGACTGGGACAGATGTCCCTCCGGTCTTCTGTTCTACCAGAGCCATTGTACTCACAACTCCCTCGTAGATAGTAATTTTTTCCTCTCTTTTTCGGGCCTATAAGATCTGGAAATTCAGAGCCTTACTTGTATTACTCATGATTGTATCTTCAGGGATATAGTAGAGCCTGGCACATTTCATTTGTGGGATGAATATGTAACCTTTATTTTTTTGTAGTATGAAAACAGAATTCCATTAAATTAATGACTCGCCCAAGCCCTCACAGGGTTCGTGTAGCCCTCTCCAAATCAGGTTGCAAGTGGAGTTAATATTTCCCTATCTAGTCAAGAAGAACTACAAACACCAGGACAGAGCTGTTGCCACTTTTAACCAATTTTTTTTAAGTAAACTCTACCGCCAAAGTGGGGCTTGAACACAGGGCCCCAAGATCAAGAGTCACATGCTCTACCAGCTAGCCAGTCGTCCCGAGCTGCTGCCATTTTTTTTTTTTTTTATTTATTTATTTTTTTTATTTAACAGAGAGAGAACACAAGCAGGCAGAGAGGCAGGCAGAGGCAGAGAGAGGAGCAGGCTCCCTGCAGAGCAAGGAGCCCGATGCGGGACTCGATCCCAAGACGATCATGACCTGAGGCAAAGGCAGCCGCTCAACCAACTGAGCCACCCAGGCGTCCCTGCTGCCATTTTTTTTAATGGAGAGAGAAGATGGATGTTCACATTACTGACGTTAAACTGTATTACTAAATACTGTAAATGTATGAATGATGGTTTATGAGTCATACTTTATGTAAATCAAATGGATTTAGTAGATATCTATATTTGGGTTGACTAGTAGGATAGAATTTATTAAATGTTGTGCTACAAAATACACTACGAGCAGGTCAGTAGGTGAGGAAAGGAAGGCTACCTTCCAGAGCCAGGAATGAAAGAGACGGTTGTGTCTTTGACCAGCAGTAGTGATACTTAATAAATGCGGGTCTCAAGTCTTAAGATTTGGGACATGGAAAGGTCAGATCATAAAAGCCTTTTGTGCAGCTGAAAAAAATAATTGCTCAAGAACTCAAGACTATGCACAAAAATTATCCTTTGCTCTATCTATTGAAGTGTTTCTTTGCTGTTTTAGAAATGAGTTTAGCATTTGCTGTCATTTTTACCATAAGAATAATAACCATAAAAATATAAACCAAGTTCAGAAGTAACACCCATTTCTATACCCCATTGCTTAAAAAATTATTGCAAGAATAGTGAAATGAAGTAAAATTGCCATTTATTTTCTCCAAAAGCACAACATTTTCTTATGGAGAGTACTGTTGTCAATTTTAGCAGCTATAACTTGGATTGAAACCAATACTGCGTGTGTGTGTGTGTGTGTGTGTGTATCCCACTAGTTACTAATCCTTCTATGAAACATTCAAAGTCTCTCCTACAACCCTTCTTGGGACAATTTGCAGGGTCATAAATAGAGAAAACCATCAACGTCTGTATTTGCAATTTGTCTCGTTATAATTTGCACCAAGTATATGGAGCTTTATTCTATCTGGCACACTATAATAAACAACAAAAGTCTCAAACTAGAACCAAACACAAAGGGGCTAAATTAAAGTGTCTGTTCATCTATCACTCCACATGGTGAAGAATAGCCAACAGCTGATCATTCATCTGCCATTTTCTTCATGAGCAAAGGAAAAAGAGATAACTCACCTATCAAACAGAGACATATTTGCTGAGAAATCAAGTCATACATTATATTTGTATACATCCATATATGTGAATGTCTTAGAATATGCAGCTGTATTTCTACCTGCATATGAAATTTTGAATCCCCTCACCATCACCATCACCGCCAACCATATCATCCTCCTCGCCCCTTTTGGGGGCAAGAAAATATTCTGAATAATTGTTCTTAAATCCTAGCCTGTACGCAATTGGTGAGGATTTACAAACTTGATGGCTATCAAACTGATAATCATTTGAGAATTGAGCTGCCAGTTTTAAGAAAGGGAAAAAAGTGGAGGAAGCCACCGTGGAAATGAGCAGGGAAATACATACACATATACACCTCCTCGCACCATGGAAATACATACACATATACATAACCATACACGTGCAGATTTATAAATGGCAGGTCTTCAAAATAACAGTGAGGAAAAACATGAAATAAATGCAACTGTTTTGTAAATTAACGCTCAGGGAAAAAGATAATTACATTATTGTATTAATAGGGGCATCTTAGTTACTTTTTTTCCCCCGTGCGGAATGTGGCTTTTCATATCAAGGCACATCATCACACTTACAAGGTATTTATTAGCTGGCATTTTCATAAAAATAAAAAGAGTATTAAAAAATGGGAAGCTGACAAATTTGATTTAAATGGATACTGAACTCCAGGCAAACGTGTCGTTTGAACTCAGCCTGACTTGCCGCTGCTGCCAGGAAGCATTAAAGTACTAGTGAGTGGTCAATATGTGCTCCCGTATCCCATGTCAGGCTGCGTGAGAACGCTCCTCTCTTAGAAAATCATATTGTTCAAAATAAGTGACAAAGCTCGAGCAGGCCTTTCAAATCCATAAAGACATCTGGAGGGACTGAAGCATGCTTATAATAAAACCAGAGTCTCTAAAATAGAGATCAGAGCTCATGTAGCATCTTGCCAAGTAATCAGATAAAAATGATTACACAAATTTCCAACAATGAGTTCCTTCTGCATTTGCTGAGTGAGCACATCGGAAGGAAGGGACATCTTTAGAATCATACTTTTATCTATCAGACTTTTCTGTGGAGGCTTTATACGCATTTGTTTCCCCTTTCTCCCCTGTAATGCTCTTTCTGAACACATCTTGAGAAGCCCTTGAAATGGAAAATTTACACTTAAATCCAGACTTAGAGCCGGATCCGTTTCTTGACAATGAAAAAAGAGAAAAAATCATCCCAAACTTCCTTGTCACTACCCCAGCAAATATCCTATCTATCATAAGAATTGTGGCTCCTGGATAACAGATTAGGCACATCAATAAAATACTGTAACCACAGTTTGAGACAAATGCCCTGATATGATCAGGTCAGAGGTGGACCAAGTTCTTGGGGAATCCTGAGCATATTTATCACTGGCCGAGCTTCCAACTGAGTTTTAAATTTTGTCAGACATGAAAAACTGCTACCAGATGGTGTCAAGATAATTTCTCTCTGTGTTAAAATCACACACTTAGGTATAGTCAATAGTAAAAATCAAATAGTCCAAACACCAGTACACACCTGGCACCATTCCTACTGCAAGGTAGGAGGTATTATTGTGATATGTGTCTCTTTCCACTTAAGAAAGCCCACACAATTAACACAGGGTAACCCAGTAACACAATTAACAAATGATGGTTTTCTAGAGCTGTGCACCATCCCAAGCCAATAGGAAGAGACAGTGTGTTATTCCAAATTGTAATCCTATCTCAAGGGCAAGAGAAAGTTTGACAGAGGCTCACTCCCTGCCACCCCCATCTCCACTAAATTTTCACTAAATGAAAAATTAGTTTATACTATGAGATGTTCAGTCCCTGCTTTTTAAAAGAACCTCTCCCCCAGATTATTATAAATTCCCATATTATGTGGCTAAACTCTATTCTTCAATTAAGCTCACGATGCAGTACAAACATTTGGAAACTCCTCAGATGTGAGAAACCATTTGCTATTGGTTCCCAAAGTAATAAGTAAAAGGCATAAAGCAACTTTGAGAAGGAGGATATTCAAATGCCCAGATTCGAAAAATAAACTAGAAAAATGTTATATGTTAGAAAGCACAAGGAAGCCTGTTATTACTAATTAATTTGTAATATGTTTGCTTTCAAAGTATTTTAGAACATAGAAATTGTTGCATTTAACAACACAAGTATTTATTTAGCTCTCATCTGTTGTGGCATTTCACTGGGTAAAATGGGGGTCTAGGGATCTAGACTCAATCCATCTAGCTGTAAAGATAAAAATCCCATTCTCTTTTAAAATATGGATCTGAGGGGGAACAGATGAATCCTGGCAGTGGGCAATTGTACGTGTAGCATATCACAAAATGCTGGGGGGAAATTCTTCTGTTTGAATCATTCTGGATACCCAGAATATCTAATTAGGGTTCCTCTTCCCCCATGAGTCCTGCCTGCTGAACTGTCAGAATGAGAGAATCATGTAATTTTAATTATCAACCTCACCGCAGAGCAAAGTTTTCACGCTAGAAAGTGGCCAAATTATAGAACTTTCAGCATTTGGGTTCACTTCCTAGAAAACCATCACTTTGGATAGGGTTCTCTTTCCCCACACCTCAATGGAGCCCAATAAAGATTTTATTCTATGCTCCAATAATTATTGGCAAGAGAATGGTGTCTCCCTCTGTCATCACACAGGAAAAAGTCCATGAAGAAGATCCCGGGGAATCGGGAAGATGGGGTAAAGTGAGAATCGGGAAGATGGGGTAAAGTGAGGTCACGACTGGCAACAAGAAAACCATCCAGTCTTTGAACACAAAGATTGTAAATGTCTACTGATTTTCAAACTTATTATTTTTGGCAGGGTTGCATATGTTCTCTGTGCTCATTCCACGAATCTGGCTGATTATTATTCCAATCACCAGAGGAAGAGAGAGTCACATTAATTTGTAGTAATTAATAGCACTGATGCATTTGACAGCGCATGTTAACAAGCCTCTTTGATTGTTTGGATCTCTAACTGCGGCCCTTCTTGTTTGCATCACCTCCAAGGAATTCATAATATCAAAGCTTAACGGTATCTGATACTTGTCAAAATGCAATTTATAAAAGTTTAATTCTTTTATTGATTTAGTTTGGTTTTGATGCCTGCAGAGTCAGCTCCCTTGACAGAACTTAGCGGATTCAAATGCTTGTCACCAGCTCGGCCTCCTTTTTGCAGGGAACAATTGCCATAGGCCAAGCCAACAGGCATGGTTTAATTGCCATTAATTAAAAGCATAAATCTCTTTTTTCTTCAGTTGCTCTGCTCTTAAAGGGGGCTGCACATATCTCTCTTTTCCTGTGTTTGTCAGAACACCTTCTGGCAAGCAAAGTTAACCCATTCCATCTTTCTAAGCACTTTCTGGGGTAATCTTTTGAAGCATTGCTCTTATGATCTGATGTGAAATGCATGCGGTTCGGTGATATTTAACAAACTGGATTTCTTCTTTATTGCAGTATAATGAGGTCAAATGAATCCCTCCATGGGTTGTATACATGCTTAAATGGTTTTTGCATCAAATTCTTTTTGACAGCAAATAAAACAGGAGCCAAACAAAACATCAGCTACTTAAAATTAGATGGGGAGGGGGGACTGGATGAGAATGGGCTTTTAAAACAAAAACACATATATGCTTTTTTAACGTGAGGTGCAAGTAACCTTCCAACAAAATAAATCTGCCTGGTCATTTTCAGATTGGAAGCAATTAGTGAGATTCTTGAGATAAGGGAAGTGCTGAGCGTAACAGAGCCCAAATGATTATACAGTAAATATTA
>CM052798.1:68156259-68251259 GCA_028533885.1 Nasua narica | reverse complement strand
CATGAACTTGGGATAAAATCACACATCAGAAAATTCGCGGTAATTATTTTGCGATGCTATCAGCACCAATCAATCACGCGCGCGGCCCACTGCTGGAATGCCGGGCGCAGCCCGGGACGCGGACTCGCGTCCCGCCTGACTGACAGTTTTGGTAATTAAGTGATTGTATAGACCTCTCCGACTGTTCTAACAACCTTGTCAGGGCCTGTCTGTGGACAGAACAAGCTGAAATCAATGTGCTTCCTGCTCTCTGAGCAGTTCTGATCGTGTACTCAGACTGATCCGGGAGGAGGAATCTGACAAAAGGAAAACAGCAGCTTTAAACGTTCGGATTATGGGGGAGGGGCAAGGAAGAGGTAGAAAGTTTACTTCTTTGTTGGGGGAAGGAAGGACTAGAGGCTTGGATCGGGTCATTAGAGCATCGCAGAGCCGGGCGGCTGGCGAGAGGGCGAAGCAAGAGTCCGGATGCCGGTATCACCTGGGCGCCCCGGCAGGGCTGGAAGGACCTCTCCCACCCTCCTGGGTGGGACCGGGTAGGGGGTAGGCACCTCCTCCGGTTGCAGCCGAGGGGCCTGGCCTGGCCGCGGACAGCAGCGTCCCGGCACGCCGAAGCCACGATTCGGCGGTTCAGTACGTTTTCACCCGGATTAGAGGCAGAGGCTGGTGGCTCAGTGTAAATGTCACGCAGCAGCTTTTAATAAAGAAATGTTCAGATTGTTAGATTGCACAGTACAGTGTGAGTTCTGTGCCCCCCTTCCCAATCCGGCTTCAACCTCACCACCCCCCGCCCGCCTCCAGTCCGGAACACACATCACACCTCATCGCGCGTTACAAATATATTACATATTCAGAGTGATCTCGCCGCAGCGCCGGCGGGAGGGGCACTCTCGCCGAGTTTAACATCCACCTCGCGGAGGGCTGCAGGACGCCTGGGCCAACCGCCGGCACCGGCAGGAGGAAATAGACCCAGAACCGACCTGCTCTGCGGGCGCTTCTTTTGCACTCCCACCCTCGAGTCTCGGAAAGAAATTCCCTTTGGGAAGGGGGTCCTAAATGCACCGAGCTAGGGGGCGGACCTCCAGTTCTCGGCCGAGGGGCTCCAGTTAAGAGTATTTTAATTTTTTCTCATCGACTCTCCCAAATCTTAAAACCTAACCAGTTGAAGGCACACACACAACAGGGGGAAAGGTAGCAAAATCAATCCTCGGAGTTCAAAGAGCTGAGGCGCTGGAGCTGGCTGCGGGGCGCTCGCCGAAAGCGCAGCGGAGGGTCCCCTTGACCCTGCCGAGCTGGCAGACCCCACTCAGCAGATACCTGGCGGTGTGTGTGTGTCGGGGAGGCGGCACACCCTAATCCATCCCACGGCTTGCCTGTCTCCTTTCCTCTGCCAGCCAAGAGCCGCCCATCCTCAGAGAGAAAAATGTGAGTGTGGGCACATTACGCACCATTAGGGAGACACTACAGTTTTAATGTGGCCTAATTAGTGCCGCTAACCGAGCAAATATTATTATATTGAATAATGATAATATGATGAAAATATTAATGCTTTTGAACTTTGCACGTGGGAGCCGTTCCTTCGGTTCTCCCGGGACACCCCAAGCATGCTCAGACCCACTAGCAGACGCCGTCCGACGCATCTCTGGGAAGGCGAGCCCACAGGCCAGCTGAGAACATACGTGTGTCATCGCAGACACATTAACACACCCTGGGCCACACCACTTATCACCCGCCACGCAAAAGACCTCCTTCTAATGGCGTCCTCCCCCCCACCCCTCTCCTGTAACATGAGGTAAAAAGCAAACCGCTGGGGTCCCTCTTCAGCTGAGCTTCTGCTCTGCACCCCAGGAATGTTGCGATTGCGGTGTGCGCGGTAACTAGGGCCGCCAGGCAGGTGGAGTTGCAGGAGAAGGACCCACTTAATTAGCATTTAAATTCACAGCCCCTTCTTGTTGCCAAATACTTCTCCCTTGGGAATTTGGTGAAAAGTAGGCATTTAACAATTGGATATGCGAAAGGCTCCTCAAAATAGAGATTCAAATTCTTAATTCTCTTAGCGAGTTTGAAGAATCAAAGCCTTGAAGAAACGTGAACGGGATGGCTGGAAGGCACTAAAGTGGCTGGAAATGGTGTGCCCGCGTCCCAGGTGACTATCACACCCACTCCCTCTTCCCTTTACGCACCACACCCCATTCTTATGGCGTCCAAGAAGGCAGAGCCCCGGTGACTGACTGTCCTGTCCTCGCTGCCTGAAGACAGGCCAGTTCTTTTCTGGTTGCTGGGCTGAACTTGGGCAAGGGCCTAAGAGCGTTCGAAGTAAATCGATCGCTCTGTCCCGGGAAGTGGGGATGAGTGGTCCTGGC
Organism: Nasua narica; assembly: GCA_028533885.1. NCBI lineage: Eukaryota > Metazoa > Chordata > Mammalia > Carnivora > Procyonidae > Nasua > Nasua narica. The sequence continues at coordinate 68,248,899 of CM052798.1, read as the reverse complement.
CAGAGAGCGCCCCCTCTCGGGCTGAATTGCTCCCCCTCCCGGCTTGCGGCTCATAGTTCGAATTCCTGCGCATTCTGGGGAGCTCTTTCCGGGAGGCATCGTCCGGGTTATCGCATCCAGTTCTCTCCCACGCAATCCCTTCTTCCCCGCCGGGTGCGTCTGGACTAGAAATCGCCTCCTAGACACTTGTCCGGTTCATCAAGTCCCAGGGCAGGGGAGGGCTGTTCCGCAGGGGTGAACCTTGGAGTTTGAGGATTCTGTAGACCTCAGAGCCTGCCAGGGCGGTCTGAGACCGCCCCACACCTCCCTCGGTCTGGGAATCCAACCCCGCCCGCACCAGAGGCAGGAGCCGGGGCGGGGAGCTTTCAATTTGTTCCAGTGATGGCTCTAACTTAATAAGGCGATTGATTAGTGCTCAAAGTGCCGTTTTAATTAGCCGCTTGTTAATTAACATCGCAAATGAATTTCCCCTTCTCTGATTGGCATCTTTGCCCAGCGCTCTGAGGCTTTCTTTTCTCCTCTGCCTCCGCCCCTCCATTCCCTCTTAACCTCAGGAGTTAATACAAGATTCAGCTACCTTCCTGGGCTTTAGAGGCCTCAGAATTCTTTTTATAGTGCCACCGGGGTCCCTTCATTTCCCCAGGAGCTGGTTTTCAATGGACAATGATTTAGTTGAGGAGGAGTGAAATAAAACCGACCCCCCCCCAACCTCTTACAATCGCCTCCACTTTCTCATCTCCTTTCTCCCCACCCCTGCCTCTAAGGAAGGCCTTTCTCCCCCTACATTTGGAACCCTAGAAAGAAAAAAGGAAACAGGAGTTAGAGAAGGGGAAGAGTTGTAGTTTGAGGAGGCTGGGCCATCTCCGGGGATCAAATCAAACCTGCTACAAAATTCTGCTGCTGAGGTCTGTAGGCATGCGCAATTAGTCAGCGTCTGTTTCCTCCAAGGTGCTCTTCCCAAAGCAGAGATCTCTAGAGCCAACATATACCCACAAATTACAGCCCAGCTCCATTGTCAGGAGATTAAAAGTTTGGGCAGTTTGTGGACATTTTCGCACCATTAATACTCTAAGCTACCATATAAATCCCCTATATATCCGTCTACTTGGGACGTACCCCCCCCTTCTTTTTCATGACTGAAGACACACTGTATTTCCTTCAGGAAGCCTCTGTATTCCTCCAACTCCTCCCAAGGCAGGCGGGGCTCCCCACTCTCTCTTTTGCATCCCCAATGTAGCAGGTGTCATGGCATCTGGGACAATTTCCATCACTTTCAAGCTCCCCTCAACCCTCGGAGGTGGGTTAGTGTCCCATTTCAAGTACCTGGCATAGAAGGCAAATACAGTAATGTTAACTGACTGAGTGAGTGGACAAAAGGAGTGAGGAAAGGAAGAAGGGAAATCAAACATGGTTACTGTATGTTGCCTGTAGCTAGAAACAACCGCTACTTTTACGTGGTTCATTTGCCAATCTCTTGCTTCACATTTTGTAAAGAGCTTTGTAAAAGAAGTTCTAATTTGGGCATCACACTCACCCTATTCTAGGTAAGGACTATTTTTCCCTTTACTAGAGAAGAAACGTGGTCATCTGAAAGATTAAGTGCCTTACTCAAGAGCATGGGAAAGTGGCAAAATGAGATTGAAACTCTCTTCTAGCATTCTTTCTCTCCATCTCCACTGGCCTTCCTCCTGATCGCTCGGGCACAATACACAGCTAACATCCAAAGGAGAGTCAGCTTCACTAGATCTCTGCTACAGTGCCGATCTGTAAAGCTGTGATGAAGCTCATGGTTCCCGCAAATTTTCTTATGATACCAGAACTATCTCTCAAAACTTTTGTTCCTCTAGAACAATTAGTAATTGCAAAGACTATCATTTTAATTTATTATTCCATTAAAACAATTCTCAGTTATCTTATTCTTTTTCATCGACTTTACCTTTCTCTCTCTGCTCCCAATCTCTACTCCCCTGGCTTCTATATATTGAAGGGACTCAATTTCAGGATTTTCATGTCTTTCTCTTTACTACATTATGTTTCTAAGCAAATACGAATCAAGTCCTTAAGCAGTTGGAAATATATTTATATACTGAAAAGAAAAATAAAGAAAACTTCCGACGTTCCTGTAGCTTTGAAATGTCGAGGGGTCACGCTATCATCAGGGAGCCAGCCTTAGAAGAGGGAGAGCTTATTTGTACATCTTGCATCTTTTATAGAAAGAAACAATAGCCTGCTTTTCTGGGCTCGGGGCTCTTGGCGCCGCCCAGTGGAGGGAAGCGCCTTTGCACTTCATCCCCGTCAGTTGGCATTGTCATCATCCGGACACTTAACAAACGTTCAAAATAAAAATGATAGGAAGAAACATCAGTTCCAAATTCATCGTAATCTATAGGTGCATTTCTTCAAAGTTTATTTCCTTTAAAAAACTGATGTTCCAGTTTAAACACAACTCCAAATCTCGCTTGTTAAAGTGAATGAAGGAGAATATATGTATTAACGAACAAAACTTGGTAAAATACGTGAATGTTTGAATCATTATTTGTGGTGGGGAGGGATCACCTTAAGTGGTAATCAGGACTGATGTGTCCTTCAAAGCAGAAGGAAAAGTTGGTTCTCTGTTATCCATATTGGCCAAATGACTGCTTTCTGTGCAAAAATTCCAAAATCTTCAAAAATTAAAGAATTTTCTTTCTTCATTCGTCTTTTTTTTTTTTAAGGAAATGAAGCCTTGAAAGTGGGAGATCACTTTGAAACTTATGTCGCTTTAGGGACTATTTATTTGCATCTTAAATTCAGTGTTAAAACCTAAGATTAAATCCAGTTAATGCTTTTCTTTTCCTCGACATGGGAATTGAAAATGTGATTAGTCTACACCCTGTTGTATTTCTGAATTTATATTTTTTTAATAAAAGGTTAATTATGTTTGCTCTGCTAGAAAGTATGAGACTTCTTGGGTGTATAGATTATATATATTCTCAGGAAAAAAAATAATGGCAAAAGAGAAATGAAGAAAAAAAGAACTGAAAAAAGTTAAGAAACAAAAGCCCAGCTCTGAAGAATTTGTTTTTCATTAAGTTTGCGACCTGGTCTTTGAGTCCCTCTTTTGGATATTCAGGCCACCGCTAGCATATCCTCTCTAGTAGGGACCCAAAGATAGGAGCCTTGATAAAAGTCAAGGTTGTGTTAACCCCTCACAATTGTGATGAGGAAAGCTGTTCCCCTAACATCCCACCCAAAGAAAACTCCTATATGATCTTAACCTTTTCTTAAGAAAACATGATCTGAGACCTTCGCAAGGTGGGGCCTACTGGGCTTCCGTTTTCTTTGCTTTAGAGTTTTCATAAAAGGAACACTACTCTTCTAAAACTTTCATCCCACCCTTTCTTTTTAGATTTCATTTTTTTCGTAGGGTCATATTTCTATCTCTCCTGCTTAATGTTGTGAATTATTCCAGCAAAAAATCCTGTTCAGCTGCCCAACACAAGCTTTGCAATCAGCCTTTTGAGCTCTTGAGTCATTTTAGGCGTCGGAACAAAACAAAAACAGGCTTAAATGAATTATTTATCAAGGTCGAGAATAACTGATATATGCTGTGCCGTTAGTTCTGGATCTTAAATTTGTTTTCTCCTCCTCCTCCCCACTTCCCACCCAGAACGGTCAGCGAGGGAAGTGCGCGTGGAACCCTAGGTTTGGGAGGCAAAGCACTCCGTTTTGGGAGTGGCAGGTGATGTCAGAATGAGAAGAACCCTAACTTATATTTGAAGGGAGAATAATGGGTAGCATACACCTGTAGTCTCGGGCGACGGGACCCAGCGCCCTTCCCACAGAAGCCAGCTGTGCGAGGGGTGCGCGAGAGGGTTCGGCTCCACGGCCTTATGGGTGGGACACTGCGGCCTTTGATAAGACAGATGCCCGCGCAAGTGCCAGGCGGGTGGTTCCGAGATCTACCCGCCCGCTGGCAGGCCGAGGCCCGGCTAGCAGGCTCCCAGCAGTGTCTGGTCCATGAGCAGTTGCCTCTCCAAAAGTGGCCGATTCAACCCCTCTCCGGGCATCATCCAGGCCCTCTGCGGCTTCCCAGGCCCGAGGAGCTCAACCCCAGCCGGCCGGCCCACCGCGCCCTCCCGAGGGGCTCCCCGCACGCCCTCCGGCCAGGCCAGTTAAGGCCTTTGCCTGCAGCTCGCCCCGCGTCCCCGCCTGGGCTCACCAACCCTGGCTCCTCCGCCAAACTCCCCTCGCCTTATGAGAAAAGCGAGAGCTGCCTGGATTGAACATCTCCTCGCCTTGATATTTTCTCTCCCTGCTGTTCTCCTCAGAGACAGACCCGTGAAAAAACGGCACAAAGATAAGAAACAGCTCAACACACCCTTGAAACAGCGCGGGCTTTTTCTGGTCAAACACAGCGAATTCCCTAGGAAAGCGCAGGAAGGATGACTCTTAAACCTATCCCCTCCCGGGCCGAGAGCTCACTCGGGTGCAGTTCCGACAAAAAGGCAGTGTCCCAGGAGATCTTTTGCCACCCGGACACCACCCGGTCCCCGGTCCCCCCGTCCTCAACGGAAAAAAAAATCCGTTCCACGGAAAGGGACCTTCAGAACTGCAACGAAACTCCAGATTTCGGTCCAGCCCTTGGAGACTTGAAAGGCCATTTTCCACCGTTATTCTGCACCTAGTCACGGAAGCGATGCCAGCCATTCAGATTCATAGGGTTCTTAAAATGGTAATTTGGAGTAAAATGTAACTCAAAGAACTTTGAATCATTCATTAGCACCTTATAATTACTCTGCTAATTAGGTTGACACGGCACTTAATCAGGAGTAATACGCCGTCTTGTCACTGGCACTTCCCATTACTCTGACATTCAACAAGAGACAGGTTGGAGACGTCCTAGAGAAAATAATGTAAGTTGATACCCTCCGACGAGGCGTCACAGTCAAGCCACGCTCCAGGTCCCAAGTGGATCCACAGTGACTGTTTCCTTTCCAAATGAGCGGCCGGATTGGGGTTGGGGGGGGTTGGGAGAGAGGGAGAGAGGGTGAGAGAGAGAGAGAACTAGCGGGTGGTGAGGCGGAGTGCGCGCTGCGGTCCCGCCACCAGGGTTCCTGAGCCCGGTACCAGCCCCACAGTGCCGAGAACCGTCGCCGCCCTCGCCACCAGAGAACGCCTCGGGGCATTATTTACCCCGCTCGGGAGAAAGTGTCTTGCCAGGCATTTCTTCCAACCCGGGCCCAGACTGGTGACCAGACTGTGCTCGCGATTTGGAGCAGCAGGCCCCTTTCCCCCCACGCTTCCCGAGAGCGCAGGGTGCAGGCGCTCCATCCCCCCTCGGGGACAAGCCGCCCAGGGCGCCCCAGCTCGGGCGTTTGTATCGCAGGGAGAAATCCAAGCTCCGAGTCCGCCCGCCCACCCAGAGGTCCGGCTGCTGGAGTTACACACTTTCTCGTGGGTTCCTTCAGGGATCCCCTCCTCTGCTCTCAGTGTCCTTGGACTGCACGAGCGCGTGTTTGGGGATGCTCCGAGGGCGACCGCCCTGGAGTGCAAAGGTAAGCCCGCCAGATTCCTTTCCCCTTACTGTCCTCTTTCTCCTCCCTCCTCGGACTTCTGGGGAAAATGGGCAAATCTGTACTTGGTGGATTTTTTTGTTTTTAATTTTACCCCCTCGGTTCCCTTCTCCAGTCTACCTCTGCTCTCCTCTCTGCCTTTGCCCTCACGCGTGATTGTGGACACCCGGAATCACGTAGGACTAGGTGTTCAGCTTTGGGCTGCAGGCAAAGGGTTGAGCAGGTTCTCAAAAGAGCAGCGGGGCCCGAGCGGCGCCCGCTGACGGGCTCGCGAGTCGCGCGTCCATTGGCTCCCGGAACGTCGGCGTCGCTCGCTCGCGCGGGCGCAGCCAATGGGAGCGCGGGGCCCGGCGCGCGGCCTCGGTGGCGGGGGCGCGGGCCCCGCGCGGCGCGGCGAGCGGCGGCAGTGGCCGTGACGTCACGTGAGGGGGTCGGCGCCGCCCGCTCGCCGCCGGATTACAAGCGAACGCGCCCGGCAGCGGCCGGAGTCGCTCGGCGCCGCGTCTCCGCCGCCTCCTCCGCCTGCGCCTGCTCCTTCTTTTCCTCCTCTTCCTCTCCGCCTCGTGTTGCCGCGACCACTGCGGCGGTGTCTGCTCCACAACTTTCCAAGAAAGTTCAGAAACTCGGCTCCAGGGCGGCCGAGTCGCGCGCAGCAGCCACCTCGGGGAGCGGCCCGGGAGCTCCGAGGGCGCGCGACCGCCTGGGCTTCGCGGTCGCTGCACCTGCCAGGTCCGCCGCCGCCGCTGCCGCCTGGTGCCAGGCTGTGGGCAGACCCAGGCGGCGGCGGCAGCGGCGGTGGCGTCGGGGTCACCTCCCGCCGCCTGCGCCTTCGTCCGAGTCCCCTGCGCCGCCACCGCCGCCCCCACGTGCGCGGTCGTTCCTGGAGCGCAAGCTCCGTTCTTCCTCAACAATTTTTGTAACTTTCCCCCTGTCTCTTCCTTTCTCCCCTTCTCCCCACCCCTACTTGATGAACAAGGAAAACAAAAAGTGTCGAAAGTGTCTCCCGATTGCCAGCCCCCGATGATCCTTCCTTCCCTTCCCGCCCCACTTTTTGGGTTTTTTTAAAGCCGCGACAACATTGTTTAGTGTTTATTCTGTTTTACGATCGATAGCTTCCTTTGCTTGGTCGGGGCGGCTGCTGAGCGGCGAAGTGGCGTGGACCTCATGTAGAAATGACAACAATGGAAGGGGCCAGCGGGTCGAGTTTTGGAATAGACACAATTTTGTCCAGTGCCAGTTCGGGCAGCCCCGGCATGATGAATGGAGATTTCCGCCCGCTCGGCGAGGCCAGGACCGCGGATTTTAGGAGTCAGGCCACTCCGTCCCCCTGTTCGGAGATTGATACCGTAGGAACGGCGCCTTCTTCTCCCATCTCGGTCACCATGGAGCCCCCGGAGCCGCATCTGGTAGCAGAAGGGCCCCAGCTTCACCACCATCTCCACCACAGCCAAGCGCCGCCGCCGCCCGCCGCGGCCCCCACGCAAAGTTTGCAGCCTTCTCCCCAACAGCAGCCGCCGCCGCCGCCGCAGCAACCGCCGGCCCAGCAGCTGGGCTCGGCCGCCTCGGCCCCCAGGACTTCCACCTCTTCTTTTTTAATTAAGGACATCTTGGGCGACAGCAAACCTCTGGCGGCGTGTGCACCCTACAGCACCAGCGTGTCCTCTCCCCACCACACCCCGAAGCAGGAGAGCAACGCAGCACACGAGAGCTTCAGGCCAAAGCTCGAGCAGGAGGACAGCAAAACCAAACTCGACAAGCGGGAAGATTCCCAGAGCGACATCAAATGCCACGGTGAGTCGCGCCGCGTCGGCCGCCCGAGCCATCTAGCGTCTTCTCGTCCTCTGGTTCTCGGTGTCCCCCGCAGACTCCCGCGAGTCTCGGCTGCGGAGTTATTCCGGGAGCTTCTGGGGCGATCGCACCCCGGACGAATACTGCAAGCGGGAGGGAGGCCTGGGCGTGCGACACGAGGACTCGTCCGAAGTTCGGTTTATTGTTACATTGTCACCTCTCAACCTTCGCCGCCGTCCTGCTCCTTTCTTTGTTTTACTTAAATTTCAGTTTATTAGGAATAGGGCGGAGGCGGAGGGAATTTGACCGGAATACTTTCGTGGATAAAAGGGAAGGACTGGAGATTTTTCTAGCTGAGACCTGGGGGATGGGAATGAGGGGAGGTGGGACAGAGAGAGAGCCGGGCTTAGCTAGCGTGATGTCTAGGGGTGTGTTCACAACGTGGCGTTTATTCTTTAATGCAAATTATTTCAGTCCCCCCACACCCACTGCATTTTCTAAACATCATAGGATTTACCAGATTTAATGAGGAAAAAAATTCCGAGTTGATTAACGAAGCAACTTTTTTTTTATTAGATTGTGATTAATGTAGAGAAGCCCCTATGGTAAAAATTTATAATCAGTTTTTCAGTTTTTAAAATGCCCTTCTTACTCCATGGCCCCAACCAATATTTGTATTTCAATAAGAGTTTGTCTCCCTACAACTAATTGGGAAATAGCGTTTGTGAAAGTAAAATCTTATGGAGTTGGATTTATTTTTGTAAAATCAGAAAATAGCAGTTGAAACTGTGCTTCAACTCCCCCTTTCCATCTTTTCCTCAATTTCATAAGGAAGTGTTCTGTTCTTTGCACGATAAAAGAGTTTTAACATACCAGGAGAATCCTTTTTTTCCTTTACCAATAAGTTTATTACTGTTATTAGTATTAACCTTTGCCATCTCTGGGAAAGATGAATGCTGACTATCTGAAAGGTAGGATATTGGCTCCTCATTTTACTATTATAACATTAGCATAATAGTGCCCAAAACAGATGTACAGTCTGGTCTGGCGATTTTTTGTGCACCAACCTCCCCAGTGGGTCAATTAGAGAGATTATTGTTCTTCCTGCAGGGAAGATCAAGGAGCGCAGCAAAAACGGGTACAAACAGAGAGGGATTGACATATCGATTTCCCAGCATTTCAGTAAAAAACCAAAGTTGACAAATAGAATCCGGAAATCTCTGGGCTGTCACCTGGATGGGCTCAGTGATTTTGAGCTCTAGTTGGTGTCTGGGTGACATATTCTTTCTGAAGCTTTAAAAGGCTTGACGCAAGCAACTGCAGGGAACTTGATCCCACTATTTCCCAAGTGCATCTGAAAAGGGAAAACACATGCCTTTAACTTTCAGTAAACAGAAAAAGTGAAATGAAAAAGGTGCCCCTTCCTCAAAGCAAGCAAACAAACAAACCACAGAGTAGAAAGGTATTTTGAAAAGTACCAAATCAGAAAAAATAAAGTCGTAGTGAAAACAGTAAAGGAATGAGACAGAATCTACCCCCACCCCCAGTGAAGGAAACAATAACTAAAGGGCCCTATATTGTAAAATATTTTTTTCTTTTTAACTTCAAAAGATGGGAAGACTAGACAAGGGTTTTAGAACCTTTTTAGGAGCTCTGCACAAAGTTCCAGACTCTTTGGCCAGAAACTGGTCCTCTTCCTCCATATTGGCTGAGGTCCAAGTTTGTGTGTGATGAGGGTGGCGGGAGTGTAGTCCCCCAAGAGCAGCAGCTGGCTTGGGAATGTGGACGTGTGAGCCTGGAGGACACGCCACCCTTCCTATTCCACACTGTCTTACTGCTGTGGGTTTTTCTACCATAGGAACAAAGGAGGAAGGAGACCGGGAGATTACGAGTAGCCGAGAGAGTCCCCCTGTGAGAGCCAAAAAGCCTCGAAAAGCTAGAACAGCTTTCTCTGACCACCAACTCAATCAGCTGGAGCGTAGCTTTGAAAGGCAGAAGTATCTGAGTGTGCAGGACCGCATGGACCTGGCCGCTGCGCTCAACCTCACGGACACGCAAGTCAAGACCTGGTACCAGAACCGCAGGTAAGGGATGCTGTCGGGGGGAGCAAAGGCATCTGGCCATCCAGGTCATGACTGAGCCGGTCTTCTTCCCTTCCCTCCAGGGACTCAGAGGCCCCAGAGTGGGCTTCTGGGGGCTTTCAGGCGAGGGCAGGGATTAAGCACACCCCCAAGGTGAGAGGGACGGACGGGGAGAGGCAGCTGGAGTTTGGAACATTTTGCACTTCTAGTGTCTTAGCATATGCTACTTTTCCTCTCAAACCCGAGTGGCTGGAATCCCTCCCCTCACTTTGCCCCCAAATCGATCAAGCCACACCTTCTCAAATTGAGACGTCTGTGCAGCTGACACTCAGGTCTGTAGAGCCTGTGCCACGCACCCTTTGGACCTGCCCCCGGCCGGTTCCGAATGTCTGTAGCTGGCTATTTCGATCCAGGAGGAACTGCCCACTGGCCTCAGCTTGAACGCCCTTGCCTTGGCTTCTGGGGCAGCCAGCCAGGCAGCCAGGCTGAGGGTCTGTCCCCTCCCTAGATTTGTCACCTCCGAGCCTGCCAGGAACCACTGCCTCCACTGAAAGGAAATTCGGAAAGGGGTTGGCAGCGCTCGCAGGCCCCTGAACTGTAGCAAAGACCCAGGCAAGCTGAGGCTGAAATTGTGCCGTTCTCCAAGCCTGACAGTAGGCACCCTCGCCTCGATTTTTTCCTCCCCCTCCTTTTCTCTCATTTGTCTTCTAATCGTCCATAAGTGTGGTTGGAAATGCCCATCCAGTTGTCATCTTTACCATAATTTTCTGTCTCATTACATACGGTTTCAGCCACCCTAATTCTGTCGGAAAACATTAGTGTCATTTGTAGCCAATTTAAAATGGGCGACATGTTTATTAATTTGGCTGAAGCTGCCGGGTATGGATGGCCCACCAGCCCTGAGCTCCTTCATGGGGCATTTGAGCAAAGGTCTGTTACCTTCTTCTTCCTAGCGGGGTACCACGGAGGAAGGAGGAGACTGAGAAAAGCTGATCACAGGTTTTAATTGTTACTCTCTCTCTGAGAAAATATCTTGAAATGCGTTTCCCCTCCCTCCAATGGCCCCGAGGCGCTGTCCACCTTGGGAGAGCCCTCCCTCAAATGAATTCCATTTTTTTCTTGCCTCAAGCCCCCCACCCGCTGTAAGGTTCTGTCAGGCTGAGGAGAGGGACATGTCTCCACAGTTCTGGGGACTGAGAGGGACAGGGTCTGAGGCCCAGGAGTGTCTGAGTCCTTTTGTTTATGGTTTCTTCTCACTCGGCCTGGAGGGAAGGGGGAGGGGCAGAGAGTGGACATTCTGGGATTGGGGTGGGGGCCTTGGGGAAAGGAATTAAGAGGAGGAGGGAGAAGACCACCTATAGAAAGAGTGGTCTCCCTTGTCCTTCACAAAAGTTTCAGGAAGTAACCCAATATTAAGGGAGCAACAGCAGAACAGAGAGGAAAAGGCAGGAAAGCTTATCGAATTTCATTTAGGAATGTCTCAGACATAAGGGTGTAATTTATGAAATTGACCTGAATTTGGGCTATTCTGTGAGCAAGAGGGTGGGGAGGGGGCTAGGAGTTGTGCTTCGTTCCTGGTTCTCAGAGCTCTCGCAGTCTGCAGTCTTCCTGACCCCCAAGAAAGAGAAGCCTGGAGAAGGCGAGAGAAGAAAGGGTCTGGGTGCCTGGACTGGGCCCACAGCTGCGGGGTGCGCGCTCGCCCGCTTTTTTTCAGGACCAAGTGGAAGCGGCAGACCGCGGTGGGCCTGGAGCTGCTGGCCGAGGCGGGGAACTACTCGGCCCTGCAGAGGATGTTTCCATCGCCTTATTTCTACCACCCAAGCTTGCTGGGCAGCATGGACAGCACCACGGCCGCCGCGGCTGCCGCAGCCATGTACAGCAGCATGTACCGGACTCCTCCCGCACCCCATCCGCAGCTGCAGCGGCCCCTGGTGCCCCGCGTGCTCATCCACGGCCTGGGGCCTGGGGGACAGCCGGCCCTCAATCCCTTGTCCAACCCCATCCCAGGCACCCCGCACCCCCGGTGAAGAACAAGCAACTGACAGAGCTGCAGTCCCTTCCCTTCCCGTCCCCTCCCTGACCGGACAGCTGCCCCTGCCCCTCCTCTCCCCGCAGGAGGCCGAGCGCAGGGCCTCTCTTGGGAGCGGGAGCGACCCCGGGAAGCCAAGAAGTAAGTGAAGAAGCCGCTCACCAGTGGGAGGGGGGCCCCCAAAGAGGAACCAGCCCTCCGCTCTCTATCTCCCCCATCCCCAGAAACAGGGCTGGAAAGCTCCCCACTGCAGTGTGACGTGCGAAAACTCCAACCCCACACAAAGTGCGACCAGTAAGTGAAAATATCAACAAAAACAAAACCTCAAGCTCTTTTTAATAATGACTTAAGGGACAAGCAGGAGGGAGGGAGGGGGGAGGGGTAAGGAGGGAAGTATGAAGGGCACGGAGAGGAAGCCGTAGAGGCAGAGAGAATTGTAGATGGACCGACAGCCTCAAATTCTGAGGCACAGGGCGTTGCTGTGGACATTCCGTCTGCCCCAGAGAAAAGAGGAGGGTAACTGAGAACTTTGCACTGATTTCTCATGACCTTTTTTCTTTTGGAAAAGTGGCATGCTCCATAATATGAAAAAAAATGTACATTTGAAAGACTGAGTGATAAGTGATATATCATATTTATTATATGTTGTCCAAAAAAGAGTCACTTATATACGTTAGTAAAACATGATTTTCCTTTTCATGTCTTTTTGATTCAGTAAAATAAATGCTTAGACAAAAATATAGATTTTTTGTGATTGGAAAATTACAAAAATAAAGTTTATCTTTTTTTAACAAGAGATGAAATTCAAGGGAGCTGATTTTACTAAAGCAGAATGTACTATGGTGAAATGCCTGACTTGGTTTAGGAAAAAAAAAAATCCCTTCGGTAATACTAGGAATTTATAAAATCTGTAAAGACTTTGGGTTGACTTATATAAAAACAGCTCCAGTTTTCCTGCTGGCCTCTTCTGAGCCGTTATTTGATGTGTGAATTCCTTTCTTTTTAAGTGCGTGATTTCAGAGCAGCCCGCCCGGCCAGGGGAGAAGTCTCTGCTCGTAAGGCGGTCGGTGCCGGCCAAGTGGGCGGCCAACTTTCCCTGCTCCCGGCCTGCCTGGCCGTCCCAGCTGACCCGGGGCTGTGTGCCCCTCCTCCTCCTCCTCCTCCTCCTCCTGGGGCTCTTCCCCAGGGCAGTGAGGGTCCCCGGCGCCGGGCAGCGCGCGGCTGGACGCTCCTCGGGCCTCGCAGCTGTTCCGCAGCCCGCAGCCCGGCGCCCACGAGGCGGTGGGACAGCCTGCGAGCGGGCGGCTTCGGGAGCGCAATTAGGACGCCGGGGGTCCTCGGAGAGGCCGGGCTAACAAACCTTCCAGGCGTCTTTGATCCTTGCCTCCTCATTCCCCAGCGGGCGTCGGGCTCCCAGCGCCGGCGAACCTCTGGTCCTCTTGAGTTCGTTGTGTTGGGACGCCTTGGAGCAGGAATCCCAGTCCGGCCAGGACAGGTGTGCCCAGCTTTTTATCAGCATCCTTGCAGGGGTTGGGACCGCAAAATGAAAGGTCCGCTGCCTGCTCTAGGAGCGTGTGTGTGTGTGTGTGTGTGTGTGTGTGTGTGAATGGGTGTGTCAATACGGGCAGCACCTCTGCCCTGGCTGCAGGTGCACCCCACTAGACTGACTCCCCACTAGGCTCAGCGTTCAAGACTATGTGAGGAGCGGCTGAACAGGGGTCCAGTTCTAGGGCTGCTTCCACCTTCTCCAGCCCCAGGGTCATTTCCTGAAGGGCAAAGTCCGATCCCCCATCTGGGTATTCTTATATCTCTAGCCTCACGCCTGCCCTAGCACAGCGTCAGAGGGGTAACACACGCAGCTAAAACACATCCAGACCCATCTTCCAACTTACTCTGATGTTGAACCTTAGTAGAGTTAGAAACATTTTCTAAAAAGTGGAGGGCTGTGGAAGTGTGTATTGGGGAGGGGTGGGAAGGAAGAAGGAAAAAAAGAGGTGAAATCCAGGAGGAAATTGCCTCCGGCGCCTTGATCAGACCTTGGCTAATTAGGGAGTGGTTTGCAGATTTCTATCTAGCTCATCAATTTGCCTTAAAAGTAGTCTTGGTCTTGTTTGATTCTAACAAAAGGGGCTGGATTGACCCTTCTCATCTTCTTTCTGCTGAGCCCGGGCAAACTCAGACAGCTGGCTTGGGCTGGAAACTGGGCATCACTGTGTCCAGTGGGGAATGCCCAATGCCTGGGCGCTCTAGCACACTCACCTTGTTCCAGCTTAGCTGCTGTTGGGTTTAAAAATCAAGTTCAAATAGTTCAAAATGGTCTGCGTGGGCCTAAATGGGCACTCTCCAAGTGGGGCGGGGGCGGGGGTCCTATAGCTTTTATCTGCACTTGTGCCAGGGCCAAGAGGGCAAGAGGCCAAGAGGCCAAGCTTTGGGCACAAGAGGGACCTAGGAAGTCACTGGAGTTCACACATCACACATTCCCTATGAAGAATGACCTCAAGTCCAGGTGGGAAAAGCACATAAACACCTACAACTCCAAACAAGGCCAGAGCACCCCTCTGCTACCAGCAGTCAGCCAGCAGCTCGCCAGCCACTGTGCGGAGGGGGCAGCCGGCAGTCCCTTCACTCTCAAGGCTGAACTTGGACTCCAAAGGTGGCCAGTGCAGGGGGACCCGCTGTGTAGAGACCAACGTTTCTTGATTAGCTTTATATTCCACTTTTGTTAGCCATTACCCTGGATGCACCAGAGTCCTCTTAAATTTGCTGTTCTTCAAAGTCGTGTTTTCTTCAACCGCTGAAATTGGGCAGCTAACAGTGTCAGCTCCCTTCTAAGTGTATTTTGGTTATTTCCTGTTGCATAGAAGTTGGCAAATTGGCTGTTGGGGGTGGGTGTTGTTTCAGGAAGAAATGAGTGGCCAGATTTCTTCTTTTCATTCTTTTCTTTCTGCTGCAGTAGGGCAAAGCGGCAAAGCGCACCTCAGCAGGTGCCCTTCTATTCACGTCCCCACGCTACTGCTTCAAAGTCAAATGCAAACACATCCTTTTCCTCAGAAAGGGTCCCTCTGTTCTTCTGTGCTTGCCCAACAACGATGGGGGTTGGCTAAAAGATGAGGAGTGCAACCCTAGGTTTCCTGAAAAGCAAGGAACAAAGATGACAGGCAAAGGTCTTTCCTCATGGGAGATGTGGAGTCAGTTGTGGAGGCCCAGAGGACAGCTGTCCTTGGGAGCTGTGCTCCTTTTCTTTTCCCCTAGTTTCACCTGGTGTCTAAAGGGCACTCCTCGGTTAGACTTTATTTGGATTGGTCCTGTGATTAAGTTGGAGACTGGCGTAACAGGGGCTTGGAGTGGCAATCTTTGCTTCCTAGAGAAACCCAGGAAAAAGAACTGGTTTCAGAGAGGTGTTTAAACATCCACAGTGACCCCTTTAGATTTGCCACCCCCATGTCAACTCCAGGACCCCAACTAACCTAACAGAAACCTGTAGTGAGTGTGAAGTGAAAAGTTGACTCCCTGGCCAGCAGCCAGCCAGTCTAGTCCAAGCCAGCAATTTTCAGTGAGTTGTAAAGTAACCGTTGCAGCTTGTCTCTAGCCTCCAGCAAATATACCTACCACCTCGTATCAGTTTATTTTTGCTCCACCCCTTAAAAAGAAAGCCCACAGGATGGCAAATTAGACAGCGGATTTCCTCTGTTGCAAATAAAACCTACTTACCCTCAAACCAAGACTTCCCTCCTCCTCTCTCCCTGCCATCTGACTCCTTGCCTAGGCAGCTCTTCCCCAGGAGTCTGCTGAATCCCACCTCCCCTCTTTAAACGGGTGGCTTGTGAGTAGTTTGTTTTGTTACATTTTTAACTTTCTAAAAATATTTGGAAAAGCTCTCCCCAGGGCTAAGGAAACTAGTTCCTGTTAAGCCACGTGGTTACAAAAATATACTGGAAGAGAGCTACTTAGTTTTCTAAAAAGCCAGGCACCAACATGCTTGGGAAGAGACTGACTTTTCACTACTGGTGGGAATGGGCAGGGGCAGGGTGGAGACCCCAAGGGGACTGACGTTTCCTGCGCAGCTCTGAATCCTTGGTGAGGGAAAGCAGGCCTTTGCCTTGGCTGTTGGCTAGAGAGGTGTGGGCAGAAGGATGAGTGGGGGCCTTCCCAGAGTTTACCCCATGGACCCTGGAGAATGCCTCTAGGCTCCTTGAGTCTCCCAGTAGGTCTTTGTCTGGTCCCACTTTCTTGGCCAGTTCCCAGCCTGGCTCTCTATCGCTTGATTCTTTACCTGGAGTTGGGGCGCATGATTAGGGCCCACTGGCCCTCCCTTCTTACTTCTGGCAGGCTGAATACCCCCAGGGCTGAGTAGGGGTAAGTGTGTAGGGTTGAGGATGTGTGCTTTCAGAGAAAGGGAGGTGTCACTGGCCTCTTGAATTGGAAAAACAGGTCAGCTGCCTCAGGGCGATGCGATGACCCAGAAGGGACTTTTTTCCTCCCCTCCTTCCGGCTGAATTTTCAAGGTCTTTATCGGTCTGAGTGTTGCTGGGTGGACCGTCTTGGCCGGCACGGCGTTCTTAGTTTCTTTCTTCTTCGCCTCCCCGGACGGATCTCTTCCCCAGGGCCTGGCTCTCCCGAGTTCCCTCTCCTAGCACCACAGACAGCTCCCAGGGCGCACGGTGGAGCGTAGCGCCGGGGGCTGCCGGGTTCCCGGCAAAGCCTAGGCGACCGCGAGGGGAGCGCCGGGGAAGGGTCGACGGCGCCCGCGGGGGAGGTCCGCGAGGTGATTACAAAGAGCCCTCCCTGGCAGCGTTTCCTGATTAGCTCTAAGTCCAAACAGGGTCACATTCCAAAGAAGAAAATCTTCAGATCAATAAAGTAATTCAAAAACCCAAAGATCTCGGGGTAAGTAGTGCTCAGTGACAGATCAACTCTAAACCGTCCCTATTTAATAAGTTCTTAGTGGAAGCCGACTGGGGAGGAGCGGGGCCTCAGGTCTGCGGCTGCGAAGCCCTTGCGCCGCGGCCGCAGCGAGGTCGCCAATGGAAACGCTCTAAATGGCACTTTTTCCTTCCTCCGCTCGCGCTGCTCCGACTGCTTTTCGAACCGCTGCCTCGGCCGATGGAAGCCCAGGAGAATCGCTCCCAAGGCGGGTGGAGCGGAGGCAGGGATCCCCACCGCTGCTCCCACCCCGGTCCTCCTCCCCGCAGTCCTGGGAGTCTCCCGGCTTCCGCCACTCTCCCGTCCAGGACAGGGAGCGGGTCTCCTCCGCGGGAGCTCCACCGAAAGAAGAGGACCTTCCAGCGCGCGAGATTGAACTTGATTTACGATAAAAGGGCTTTGTCGCGTTGCAGAGCCGATGGATTCCCGCCCCCACCCGCCCCTATTCCTGGCCGCCAGACTTGATTCTTTCGTGGAGAGGCCCTAGATGTGGCGGTCCTCCCGCTTTCTGCTAACGATTCGCGCACACAAGGCAGCCCGCGGTTTGAGCCGAGGCTCCCGGGGCCCGCTGCAGCGCTCGGGCTCCCAGCCGGGTCTCCCACGGTGCGCGCCGCAGCCGAGACTCTGCGCTCCTCTGCCCCGGGACAGCCCCGCAGCCACAAGTCCCGGAGCCCGGTTACCGACCGTGTTTCAGGGAGGAGTGCGTGCCTTAGGACAGGGACGCTTGAGAGCAGGGGCAGGAGTCCAAATGCTTTTCACGATTGGTGCTGGGGCTGGGCCTTACAGAGCAGCCCCCGCTCCCCACCCCACGTGTCAGTGGTCTCAGGAGAGAATATAAGGTCTTCTCCTTTACCGATAACGATAATAAATCTTTGCCCAGGTGGGTACCCATATCTGCATTCCACTCCATGTCCACCTCCCCTCGAAAGGCCTCGTGGCTGTAAAAGACTGCGGTCCTCAGATTATCCCTCAGTTCTTGAAGCCAACTCTTTGTTGATTACCTGCCCCTTCTCCATTACAGTTGGAAGGGTGGAAAAGCTAAGTGGAATTTAGGAGCCGATAGAGACTTGCAGTGGCATGGATTCCCTACATTTTGTTAAGTTCCGCACCACTGGGGAGCCCCAAAAGCGTCTGGGGACTGGAGGAAGAAGTGTTCCAGTGCATCTTTACCTGAAGAGGTAGGGAAAGTTTTCTATAGAGCAATATGTATTTATAATGCTGCCTCAGGAGAGAGGAATTAGGCATTGGTGGTACTTTGTTTCTCCACTCCTATGCTACAAAATTAAGAGTGCTCACTGTGAAAAACTAGTCTACCTTCTGTCGACCTAAAAAAAAAAAAAAAAGAAAAGAAAAGAGGCAAGCTCAAAATGGTCAAAAAGATTAGTTTGTTTGGAAGTAGCAGAAGAGTTACGATTTGGGACATGCTAACTGCAGCAAGCTACAGGCACGTGTATTGAGGGTTTGGGGCAGGCCATGTTTCTGCGCTGAGAATGTAAAGAGGGGAGAGCTCAGTTAGCATCTGTTAAAAAAACAAATGCAGCCAGCTTTGAAAATTCCTTGAGCAGACAAAACTGGTCCAGTCATACAAAGAAAGCTAAATTCAGCTTATTTTGGAAGATCAACTGAACCTGGGTCATTTCTTGTTCATGTCTCTGGAAACCGTAAGCAAAAATTTCCCAAGGTTGATAGGAAGCAACTCCTGACCCACTTCCTATCAACTTAAGAAAATTCCAACATTATCAGTTTTCTATAAATCAGGAGAGTAGGAAATCAGTCTCTCCCGTCCCTAAGTTTTGTTTTCCTAAGTGCATGTATGTGAGATTTCTACATTTATATTCTCTGGTTCCATTTTAGATTGAAATTCTTTTACATTTTCCCCTTTTGATCAAGATCTCTCATAGAAAGCACCGTTGGTCAATTATGTCATTCAGGTATTGCTTGTTAATTTTCTGTCAAAAGTATAGTTCTTTATAAGTGGATTGTATTGTATGTCCTATGAAGGTGAGAAGGACCAGCCTCAGGAGTCTTTTCCCATGAAGCTGAGGAAGGTCATCCTCAGGGGTCTTAGGGAGGAAGGAAATGATATGGAATTTCTTTGGGCTCATTTGGACAACAAGAGGATTGAAAAAATGAAAAATCTCAGTTATGTCCCTCTAAGGTGGACCATTTAGTTTCCATAGTTAGTTGAGTTTCAGGAAAAGTCTTTGAAAGAAAAATAATTTTATTTCATACATACATTTGGAGAGAAGGCATTTGTTTACTAATGCAAACCAGTAGAAATTTAATTAAAAAGACAGACTGAGTACCAAAAGCCCAATGATAGCTATTGATTGAAATACACCTCTCTGGATGCCTGGGTGGCAGCTGCCTTCAGGCTCAGGTCATGACCCCAGGTTCCTGTGATCCACCAGCATTGGGCTCCCTGCTTAGTGGGAGTCTGCTTCTTCCTCTCCTCCTCCCCCAAGATTTTGTGACTGTGTGTGTGTTCTCTCTCTCTCTCTCAAATAAATTTTTAAAATTTTGAAAAAAGAAATATACCTCTCAACCAGTTTCCCCAATTGTCTATATTAAATAGATTGAAAATGTCCCAAGTTCTGGGAGGTTGGCCAACTTCTGCTAGCAGCTTGAAACTGTCTTTTGTTATTTTTAGTTCTTGTGTTATTTTCCATGATTTATTGACATAAAAATAACATTCTTCTCCAAGTAAGGTGCAGGATCCCCTCTGCAGAGCAGTGAGGAGGTTTAGGGCTCTGTGATTTTGTAGGATTACTTCTGCAAGACTATCTGTTTGTATTTGTTGATATTCAAAAGCTTGAACAGAAACACTAGAAGTGGTAGACATGACTATAGAAGGATTGTGAATTGCTTTTTCAAGGTTTGCTATTCCGATCTAAGCAAAAAAAGCTCTGGCGATAGCATGTCCCAAACCCTTTCTGTCTGCCGTAAGGTTATAGCTAAGCAGTCACCCAAAATTATAATGTTCCCAGTCCCAACATGTCTTCTGAAGTTGATAAGAGGAAGACCCCAGAGTAAGTATATAAGCAGTAGAAGGAAGAGGTTCTCTAATTTCGGCATTAGGGATGAGGGTAGTGATCCTACAACCTCCTCCAATGAAGGGCAAGTGTAGAATATACATTTCTTCCACATAAAAAGAAACACCCAATGTCCACTAAGAGTAAGGCATAGTTGGGGCCCTTTGCCCATATTCTTCTTATTCCTGGAGTGAAAAAGGGAATTTCATGATCAGAAATATAATCATTTATACAGAGCACACGATAATCTAGTTTATTAGCATATGGGAATGGTTATGTGGGTGTCTCAAATATCTATAGAAATGTAAGAAAGTATCTTTGAAATAACAAGTGAACTGATCTAGTTTAAGTAAGGTTTTGGTGGAGGCCTGGAAAATATCTAGGGAAAAAGTAAGTTAAGTTTCCACCATTCGTCAGATTTTTGGTCGATTCCCAATGAAGCACCATTGAGGGAGAACACATTGGCTTCCTGTTTTCTGGTATTATTATGGTTTTCATTTCCCCACCATAGAGATATATTAATGGAGGAGATGATATAGTTTTCTGGATGCCAAATAGGATGTGAATTCATGTTCATTTGGATCATATAAAATACTATAGTCACAAATATTTCATGGGAGGAATCCTACAATTTTGCCATTTCTGTCACTGTTTTTGAAACATAAAGAAAAAATTGAGGTAAGAGTCCAGACCTGAGTGAGAGATAATCCTTTATGGGTGGGGGCACCCAAGGGAAAGCCATAGTATTTGGTACCAGTCTTCTAGAAGGAAGGATAAGTGTGACTCCAAAACAACCGAAGGAAAATCCTACATCCTTACCAGGTAGGTTTTGTCATCCTTCTAAAGACAGTGGCCAGGGCACCAATTTAGATTCATCATGAGTAGTATTTGCTCTGGTACAAATCCAAGAATCAGTGATTTTAGCAGAGTCAGAGAGTTTTTGTAATGTGGGGATAAAATAATGTGTTAAACCTCAAGTAAAGGACAGTAGAAAAATTAAAGAAGATCAGTCGAAGACCTGAAAGATCTGATTTAACTAAACATAGAGTAATTTAAAAAAAGAAAAGGAAATGTTATAGGCTTGGCCCAGACATCTTGGGTAAGCTGTCTACTCCAGATGCCATTTGCTTTAGTTCCTAGAAATTTTCAGTTTCAGATCACCAGTTCATTTAGATTTGGGGGCTTCCTTTACATGTGATAACACGAATCCCAGGCAACTATTCCCTGAAGGCATTAGTTAATAACACTTGGTACGGGCATTTTCAGCAAGGTTGAAGAGTCTTTTTGGAGATGTCTTTTCCAAAAGACAAAATTTCCAGGCTAAAGGTGTGATGTTTGATGTCTTCATATCCAGGGAGGACGCTGTTGAAAGATTGTTCTACCAGAGTGTGATTATTCTCTATGCACTTGATCTGATCTTGGCAAAATTAACATATACCTTCCTCCTTTGTTAGTTGCAGCTAAGTGCATTGACCATCTGGTAAGTATTTTATTTTATTTTAGGTTTATTTATTTTTAGAGAGAGAGAGAGAGACAGAGAGAGAGAGAACATGCAGGTGGCAGGGCAGGAGCAGCAGGAAAGGGGGGAGAGAGAATTTCAACCAGGCTCTGCTTGCAGAGCCCAACTTGCGGCTCAATCCCACAACCCTGAGATCATGACCTGAGCCAAAATCAAGAGCTGGGTGCTCAACCAGCTGAGTTACTCAGGTGCTCCCTGTAATTATTTTAAAAGGTGAAAGTTTATGCATCCAAAAGGAAGTAGATCCAAGATTTAGAAGGACCAATGATAATGCTTTTGCCAAAGTTATTTGGATGGTTTCCACTAATTTAGCCGAGTCAATAACTCCATTTGTATGTTAGACTAGTCCTGAGGTTTGAGGACAATAAACACAATGAAAGTATTGCAGAACTGGCCGGACAGCACAGACTTGTCAAGGTATTTGACCATAAAATGGATTTCCCAGTTACTATGAAGACCAAGGGGGAACAATCTTTTCCAATAGTATTTCAGGTACAGAAGAGTTACCTGGCTACATGGGAAATCTTCAATCTAATATGAAAACATACAAACCATTACCGGAACTAGAACATACTTACATTGATGAGGTGGGGGCAATTGTATGATATCTATTTGCCAAACCTTGAATGATTCATTGGGTAAACTAAAATATCTGGGGGCAATACAGATGAGTTTCCTTCAGTTAAATTTAGGACAAATGGAACAAGCAAGGTAAGCATTTTTTTTTTGTGCCTTGCAGATGCTTTTCACCAATGTTGATTCATGAACATTATCATTTTATCAGTGATTTAATTCATGTATGGGAGTTATTAATGGAAATTTTAGATTTTCTGGCAGGACTGGTAGTCAGAACCAGAGTTTCTTTTCTTGATGACACCAATAGCCTTTAGATCTCCAATTTTGGTTTTCTTTTTTAGGGGCCAATTGTTGTACATCTTTGGTTAATTCTCTTAGGTCATCACTGGGGGAAGTAGTTTTCTATTTAGAGGTTTGGTCTATGGATCCCATAAGAGCAGCATTTTTTGTGAAGACATCGTGAGTGGTTTCCTTTGGCTTCTAGAGCATCAGACTTAGAATGCCCAGGGACTTTAATAAGAGCCAGAGCTCCTGGCAGGAGTATAGCATCTAACAAATCTTGGACACAAGGACTATTTTAAATTTTGTCTCTGCTGGACGTAAGGAAGCTTTATTGTTTCCATAACATTTCAAAATCACGGGCTACTCTAAAAGTATGTTGACTACAACTATAGATGTTTGCAGTTTTACCTTCGGCTAGAATACATGCTTGAGTAAGAGCATGTAATTCAGCTTGTTGGGCTGAAGCAGCCAAAGTTAAGAGCGCAGCCTCAATGACTTCAAAAGGTGTTGGTATCACACATCCAGCACCCTACTTACCATTTTCACTTCTCAGGTAAGAGCTATCAATAAACCATGAGAAATCAACATTTGCCAAGTAGGTTTCGTGTAAGTTATCTTGAGGGGTTAATAGGTAATCTGTCAAAGTCAAACAGTCATGGGGAATTCACCCATGGAATAAGGAAGAAGAGTAGGAGGGTTGATATATGACAAACAAGAATGATAGGAGGGGAGCTTAGCAAGAGAATTTCCTAAGAAGAGGCTCGCTGAGAGATGTTGGGTGTGGCATGAGTTCAAGAGAGCTTCACTGGCATGAGGTACAAAGACGTCAAGGAAGATCCTGATAATGATTTTCTTCAGTGTACTTTTCCCAGAAAAGCAGTAGAAGTGACAGCCCTAAGGCATGGAGAGTGAGACCATGGGATCCAACTGTTGGCTGTAGTAACCTAGAGGTTGGTGTGGCCTCTATGTATTTGGGTAAGTACTCTGAGGGC
Source organism: Nasua narica (assembly GCA_028533885.1). Classification (NCBI taxonomy): domain Eukaryota; kingdom Metazoa; phylum Chordata; class Mammalia; order Carnivora; family Procyonidae; genus Nasua; species Nasua narica. The sequence continues at coordinate 68,226,122 of CM052798.1, read as the reverse complement.
ATTTCCTTCCTTTTCGTATACAAAAAGGAAAAAGGGTAGATGATAGTTTCGATGTCCAAGGACAGGTGGATTTATTAAGATTTCCTTCAAGGCTTTAAAGCCAATTCTTCTTTGTTTTCCTAGGTTATGGGGTCGGGTTTAGTAGTTTTTAATAAGGCACAGGGGGGCTGGGCCATTAAGGAGAAGTTTGAAATCCAATCGCAACAATAATCAGCTAGCTCAAGAAAACTCTGTAATTGACATCTGGTTTTAGGTTTGGGGAAGCTCAAGATGCCGTGAAGCCTACCAGGACTTAGATGGAGCCCTGATTTTGACATTAAACATCCTAAATATCGGACTTGAGTTGGAACAAATTGCAACTTTTCTTTTGAGACTTTTGTCCCTTAGTGGTAAGAGTTTTAACAGGTGAATATTGTCTTGGGAGGAGAACTTAGAGGGTGAGCAAAGGAGTAAATCATTTGTCTCAATATGGTAGTAAGGAAGAGTCCCCAGAAAATTTTGTTTTGTCTAAGTCAGCTTTTAAAATTTGTGATAAGTAAAAAGGGCTTTCAGTAAAAATCCCGGCGGCCTTATTGTCCAAGTATACTCTTATCTTTCCCCAGTAAAATCAGAAAGATATTGACTAGCCTTATCAATTGGAATACTAAATAAGGTGCTACATAACTGGATCGTGGTGAAAATTTGCTTTTGGTAAGGATGGAGGCCAATAATGTGTGGGGATTTGGAACAACAAGATGGCAGGGAACAACGTTATTGTTTATTGCTCAGCGATCTTGGACAAATCTCTATCCTTGGCCATTAGGTTTTCTTAAAAGTAAAAGAGGGGTATTAAAAGGACTGGTGCAGGGAATAATAGTCCTCTATGATAGGTTTTACGTAAAGCTTTCTTGTTTATAGGGTATTGATTAATTTTGGAAAGAGGTTTTGAGGGATCAGTTTGGATTTTAAGGGAAAGAGGGACACTATGAATTCTGCCTGTGTCCATGGGGGATTTTGCCCATAGACAAGGGGATACTAAATCTAATCATGGAAATGAGTCTGAAGTTTGATCTTCCGTGGTTTGTAAAGTACGTGAGAAAGAAAAATCTTGAGGATTTGATTCGTGGGATTTTAGTTTAGGAGATTTGAACTCAAGAGTTATTTCTCCCTTTTGAGAGAAAGAAATGGCAGCATGATAGTTTTCTAGGAAGTCTCATCCTAATAAGTGGACATGAGCAGATTTTTTAAGGAGAAATGGGTGTTTATCTTGCAAAGGTCCCAAGCAACAGGGTGTAGGTTTAGAAATAAGGACACGTTGTGACTTATTTGAGATTCCCACTATTTGCATAAATCTATTACTCTGAGGAAGGGACTGTTGTTTTTTTGTTTTGTTTTGCTTTGCTTTGTTTTGTTTTGTTTTTAGGGACTATTTAATTGTAATGGAGTTGACCACTGACAGAGTAGCTCCTGTGTTGATTAATATTATAAGAGGTTGGTTCCCAATCCGGAGAGTAGTTCCCCCAGCCTATTTATAAATATATATTATTTATAATAAAGATTTTATTTCTTTATTTGACAGAGAGAGAGAGAGATCACAAGTAGGCAGAGAGGCTGGCAGAGACAGAGGGAAGCAGGCTTCCCGCCGAGCAGAGAGCCTGATGTGGGGCTCGATCCCAGGACCCCGAGATCATGACCTGAGCCGAAGGCAGAGAATTTAACCAACTGAGCCACCCAGGTGCCCCACCCCCAGCCTATCTAGTGGTAGAATGGGAAACAGTCCTTGTGTTTCCTCAGAACCCCGTCATTGGGATGAGACTGACCCTTGGCTGATGAAAAGCTGTAATTGTCTAAACCTTTTTTATTTGTAGCAGTCCTTTCTCCAGTGGCTAGGTTTTGTTTTGGGCCCTCTTCCTTCCTTCCTTCCTTCCTTCCTTCCTTCCTGCCTGCCTGCCTGCCTGCCTGCCTGCCTGCCTCTCTTTCTTTCTGTCTTTCTTACTTTTTATTTTTATTTATTTATTTTTAAAATAATGACAGAGTTTGATAGGGAGAGCTTGGGAGATTCCATCTGTTGAATTTGGAGACTTAAAATTTTAGTTCCCTTTCTTTTGGAGTCATCATGTGGGTTGCAGATTAACTGATGAGCTAGACTGACAAGATCGGGGTAGACATTGTTTCCCAGTCTGTGTGTTTCTATTGATTAACAGTGATAGATCTCTGTTTAAACCATTTATAAACAAACACTGAATTAAAGAGAGATTCAACATCTATAGGGAGTCCAGAATTTAAAAACAACGTGGAGTCTGCTGTAGCAAGCATGAACAGATCTGGCAGGCTTTTGGGTGCATGCCTTAATTTTGTTCCAGGATACCATTTTAGGGAAAGCCCTTGGGATGGCAAGATGCAGCCTTTTGGCTATGACACAAGCTTAGTCATATAAAAGAGCTGGTGGTTGAGTTACTTGGAATTCTTAAGGTTGTTCAGGGCTTTCCACATTAGCAGTTTTCATCCAATCCTGGGCTTGACCTTCTCCAACAAGCATGTGGACTAACTGACAAAGAGGAGAAGTAAGGCCAATAAGTCTGAATTACAGTATGGAATTCTGCAAGTCTGAGGATTTTCAGTTACCTTGGGAAAATAGTTTACCATATATGGCTCTAAGTTCAGATGTGGTCCATGGGACGAAAGAAATTAATGGTTTAGTTGGATCCTCAGAAGGCCTAATTTTAAAATGGAGAGTTTTTTTTTTTTTTTTAAAGATTTTATTTATTTATTTATTTATTAGGAAAGAGAGAGAGTGAGAGAGAGCAGGTCAGAGTGAGAAGCGGACTCCCCATGGAGCTGGGAGCCCCATGTGGGACTCGATCCTGGGACTCGATCCTGGGACTCGATCCTGGGACTCGATCCTGGGACTCGATCCTGGGACTCGATCCTGGGACTCCGGGATCATGACCTGAGCCGAAGGCAGTCGCTCAACCAATTGCGCCACCCAGGGGCCCCTAAAACGGAGAGTTTTAAGAGGCTCAGTTGGTAAGGTGTCAGCCTTGGAGAGGAAGGGGAGTTCAGATAAACGAAAGGGTTAGAAGAGGACAGAGATGGATCTAGAGAGGAGGTAGAGCAATGGCATTAGGGCCTTGGGCCAGTGTTGCCATAGAAGAGGCTTCAGAATTTTTTATTAATTTCCTTCTAGTAGTTTATTTGCTTCAGTTACTTAGAAATAGCATTTCGTAAAGAGGCAATTTTAGAATCTTGAATACGTTCAGAAACCTCTAGGTACCAATTAAAATAGCTATCCCATTCAGATTGTTTAATTCTGTTGCTACAGTCTTCTCATTTAGTCTGAAGAAAAAACAAGTTTGGGGAGCTCAAAAGTTCCCCATAATGGCCATTGAATTTCTAAATTACCTTTAGTAAGATTGGTCAATTTAGTTAAAAATGCACATGAGGAGAGGCTATAATTTTTTAATATATGATGGGCCAGCATCCCTGAAGGGGGGCCCCCCTTAGAGCATTTTAGATGGTTGGGATCCCATATTTTAGTGGTTTCCTTGAGAGCAAAAGAAAAAAATAGTCTTAAATAGCCTGACGGGTATGCTTTCAGAGCTGGGAGATGTGTTTGGTTTTATGGTGTGCCCTGCATGGGATACCATTCCTTGCCCTCCTAGCTGGTCTAATTGTCTGACCATGACCAGGTGTCCCTTGTTGCACGGACATTGTGTTGCATTTGGCAAGCGACCGAACGTCAACCTGGCCTGTCCCTGATTACTTTATCCTTTCATGGGAGTCTTTGGCTTTGGAGACAGAAGTCTTTCATAACGAGGTGGCAAGCGCTCTAGTAGCCTTTATTTGCTCAACCCATGCCCCCTGATATCGTGTTTAAAAAATTTTATTTTTCTTAAGAAATCCAAAGAAATTATATTGAAATTCTACTGTTCTTCAACAAACAAGACAACAAACAAATACCCACCAAAAGAGACAAAGCTTTTAAACAGATCCTAAATAAAGCCAGAGAGCTCGACCAAACGCAAGGAGTTTGGAATCCAAGGAAAGATTTCACAAAACAGAGAACAGACAACGACCCGCAGACGTGATGAATGCAAGAGACTCCTTGTGGACATGTGGCCGCATTCCAAGGGTTGTTCTTGGGGGTCGTCTCCTTTGGATCCCACTTCTGACGCCAAGGGATGTCAACCTGAAAATGAGGTAAACTGAGTTGAGCTCAAAATTGTCAAAAAGATGCATTTATTTGGGTATAGCAGAGGAACTGGAATTCAGGACCTGTGGACTGCAGGAAGCTACAGGGGAGCCTGCTGAGGGTTTGGGGCAGGCGACATTAACAGGCAGGGAGTGTAAAGTGAGGGGAGTTCAGTTAGCATTTGTTGAAATTAAAAACAAACAGAAACCAGCTTTGCAAATGCCCCAAGCGGACAAACTCAATGAAGCTCAATTCAGATTATTCTGTGAGATCAACCCACCCTGGGCCGTTTCTTATTCTTGTCTCTGGAAAGTGGAGGCAAACATTTTCTGAGGTTGGTGTGAGGTAACTCCTGACCAACTTCCTCTCTTAAAATCCAATCCCAACATTATTAGTTTTCTTTAGATCAAGCATTTACGGAAAATCTGTCTCTCAGTCCTTACATTTTATTTTCCTGAAGGCACATGAGTGAGATTTCCCATTTTATATCCTCTTGTTTCGTTTTAGATAGAAATTCCTTCACAATTTAAAAACCAATTTGCTGATAGTGTTAGGAGGAGAATATGGAAATTCGTGCTCCTTACTTCCTACAGGAGGGGAGCTAAGCTATATGTGAAAGCGATATCTTCCCAGAGAATAGACCACAGTAGGTCTCTTTCTCAGTAGACAGGTTTCTGGTTGAGGGAAGTGCTATGAAATCACTATCTAATAATCTGATTAGAAGCTTTTGATTTTCTAGTATCTCTCATTTGAGAAAATTGGCATGTCATAATTTCTGAAAGATCAAACGTTTGCTAATACCATTGAAGGAGCCGATTGCCCAACTTTCTCTTAAACCAACTCCTACCTCCCCAAGCTGGGCATTTGCGTCAGTGGGCAGGGAATTCCTACCCCAGATATCAAGAAAGACAGAGTTGTGTGTCAGAGCCACAATCACTTTAAAAACCTCACATTATTATTCATCTGCCCCATTTTCCACAAACTGTCCTATTAATAGGAGCTTACCAATTGTTTCCATTAAGTTAAGAGGATTTCAAAGAGGCACCTACTTCCTCACCAACCTTGAGTGAACATTGTGGCATTACATTACATCACAACGTACCTGTATGTGAATAAATGTAGAATTGTCAAATAATCTTTCATTGTTATGCATAAGTAGACTCGCCCAGAAAGTAACATAAAGCCCAAATGGGTAAGTGCAGCGATCGGGGTGTTTAAATTTGTCTTTCTTTTCAGGATTGCTTTCGAAAGTTCTGGCAATCCGTATTTTGGATTTCTCCACGAAATTCTCTAGATTTCTGTTACAGCAGATCATCAAGAACCAGCTCCTAAAAAAACCCCCCAAACCAAAAACAAAACAGAACGAGTTCCTTGCAGTTGGAGACAGCTCCGCCCACTCGTATCACGTGTCAGCCTTGGGCTGCCCTCCCCCTCGCACTCCTGTCCACTCAGAGCTCGGGAAGGAAAGGAGGGCGCGGCGGCTGGGGTTTCCGCTTCCTCTTTGCTCTTCAGCCCCGGAGTGGAGTTTTCTCAGGTCAGCGTGGTTGCAGACACCCGGCCCACACTTGTTACTTCTGTCGTCTACCCTTCTCTCGTTATTATTTTTTGGTTAAAACCCTTTGCCCTTGACGGTGCCTGGGCTGACATTACTCCCCTCTGCACACGCCACCATGCGTCTCGTGGCCTAATTAGCGCCGAAGAAGGCACGGTTAGTTTCACGTGCCCAAAGTTCTCCCAGGAAGATATTTATTAGGGTAGGATTCGATTAGGATTTATATAAACATTAAGATCTTTCCACCCCATTTAGTAAAGCAATAACGACGGCTTTCATTTCAGGAACTGGTAACCCGCGATGGGCAGCAGTCTGGGGAGAAGTGTCAGGTGAGTGAGTGACTTCCACAGCGGAAGGCTCTAGGCTGCTGGGAGACTTTTCCGGCCTGAGTCCGTGGAGTCCGTTCTGCTCTCCATTCTCGCCTCGTTTTTATCCTCTGATTTTTTTGCTTTGCCATTTTATGTGCCTGCGAGGTTTTTAAGGGGCAAAGGTGATGGACCAAGCGTTGCTACTGAAGGGTGTCAATGCTGAAAAGTTGAATTGAGCTTGTAAATTTATTGGATATTACTGTTTCGGAACAGGATTTTAACAAACCCAGATATTCAAAACATTGCTTATTAACCGCGGTATTTCATACCTGCCTGGCACTTCAGGAAGGATTCCCCTTTATTTGGCAACAGGTTTTATACGCCTTTCTTTTCCTCGCATGAATGATCTAGTCCCTTAGGCAAGGGTGACTCTCACTTGGTTCTGCTCAGAAGTTTGGCAAAAGGGTACTTTCCAACATCCACGTTAATAGGTAGTTGGTTTTTAAGCAGAACTGATTTTGATCCAAACCCAAGATTGGAAGGAATCTCAAAGGTCATTTAGTTTGGTGCCTATTCTAAGCTTTTAGTTCTTTCTACAACATATTTGCTTAGGGTTCCCCCCCTTCAACCCCTACATTTTCTCCTACTTTTTTTCTGTGAAGATAAAGAGAAGAAAAGAGATACTGCAGAATTACAGCATTTTCAGATGATTCTTGACTTTCATTTTTAATGGAGTTAAATTTATGGGGTCAAATCCTACTACAAAAGAAACTGAGCCTTTTTGTAAACATTATTAAAATAACTTTGCTATCGTGAAAGTAACGTATGCTCACCGTAAAAAACTTATAAAATACCGGAGAGTAGTGAGAAGAAAAAAAAAAATCCATCTTCTGTTGCTCAAAGAAAATGACTACTAATATTTGATTTGTTATTTCTAGATTTTTGCTGTGGATTTTTATACAGTTTGCTCTATTTCAACTGGGATATCATTTATACTTTTACCATGCAGCAGCAAGTATTTCTCTGTATCATTTAAAACTCTTTGTAAGTATCATACTTGATACATATATTCTCTTCCATAAACATGTCACAGTCCAGTCAACTTTTCTTCCATAGCTGGACATTTAAATTGCTTTCCTTAATTTGAGATAAAAAATGCTCAAATGCACATAAAAGCAAGATCTTGGAGATTGGGTTATTTGGGATATCACATTATTCTTTATCTTGTTTAGGGTAGTGGAAGCAATGAAATAGGGAGAGGATCAGATCAAGAGGGGAAATGAATTCCTCCTGAGCAAAGGTAGTGGTTTCAGTGAATCGTGCAAAGTCAGCCTCAGTGAACCGGGAGCTCTGTAAGTTAGCCCGTATACGTTGTGGTGAAATAAGCGAAGAACGCCACTTATCATTTTTTTAAAATGTGTATTTGGAATTTCCTGACGGGGTGTGTATTTGGCAGCCTCCTCCTCAGAGAAGGAGACTTGCCTGCCTGAAGAGGGAGGACAAGGTTAGGGCAGCTTCGGCTTAGGTTGGTAGCCTGTCGCCTGCCTCGCTTGCCCTCCTGTTTCCTGGGCTCCAACTATTCTGTGGGTAAATAGAAGTCTTTGCCTCCTAGGGCTGTCAATCTGGCACCTTTCTTCAGAACGAAATTCAGGTTAAGGAAAAAAGAAGAAAGAAACATAACCCACAAAGAAATTTGAGGGTGGGGGCGGGGGGCTGAGGAACAGAAGGAAATAGCAGTAGTCTCCCCTTTCATTTACATGACACACATTAACCGTAACAGAGAAGTTCCAAGAGAACTGTCTTGTTCTCTTGTCTCCAGGAGCCCATGTAGGGCGCTTTAATTGCCACATTTTCAAACCGATATAATGGTGGGGATGTCTTAGTAATTACCTTAATGAGATAACACCTTTCCTTCCCTCAACCTACTCATTATCACGCCTCTTGTGCAAATTTCAACTACAAAGAACTATACTTGTAAAAAAAAAAAAAAGTCTGAAATGTATTGTTTCAGGTCTCATACCCTTAAAATAATCACATTGCACATATCTTAAAAATATGAAAGAAATAGTACACATAGGCAATTCCGATATGTTAAAGGAAAGGCTTGAGCTAAGTAAACTAAACATCTGGGTGCCCTTTAATTATTCTTGGTTGGATTCTTTCTCTTGACCTATGGTGATGCTAAGGTGCCAAAGTGATGAATTTTAAGATGTTGGGCTGTGAAGACGTGCAGCTGCAGCACTGATGGATTTAGGAAGGGATGGTAACAAGGTTAGCTGCATGTGAAGTGTGAATTGAGATTTTTGCAAAGAGACTGTGATTGCAGATGGGCATAATGTTGTACCCTTGCATGAAATCTTGCTATTATTGTATAATGGTCAGACAGAGTGTGAAATGACTTATTACTTTTCTTTTATTCTTTAATGAAGTTGGTTAGAGTAGCAGTACTACTGCTAGTCAATAGTGGTAAAGCACACACACACAAAAACTATATGACAGGTGCTGACATATTAAATATTTATTTAGTTTTGACTTTTTTCCCCTAATTTTCATGAATATCCATATGCAAACACAAGCATCTTTTTATCTGTATAGGCCAATTTGCACTGATTTGCGAATCTGCACTTACCCTTATTCTCCTGGATAAATAGCCATACAGAGCCCCGATGGATATAAGAGATCGCCATGTCTGTGAAAATTTCGTAGCACTATTAAATGTTTGAAAACGCTGTCATGCTTTGGGGCTGGTTCCTACCTGGAATTCAGATTTGAAAACTCTCTTTGGAGTTATGCGGGTAACATGAAATATCAGTTTATTACTGTAGTGACTAGAAATTCTTTATGGAACACAGCATAGGGAAAACCCATTTTGAGGCACACTCTCTAACATGCTGAGTTAAGGTGGAGATCAAATCCCGGTTCTTCTGTTTTGTAATACAGAGTACATATCTTTCACTATATCACAGAGCCCATCATGTAAATGTTTCTTTACTTCCCAATATCAGCATCCCCAAAAGAGAATACCTTAGGCTTTACAAGTCAAAGGGAGGTAATGCTATGATGTTAAAAACAAAACAAGGCAAACAAAAACCCCTCTCCCTCTACAGTCTTCTGGTTCCAGATGCTTGTGTTAGAAACACTGAGAGATAGGCATTTAAAGAAAAATTTAGGGGGCGACTGGCTGGCTGGCTCATTCTGTAGAGCATGAGACTCTCGATCTCACGGTTGTGAGTTCAAGTCCCATGTTGGCTGTAAAGCTTACTTAACAAAACAAATTTGGTTTTGGAGATGAGGGATTTTATTCATGATAGAGTGATCTTTATATGGTCTATAAAATTTGTAATAATTCCTCTTTTATTTTACTAAATTCAGTTAATTAACATATAGTGCATTATTTGTTTCAGATGTAGAGTTTAGTGAATTGTCGGTTGTATAGAACACCCAGTGCTCATTACATCAAGTGCCCTCCTTAATGCCCATCACCTGGTTTCCCCATCCCCCAACCCATAGTAATTCTCCTTTAAAATTTTTATTTTAATTTTTTTAAAGAGAGAGAGAGAGAGTGCATGCATGCGCATGAGCAGGGGGAGGGGCTGAGGGAGAGGGGGAGAGAGACTCCTAAGCAGGCTCCATGCCCAGCCCAGAGCCTGATGTGGGGCTTGATCTCACAACCCTGATAACATGACCTGAGCTGAAATCAAGAGTCAGATGCTTAACTGACTGAGCCACTCAGGCGCCCTGCTTCATGATAATTCTTAATGCATTGCTTTGATACCCTCGATATGAATAAGCAGTGTTTAGAAAAGACAGAAAAATATGTTTTTAATATATCCCCTTCAATTTGAAAATTTAACATTCTAAAAGAAAGCTTCATTCAATTTGTTTGCATATTTCATATATTATATAGTTAGACTCTGGTATAGTAAAAACGCTTGTTCTGTGTTTGGAATATACATAGAGCCAGATGACGGCCTTCAAATCAACGCAGATCAGCCCTCAGAAACACAACAGTTGGCATAGAAAAACAATGTTTAGTCTTGTCCCTCAGCACAGATTTATTGACCTTTTTCCCACCTTTTCTTTGGCTTAACTTGCTCCATAGGCAGAAAGAATTTCATGACTGTAGTTCCTCATCACTCGAAAGATAGAATGAGCAAATATTTATTTGTATGAAATCTAGGAATATAAAATATATCATATATTTTTAAAGGATTTATTTATTTATTTACGTAACAGAGAAAGGGGGGAGGGGCAGAGGGGGAGGAGAGGAAGAGGGAAAGGATCCTACAGTCTCCCCATGGAGTATGGCATCTCATGACCCTGAGATCATGACCTGAGCTGAAACCAAGAGTTGGACACTTAACTGACATATATATTGGGGACAGGTGCCCCAATATATACCATACTTTTTAAAAAATTTCTTTTTATGGACAAATTTATCTTTCACTACGAGCCTCTTGGAGTGACTAGTCTAAGACTGAGTGGAATGAATGTTGGAGTTTCTCAAGATTGTTCCAAGAGTACATATAGCATGGAGCACTGTGCATAGAGTAGACTTTTGAGGGACTTGTATTTGGGAGGTATCTTAACCCCATATATTTGTGATGTTAGTTTCAGGAAAGACATGTATTCCCTCTGCTTATGTGGTGACCTATGTGATGAACTAAGGGTTCATCTATAGAAAACTCAACTTTTGGCTTTTGGCAGCTGCAGTTAGTGACCTTCTTTATTCTCTATTCCCTAGAGAGGAGTGACTGGATTGCAGTCTACTAAGATTGGCCCTTCTGTAATTATATGAAAATGAATCTGTGTAAGAGAATCTATTATGTGACATGGGTGAAAATCTGATCTACTACCTTATCAACTTCATGTTTTTAAAAAATTGGCTGAGCTGCATCAGTTGCAACTTTTTAGGAATCTCCTCCACCTTAACACCAGTGTTGTAAAACACTGAATACTTCCTCGTTAAGAAAAGATTTCAGGGGCACATGGATAGCTCTGTGGGTTAAAGCCTCTGCCTTCAGCTCAGGTCATGATCTCAGGGTCCTGAGATCGAGCCCCGCATTGGGCTTTCCACTCGGCAGGGAGCCTGCTTCCCCCCCACCCCCTCTGCCTGCCTCTCTGCCTGCTTGTGGTCTCTCTCTCTGTCAAATAATTAAATAAATAAAAATCTTAAAAAAGTAAATTCTGGATTGTTGTCTAGATTATGGATCTGTGCATACTTCCTGATCATAGCTAGTGAATTAACATCTAACGTTATTCTCAGTTTGTGTTATATATGTATCTTTTTGTCCCCAGTCCCTAGGTCAAGGCCTAGTACAAAGTAGAGACTCAAAAGAAAGTTTACATAATTGAATATGAAGTCATCGATTAATTGAAAACAGCAAATCCGAGTTGAAGTGTATTTCTTGAAGGGAAGAACCATGTCTGATCTTTCATTGTGCTTTAAGTACCTAGTATAATCTAGGGGTTCAATGAATGTTTGTTACCACTGTTGACTGTAGCAGTGATACAGTGCAAATTTTCAAAAATCTAATTTTAATTTTCAAGTGGTGTTTGGCTAACAGCTCATAGATATCAATAAGAAGGAAGCACCTGGTACGATTGTACCCGTTACAGGATATCAGCTTATTCTTGAACTAATTGTACTTCTGATTAAACTAATTAAACTCCCCAACTTATCATAGCTCCAAAGTAGTTACTTGATTCACTAGACTTACTTGTCGTTGCCTGAAATGTGTAGCAAGTAGAGAAATGCACAAAATACTCCTTTCTCAACTCTTTTCTAAAAATGAGCCTCTTTAATAGGGATAGTAGTGAAGACCGATGTCAGGAATTGACTCTTCTTTCCATTGGATCCTATATTCTAAATTGTATTGGTACATAAATTCAGGCAGCTACAAAAGCTTAGAAAAGGAATACAGAGACCTTTAGCTTATTAACAATATTCTTAACAGGGTAATGACAACTGGGAAAATAAATTGAGTTGGCAATTTAATAGGTATAATTCAAAGAGTAAACAGAAACAGCTAAATTTCATGCTTAATAGTAGTACAATTGAAACAAGGCTGTTGGAAGACACTGTTAATGAAAACAGTGACTTTCAAAATGAAGCTACGTTTAGCAACTATTTTTCACTAGAAGTATTTGGCATGATGTTTGGGCTCAAAATTACTATTCTGTATTGCTTAATGCACCGTTAACTAGAATCTGAAATGTGCGTGGCAGAAGAAGAGAGAAAAGTGATGCTTTTTCATGTAAGAAAGCTCACATCTAGATTCTCTCTGCATTTTACAACACCCGTATTTTAAGATGCTTGGAGAACAAAAGCATACCAATCGAGAAAAATCTGTAACATCTTGTCAGATATTATTTATGTATTATTATTTTGTTGGAAAAGATGTGAAAATGTGAAGAATTAGAAAACAGAACCGCTAAAATAAGTTATAATGAAGCACATTTTAAAAAAGCACACGAGGGAATAACGATGTCGTGACAACACGTTTTCATTATTCTAAAAACAAATTCTGTCTGATGGTTAAACCCTATTAATTGGGTATTTTAGCTGCTTACTAAAGGAATAAGACTTTCCTTCCGAGGTATCAGATGGAACTAGTGTTCTTTTATTGGTGGTCTTCTGGTTCTCTTGAGCTACATATCTTATGGCAAGAGTAAAGAATATGTGGAAAGGATGTATTGTTGATGTATTTCATACGGCGGCTTCAGATTTCCTAGATACTTTCAGTACCAAGGTATTTGAGGAAAAAATCGAAGAAACAAGTAGGAACTTTAGAGACATGATAACTTCCCCAGAGTACTACAATGATTCATAATTCACAAGAGAGCAAGGCTCAAGCGGATCATACTTTTTATGGTACAGATGGGATTACTATTGCACGTCATACATACAACATGTTTATGATGAAGACCACATTTCAGCTCCCTCCCACCGTGTTAAGCCTTAGGAGAAACAACATTGGGATATTTTTTAAGCTTCCAAATTAAAAAAAGACCAATAGTTATTACTGTCCAAAGACAGAGATAATTTTGGAATGGTTTTAGTTCTTTTCTCAGGGTGCTGAGGTCTCCTCACACTGTGTGACATTGCTATGATTCGTATTTTCTGCTCGTGAAACACTGAAATGTGTGATCACCTTTTCAACTTAGAAATTGTCGTGGGGCACCTGGGTGGCTCAGTGGGTTAAAGCTTCTGCCTTCAGCTCAGGTCATGATCTCAAGGTCCTGGGATCGAGCCCAGGCTCTCTGCTCAGCGGGAAACTTGCTTCCCTCTCTGCCTACTTGTGATCTCTCTCTCTCTCTCTGTCAAATAAATAAATAAAATCTTAAAAAAAAAAAGAAATTGTCTTGCTGGCATGCAAACTTCGAAACCATCTGTTCCTTGATTGAGTTCTAACTCTAGAAAAGAAGCGCACCCTCAAATATTTATTTGCCTGCGCTTCCTAGATATCTCTGTGAGACTTCCGTGCTCCTAAACCGCTGGGGAAGCTTGAGTTGTGGACTGCAGGAGCATGGCTGGGGCGATTCCTGCGTGAATCCGGATGGGGCACTTGAGCCAGTTTCTGGAATCATTCTACACTTCCCATTCTGTATGTCAGTGCCTTTTGTCTGCTTGCTTGCTTGCTTGCTTTTTTTTTTTTTAAAGACTATATTTATTTATTTATTTGAGAGAGAGAGAGAGGGTGTGTGCGTGAGTGAGGGAGGGGCAGAGGGAGAGGGTGAGAGAATCCTCAAGCCGACTCCCTGCTGAGCACAGAGCCCCATATGGGGCTTGATCCGAAGACCCTGAGATCATGACCTGAATGGAAAACCAGAGTTTCGAGTTGCGGCACTTAACTGACTGAGACACCCAGACGCCCCTCTGCTTTCTTTAACTTGCTTCCTTTTCCCTCCTGCTCTTTCTACTCTCTTTTTAAATCCATTTTACCTTCATTTAGTACTTTTGCCATTCTTTTGTATATCTGATTACTTGTCTGTTTTTCTCCTTAGACAGTAAGCCTTTTGAGGACATCTGATACACATTTAAGAAATTTGCTCAGCGCCTGTCAGAGATGCTCAATAAATGTTTATCGAGCTCCCGCAAACTAATATTCTTATCTTGCAAATTATGTATGAGGCTGTCAGGATTATTAAACTCTACAGTAGGGATTTTTTTTTTCTTCTTAGTATCTGCATATACGAATTTAAATTTCTAATTTAATTTAGACATAATATGTAAGAGTGATTGGTTGGAATTATCAACACAATGCTAGTGGGGATAATATTAAATGTTTGGCAGGTCAGAGTCCCCTGAACAGTTTCTTCTTTACCAACCGGGGCTTGTGGTTTGTGAAGGTTTTTCTGCAAAACATAAGACTGGAGATTAATCCTCTGTTTCTTTTCTATAGCAGCCAAGAAAGACTGGAATATAGGATCTCTGGATTGGAGCTGTGAAATCTTATGAGCTAGCTCTTTCCTAAAAAAATATTCATAATACATATGTATATGTGATACATACAATATAAATATATATTATATGTATATAAAATAATATTTAATATATAATGTGTATAACTATACATAATTATGGAGGGGACAAGAAAGAGAAAGATGTTTCTCATTCATAGGCTTTGGGAAAATTTAATAAAATTTATTGGCGAAATGTCTAAGAAATATAAGTGTTGGGATTCACCAACTATTTTGACTCTGTATTCTGGCTATTATGAAATCATTTTTGGTATTTATTAAAATGCTCTCTTGGCTCCCAGTTTATTACTGGTTCATCTAATTTGAAGGGATAATTGGACAGCTCTGATGGATGAATATTAAAATGTGTCTGGTTTCCTTATATGTTCTGCTAGGGTTCTGTCCAGCGTTGCCCTGCAATGCCAAACCACCAGGGAATCTTGGCAAAGAGAGTCTCCAGGCTTTGGCAAGGGAGGATGGGCCTACATTTTTCTCAACTGGCCCAATACTCTGTGCCTTTCTGTCTCAGCAGGCGGCCCGTTCTCTTCCGTAGCAACAGTGCATTTGGGGGATTACTGTGTGTTTTTCCTCCTCCCTCCTGTGGGAGAATACCACTATTTCTAAGCTGGGATAAATCAGGTCACTGGCAAGAATTGAGTATGGCCCTGTCCGATGCTGTTTCTAGAGCTTGATACAGGCCTTCTTTTGGTGAGAGAGGGGAAAGCAGAAGCAAATTCAATACAATGTCAAGTTCAAGCTTGTATTTTCTTTTCCTGTTGCGGGAGTGTGTGTCAAAGATGACATCTGTCCTTTACAAAATAAACATAGATACAAGGAGTATGTCAAGAACTAATCCTCAAGCTTAAGATCACTTCCATAGAATACTCTTTTATCCCAACAAAAATTTACAATGGGTAAGGATCAGATACCTTAAATGATATAAGACGACTTTTTTTTAGACTACTTCACTGAAAGCATTTTATGGTACATAGATTGTTTTACTGTGAACATTCCCAGTGATTGGTACAAACCTTTGCCAGTGAATGACAAATTTACATACACATCATGTCAGCCAGCAATATTTTGCGGCTTTAATTGCTTTAGCTTCAGGCATTCCATGTCAAAATAGAGTGTTTAATGTCCTGCAAGTTGTTCTGTTTCTTTGCAACGTTAAATTATTCTGTAATTTGCCTGTTTTCTTTCTAATGCATTGTCCATTAAGTCCTTTAATAATTTATAATAGAAGGTGTATGATGCAACTTTAGATAGCATGTGCAGCTTCCATTTTAGAAAGTTCTGGGGAAAATTATGATGTGCTATATGGTGGTTAGCTGAACATAATAAAAAAAATTAAAAAAAGGAAGAAAGTTCTGGGTGTCGAGAAAACCAGAAGACCTGAAATGAATTTGGATAAAGTGTTTACTCCTACTTATATCTCAGTTAAAGAGGCCCTCTTTTTTTTTTTTTTGAGAGAGAGCATGAGAGGGGAGAAGGTCAGAGGGAGAAGCAGACTTCCCGCAGAGCCGGGAGTCCGATATGGGACTCGATCCCGGGACTCCGGGATCATGACCTGAGCCGAAGGCAGTCGCTTAACCAACTGAGCCACCCAGGCGCCCGCCCTCTTTTGTGTTGTTAAAGTTTTGTCTCAATGTGAAGCATTTTGTTTATACTAATAGATATGTAATATTATACTAATTTTTAATTTTAGGTAAAATAGCATTTTTACTTTAAAAAACTCCAGGTGGGCAATAAAGAATCCATATAAAGGACATAGATATTATTCTTTGCAGCCAAGTAATTTAAATGATAAATTGATTTTAGTTAGCAAAGTCTGAGAGAATGAATGAGACTAGAAAAAGTTCTTTGTAACCGTTTAGTTAAGCCAAGTTTGACAAAGATGTGTCAGTCCAGAAACACAATCTTTGATGTGTCTTTGGTTGTTATGGGTTTGAAGCATATTGAAAAAATAATCTTCAGCTTACATTATATCTGAGTGTTTTCATTTTTTTAAAGACTTATTTATTTATAAGTAATCTCTACACCCAGCGTGGGGCTCAAACTCATGACCCCAAGATCAAGAGTTGCATACTCTTCTGACTAAGCCAGCCAGGCACCCCTGACTGTTAACATTTTTCATGGCTAGAATTTATCTGATGTCCCTTTGTAGAGAATGACCCTTTCTCAGTTCCTGTTTCTGATGTGGTATTACTATGTGCATGTATATTGTGTCTTAGGTATTAAAACAGCAAAACTCAGATAAATGTATAGAAGCTAAAGAATGTCAAATACCTTTTCTTCTCTATGATTAATTCCATGTTCAAAGATAGCCTATCCTAAAAATGATCATATGATCATTTAAAATAAGTTTTAACTGAATAACAATAACGCACTCCTCAGTAGATAGCCAATGTCTCCCTGCTCAAGATAGTGTTAAAATCTTAAAAGACCAAAAAGGATTTATCTTTTCTGTTTTGAATACTTATATTTGCCAAGATGAGAAGTTCTATTTAAGACATGAAAAATGACAATTTATATATCCATATATTATAAAGTTACCTTTAATAGTACCTCTTGTGCTTTCCTCTTGTCATGAGGGTGTTTCTTCAATGATTGTGTTTACGATCAAGTTTCCACAGTGCCCTTGGACAAGTTTAGCTATAATTGGGTTATTGGGCCTTTGTGATCCTTAAAACACATTCAGACAATTATGTAACTGGTGTCTTAAGAATATTGGAGTTCTGTAGTGGCGTCTGGGTGGCTCAGTAGGTTAAGCATCTGCCTTCGGCATAGGTCATGATTCCGGGGTGCTGGGATTGAGTCCTGCATCGGGCTCCCCTGCTTCTCCCTCTGCCTGCCACTCCTTTTGCTGTGCTGCCTCTCTCTCTCTCTGACAAATAAATAAAATCTTAAAAAAAAAAAAAAAGAATTTTGGAGTGCTGCAGCAATTTCTAGTCCAATCTTACCTAACGATATATTCAAACCTTTTAATAAATTTTTTAAAAAGATTTATTTATTTGAGAGAGAGAGGGCCGTTTCAGGAATGTGAGGTGGGGAGGTGGAGACGAGGGGCCAGGGAGGAGCAGAGGGGGAGGGAGAGGAAGAGGGAAGGAATCCCAAGCCGACTCTGTGCTGAGTGTGGAGCCTGACGGGGGCTCGATCTCAGGACCCATGAGATCATGACCTGAGCCAAAAGCAAGAGTCAGCTGCTCAAATGATTCAGCCATCCAGGTGCCCCAAGGCTTTTTATAACTTTGAACTCCTAGAGAAAAGTATATTATCTGGTTAAATAATCTCCAGAGATATGTAACCCAAGGTTGACCCCATCTTTGATAGTTCCTCATATGGAGGAACACTTCACACTCCAATGGTATTTGTGATTCAATTATGATATTTACTGTGGGATTTAAAAATAATGTATGATGACGCTATATTTGAAGTATCTGAGCAAACTTCAAAGGCTTGCCTTGAATGGCTTTACCTTTAATATTTCATTTGTGGGGATAATATCTTTTTTTAAAAATTATTTATTTATTTGAGAGAGAGAGAGGGAAGCCCAAGCGGTGGGGAGGGGCAGAGGGAGAGGAAGAAGCAGACTCCCCGCTGAGCAGGGAGCCAGTGCTGGCAGGATCCCAGACTCTGGGATCATGACTGGGACCGAAGTCAGATGCTGAACCCACTGAGCCACCCAGGCGCCCCTTGTGGTGATAGTATCTTAAGGGAGAAAGGTTGACCAGAGTGCTTACTTTGTGTTAGTAGGATTTTCCCCCACTATAACCTTAGTTGATCACTTATCAAGAAAGTACCTTTTCTTTTCTTTTTTCTTTTCTTTTCTTTTCTTTTCTCCTTTTCTTTTCTTTCTTTTCTTTTCTTTTCCTTCCTTCCTTTCTTTCTTTCCCTTTCCTTTCCTTTCCTTTTTTAAAAGACGGGGGGTTTAAAGAAAATACATGTGCGGAAAACTAACACCGTATCATACCTGGATTTGGTGGGCTCGAATTCCTTGCTGACTCAGACTATGAAGTGAGGAACTGTATCTGCCTTGACCTTTGAAAGCCTGAATTAAGTGTTACAGGCTTGCAGTTACAAGCTTTTTCAGCTTCATGTTCCCTGAACTGTCTGGAATAAATTCAGAAGAGGTAGGAATACACCTTAACCAACAGCAAACCCTTTTATTGCATCAGAAGAGAGCATATTTGCATGATCAGGCAAATTGGGGTTATTGGCCATAAGACAGATGTTCTTTTATTTCTCTGTTTATACTGTTTCTGATGGAAACTCTGGCCAGAACATTTTATGAAGCAATGTTGAGATAAATGTGGCCTAGCAATTCTAAGAGGAAATTCCCTACCGCCTGCTAATTTCAGGATGTCCAGGGTAATTAGAACAGTCCTCCAACCAAAAAAGGAGAAGGCCGTGTAAGTAAAAATCCCTTATTCTTCTGCTTGCTTCTCCAGGCCCGTGCCTTTTCTCCTTGCTATCTTTTTGGAATCCTAAGGAATAACGTGATACTCCATCACGTGCCTGGGGTGGGGAGGGCGCAGGAAGGGTGATGAGAGGGGTGCTTGTGGCTACATTTCTGTATTGAATTTAATTTTTCATTGATAATTAGACTCTCAAAGCCACCTGATATTTTTGACCAGCAGGAAACAAAAGCCCACTGATTGACTCAGGGGATGCGGGGGAGCGGCCCCCACTGTGCTCACACAGCTTCTCCACAAAGACTAAAAACAAGAGCTGTGGCAAATTGGATCACCGTGCAAGTTCCAACTGGCCCATTGTGTACAAGTAGTAAATTGGGAGCTGATATTTCTGAGAACTATTTATTAGCAAAGCTTGGTGTTTTACTCCCTCCCTCCCCCGCCCTGCTCCCCCCTGCCCTTAGTTGTTTTTTCTCTTTTTCTTTTTTTCTTTTATTTTCAGCAGACTGCTTTTTGCCAAGTTAAGTGAGCAATCTAAAGCACTTAACAAAAAATTCAGGTAATTATCCAAAGAGTTGTCCAGACTAGAAACGTACTGATTATATGTGACAAATTGAATAAACTTTTTTTCAGTAATCTTAACAGGGATTTATTTGTGCGTAATGGCACAAAAGGCAAAAACGGAATGCTATTTGCAAGAGTTTACTGAAATGCAAGCAAAGAGAAAAAAATTCTAAAAATTCAAGCCCACTGCTGCATATATTAAGATTTGTAAATGAAGATGTCTCAGTGACAGCTTCTGGTGGAGTGATCAGTTCTAACCATTTAGTACAAAAAAGGTGTGAAAATACTAGCCTGTGGCCAGTTAGCAGAAATTGTAGTTATACAAGCCTAGACCTGCATGTCTTACAGAAGAATTGATAACTCTGGACTTTTTTCAATTTGAGTAATACAGAGAGGGAAAAATGGAGTCTGTTTCATTAGTTGCTTGTATATGTTCCATCTTTGAGAGTTTTAGCTTTCGTTGAGTTGGGAATATGGTATTATTTCTACTACCAGTATCATAGAGAAAATGTATATAGAAGGTTGTATGACTGCAGAAATAAATAAAGTTTCTATTAATCTTTCCCAGCAAGCTTTTCGAGATGATACCAGTTCATTTTATGGGTACTTATTCATTTGATCTTTTGTGGACACCACCACGTATGGTGCATTTTTGTTTCCACGTACTTCCATTTTCCACCAGTGTATAATTAATTCTATGACTTAATGAACTGATTTGGTGAGAAGAGCTGCATGGTTAGACTAACATGGTTAAATCCTGGTGTTCCAGCCAGGGAACGTCATGAAGACTCTCACCGAGAGGGTGCACGTAAGTTCTGGTCATTATTTTGTATCTGAGTATTATTACTCAGCCATCAAATATTAAGAAATGCCTATGGTGTCCATTAATGTAGTAGGTGTTGCAGGGGATGAGAAGAGTATGCTGCTTGGTTTCAGACATTCAGAAGTTTATCATTTAGGAGGTAAACAGAAGTTACCAACAAAAAAAATGAACAAACTCTTCAATTACAGACAGCTATGGGTATTTGAATGCCTATTTAGACATTCTTTTAGAAAGAATTGAAGTCTAGTCTTTCTTACCCTAGTAGCTAGCATAAGGTGGGTGGGGTTATTGTGCCTCAGGAAATCATAATAGAATTCAAAGGTATCTTAACCAATTTTGTTTTTGGAAAAAAATTTCATTTGATCCTTGGAAACCAAAGCAGACAACAGAAACTCAGGATTCAGGGACAACGAACAATCTCACAGATGAGGGGGATGTTCTTGGAGTATGGTACATTGTAGAAAACCGTTCTGTTTTTGCCATCACAGATTTTTTTTTTTTTAAATGGAGAGAATGTGAAGATGAGCAAAATGAAGTATATTCATAGTAAGTCTCTGACTGGGTTGCTGTAGGATTAAATGAGATAAGGCATGTAAGGTGGCTGGCACATACTATGTTTTCAAGAAATAGGAGTTGTTTTTAAAATAAAGCTGTCAGGAAAGGAGGAAGTTTCTCAGGGCCTGGGAATGGAGAGTGAGACGGAAGCAATGGTGCATGCTTTGGCTCCCTGGGCTCTCAGGGGCCCTGCTGGGTACATGGGCATCCATCTGTCCCATGTGACGCGCTTTGTGCTCTCTGGGCCCGGAGCTCTCCTTACCGTCTTAGCGCTGGCTTCCAATTTCTGCCTTCCTTCCTGTCAGCACAGGAAATAGACCTACTTTCCAGAGTCCCATAGACTCTTCTCTGCAGCATTTGGCATTTTTGCCCTTCTTTAAGATCTTCTAAAAGAAGAAAAAAAAATCCCCCCTTTCCTTGGTTTCTGTGATAATCACTATCTCTCACTTTTCCCACTTTTTCTCTCAGTTTCTTTGATGAGCTCTTGAGTTCTCATCCTCTGAGAGTATGGGCGTCCCTCACTTTTTTTTTCCAAACCCGAGTCCTCTTCTCAGCCCCCTTTTTCTTTTACTCTGCAAAGCCTCTGAGGAGATTCTATCCTATCCCCCGATGACGCCAGTTCTCATCGGATGCCCAGCAATTCTCCATAACCAGCCCCAGCCTCTCACCGGGCTCTAAAAATGCATTTCCGGTTTGCTTTTCCTTAGAGCGTCTGTAGTTGTCTTAAATGCAATGTGTCCATAAAGAATTTATTTTCCACTGTGTTCCTTCTCCTGTATTCTGTATTTAAGTTAATGGTATTCCTACCACAGGGCATTCAAATGTGCCAGTTTGCCTGGGACTGAAGGATAATGTACCAATGTACTACAATGTACCATACTCCAAGAACATCCCCCTCATCTGTGAGATTGTTCATTGTCCCTGAATCCTGAGTCTCTGTTGTCTGCTTTGTGTCCTGGGAAGGACACAAGACTTTCTTTCTTTCTTTTTTTTTTTAATATTTTATTTATTTATTAGAGAGAGAGGGAGAGAGGGAGAGAGAGAGAGATCACAAGCAGGCAGAGAGGCAGGCAGAGAGAGAGAGGGAAGCAGGCTCCATGCCGAGCAGAGAGCCCGATGTGGGGCTCGATCCCAGGACCCTGAGATCATGACCTGAGTTGAAGGCAGAGGCTTAACCCACTGAGCCACCCAGGAGCCCTGACACAAGACTTTCACTGCTAAAACTGCCAAAGTCCTGGGTAATCCAGGACTAACTGGACGTCTCTGAGTTTTCCTCTACTTTTCCTTTTCCTCATCTCCTACCTTTGAGTCATTACCAAGCTCTGAGTGTCATATCTCAGGACTCTGTCTTGAAACCTACCCTTTTTTATTCTTAATATGACTGTGTGCTTTCAGGCCTTTATTATTTTGTGTCTGGAGTATTATGACAGAATCCCACGTGGTATTTTTGACTGTAATCTCGCTCGTCTTACACACCAGCAGAGTAGTCTGCATAAATGCAGATCTAATCATCATGGCACTATTAAACAATAACCCAAAATGTTAGGAAGTGATAAATCCACGGAGAAAATTGAGTTCTACCATAGATTAGAGGGTTTTAGCTCTTCAATCCGGCCACAAGAACCCTGTGACTCTGAAAGGGACTGATTGTAACCTCAGTATGATAAATCTCTGTCAGAGATCAACACAATTTTCTTCTCAGCTTCTGGATCAATTTTTTCCCTTCTGCCTGGACAGCAGTGCTTGATTTTTAGAAATTGCTATGGGAACATCATCTTGCATCAGAGTTGAATCAAAATAAGACCAAACAATTCTGTCCTTATCTGTATACAAAGAACTAGGTCTTAGTGATAGGGAAAGGAGATAAGAAAGAGAAAATATTGCTCAGAGTCCACAGTCTCTCATGGTTCATCTCCCCCTCTGATTTCCCAATTCACCCTTCCTTTCCTTCTCACAATGTTGGGTGAGCCTGGTGGTGGGTATTGAGGAGGGCACGTATTGCATGGAGCACTGGGTGTGGTGCATGAACAATGAATCTTGTAACACTGAAAAAATAGAAGTATTTGGGGGGAAAAGAAAAGAAAGAGAAAATAGAAATTTTAACCAAGAAACAAATTAGAAATTTTGCCGCTTGGGAATATTATCTTAAACACACCCAAAGCTGCTCACCCAAAGTACCTCCCCACACCCTACTCTAGGAGCTGTCTCTTGCTTCAACTACAGTCTTACTAGTGGTGACATCATTTTTTGCTCACTAATAACATGCTCCTTCGCTGTGTCAAGTACATGAACTTGGAGTGGGTGGGGGGTTTTAAATATATCCATAAAGTCTTTGATACTCTTTTCTTTTAAAAGATTTTATTTTTTTATTTTTAAGTAATCTCTACACCCAACGTGGGGCTTGAACTCACAACCCTGAGATGAAGAGTTGTTCGAACCTTCCGCTGAGCCAGCCAGGCACCTTGTCTTTGATATTCTACCCTATATGATGTGGAGCTCAATTCTCTTCCTCTTGAGTGACTTGCTTCTAATGAATAGAATATGTCAGGAGTGACATATGTGTGTCTTCCGAGACTAAGTCATAAAAGGCATTGTGGCTTCTTCTTTGCTGTCTCTCGGGTCACTCATCCTGGGGGAAGCCAGCTTGCGTGTAATGACGATACTCTCCTTATGGAGGTATCTCCATGGGGAGGCTTCCTGAGCACAGCCAGAGCTAACTTGCCAGGTTGTGAATGAATTACTGGCGTGGAAGCAGGTCTGCCTGCCCCAGTCAAGCCTTCAGCTGACCATAGCCTTCCTCAACATCTAGACTGCAACTCCTGACCAACTCTGACCCAGAGCCACCCAGCTCTGCCCCCAGATTCCTGACCTGGAAAACTGTGTGAGACCATAGGTGTTGATTATGGTGAGCCACTAAGTTTTAGGGTAATTTATTTCGCAGCAATAAGTAACCAATACAGAGTAGCTTTGTTTGATCCTTTCTCTTGTACTTCTTTCCTTTAGACCATTTCCCAAAGTTTCAGACCCTCCGATCATAATACATTTTGCTGATTCTTCTGCAAAGAAGCTATATTCTTTACCCCTCACTTACTGTATTTCCTGCTCTGTTATATTCCTTCATCTCTGAAACCTTGACTTCCCATCCACTCACTCTGAGGGTCTGCCCAGCCTCCACTGTACAGAGACCACTCTCCAGAGGTCTCTTGCATTTTATAATCTCTTGCAAGCAGAAAGACTAACTGCCTTTTTGTTCTGGTTGGTCTTTCCAAGGATGCAGGTTTGGTTACTGTCCAGTATAACAAAATTGTATCTTCCGGGATGCCTGGGTGGCTCAGTTGATTAAGCGTTTACCTTTGGCTCAGGTCCTAATCCAAGTCCCTGGGATCGAGCCCCGAGTCGCGCTGCCTGCTCAGCGGGAAGTCTGCTTCTCCCTCTCTCTCTACCCCTCCCCTTGCTTGTGCTCTCTCGCTCTCTCTTAAATGAATAAGATCTTTTTAAAAAAATAATATCTTCCTCTGGTGCAAAGATGAGACAGTCTTGCTTATTGCCCATCATAGAAGATTTGCGTTTCACGAGTTCAGTATTCCTCAGCTGTGAAGCAAACCTACTATGTCCCTCAGTGGGATCTGCTGAGGCCTTTTTCTATCACCTCCGTGGCATTTGGAGAGTAGGGGTAACCAAGACCAAAATGATGCTCTGGCGGCTGGTTGTGCCGTGGACAAGTAAGACCTTTGTGTGTGACGCAGGAGCCCCTGCCTCCCGCAAGCTCACTGGTCAGCTTGTGAGTACGGCAAGGCTCGGGCGCTTCATAGTTCTCGACGGTTTTAACCACTCTCCTCAGTCCCACCTCAGGTTGTAATCATGCCTCTGTTCTGTTCTCTCCTTCATTCACCAGATGAAAACGCACTATACTAAGTGCTAAGTCTCTAACCGCTGTCCATTTTGATTGCATTTTGTTTTGTTTTGAATACATCTTAGTAAATGCTTCAGGCGAAATCTCAAGCACACTCTTCTCATTTCTGCCTTGGAACTCTAGAAGGTGACCATATTTTTGTCTGTTACATCTTCCTTGTATTCTTCTCCCCGGGACCACGACGCCTACCCCTTGTAAAATACATATGTGCAACTTCTCTCTTCTGGGAAATAGTTACCCGTTGTTCTTTCCTTTTTTCTGGTTGTCATCTGAGTCCCCCTTACTCCATCCATGCTTTCTCCTGGTTCCCTCAATCACTGAACTCCTGTGTGTTACACAACAGTGTAGGTTTTTTTTTTTTTTAAAGATTTATCTATCTATCGATCTATCTACCTATTTGACAGAGAGAGAGAGAGATCCCAAGTAGGCAGAGAGGCAGACAGAGAGAGAGGGGGAAGCAGGTTCCCTGCTGAGCAGAGAGCCCGATGTGGGGCTTGATCCCAGGACCCTGAGATCATGACCCGAGCCGAAGGCAGAGGCTTTAACCCACTGAGCCACCCAGGTGTTCTGGAATTTGTTTTCTTAGTAAGACCTGAAGATCTGGACAGAGTCCGCTTAACATTGCGGTCACTTACCTGGCGCTGGCAGACCCACATTGTCTGGCTTCCGGGACCATCTGAATCTCATCGGAGACAGCGCCTTGTTTCTCAGGCACAGGACGAGAAGCCCTGAACAGGCACTGAGATCGCGCCCCTCCCGAGAAGCAGATGGCAACCCTTGACCCGGCCTGTGGCTGCTGCTGCAGAGCCGTTCCTCTTTTTCAGCCCAAACCTTTCTTACCAGTCTTAGCCTTTCTCCCCGACTTCTTACTCTTTCCCTCAGGCTCCTGTAGTGCAAGTCGTCCTCTGGAACCGAAGCTCTTCAGTCTTTTGTCTGTTGAATAACTCTTGAGTTCTCTTTCTTATGCCCTTTAACGCTTTCTCTCTGAGGTAAGGTTGGGCTCCTTGGTTTCATATTCTGTTCTCTGTGGGAAAGCATTAAAAATAAGAACCAAACACAGAGTTTTACTCTGAGGAGATTTTTTTTGGGGGGGTCCTCTTCTTTTTGAGGTTTAATCTATTCTGCAAACACAGAATCTTGCTTACTCTGTCCTTCGCTCCATATAGCTGCACTCCTGGAAGCTCAGTTCTTGTGGGAGGATTTGTTTTTTGATTTGGGGGAACTTTTATATATAGCTTTTTAGAGATCATCTCCCTTCTCCACACCCACTGGGCTGCGGGGTTGTGCACTTGAGGCCACATGCGTGTGTGTGTGTGTGTGTCTGTGTGTGCACACGATAGAGAAAAAGAGGTTTCTCACCAAGCAGGCTCTTTCCGGTGTCCCCAGCTAGTTTCGGAATCTGTGAGGAGGGTGAGGGAGCAGAGGGTGAATTTGTCCCCCGATGATTCACGTGGCCAGCGGCTTCTTCGATTCTGTCACGTTATACAATAGCAGTTTTCCCTACCAGTTTTTTGACTTGCCATTTTAGAGTCTTAACGGTCTTGAGGGCTAAGAGGTAAAGGAGTGAGAGAGAGGAAATTTTGGCTTGTTTTCATGTCGTGGCCATGCAGCAGGGGATTCATAACTACAGAGATTTTATTGATAAAATGAAATAATATGTGAAAAATGCAATAGATGTTTTTTAATCGTCATCTCTTACTACATATAAAATTGTCTCCAATGTAAGTTATAACATGATTAAGTGTGACATTTAAAAATCTAAAGTCAAAAAAATTCTCTTTATGGACACTGTCTTTTGTCTAGAGTCTAGCAAATATAGTACCTTTCATTGCAGGATTTCTGCTTAACCTAATAAGCGAAAACAACAACAACAACAAAAAATACAAACCAAAGCAACTACAAATACCAATATTGAATAAAGCATTAAAAAGACAAATCACTTTTTTTCTTTGGAAATGCAGAATGAACATTAAAGTTAGTGCTCCCCCCAAAAAACCCCAAGAAAATAATCATCCATCTCCGGGGTAAACTTTCCTGCTCAGGGGCACGTGCTGACTCTAGATCTTCTCTGTGCTCCTGTGGATAGCACAGCACACAGGGTCGTACCGAAGACCGGGCCGGATATTATCACCACAGCAGTCCCGAGGCCCACGCACTGAGGATGTGGGATTTGTTGTCTGAAACCTCTTTGATGGCCTCAGAGCAAGTCGTCACTGGGATGCTCGAGAGGAAATCCTTTCAGAGGCAGATGTCTGAGATAAATTGTTCCACTCCTCCTGCCCCACCGCAGCGGTCCAGTGCAGAGGTGATGCTGTTAGCATCCTGCTGGGGCTTGTCCTTGACTTTCAGCTTGGTGTAGGTACCCTGGTAAGACTCCTGGACTTCATCACCTAATCTTCGTGGGAATATCCCAGCCGCCTGCCACTATTTCAATGGCAAATATCACCCAGAGGAAGCCAGAAAACAGTCCCCTCTTGCACTGGGGCTTTTACCCAGCAGCCCAGCAGCCAAGGAAACCCACCAGCGTCCCAAGGGCACCGGCTACAATCAGAATTTTATACTCAGTATGGAAGCTGGAATCCTGATTTTCTTGCTCCAAGATGCTCTTGGCCTCAGATTCGATTCAGAGCTAAGTCCACTGACAAGGAATGCAAGCCTGGCAAGCCTGAAGATGAAACTAAACACAAAGAGTGGGTATGTGAGGCCCTTGGTGTCTTTTTTGAGTAGCATGGTGAAGGCTGGCCAGGCTGGACTCCAGGCGTGGCATGAGGCGTGTGTATTGGGGACCTGAACGCAGTGTCCGCGGCTGCCTGAACTTCTTTTTGATACTATTATTCTTTCAAATTGCTATTAAGAATCTAATGAAAAGAAACTCTGTTAGAAAAATCTTTATCATTTTGGTTTGGTGAAAATAGAATATATGTTTTTATTGCAGAATTGTTTTTCTCTCTAGACGTGAAAAATACTTTTTACAAGTGGCTTTCAGAAAAAAAGTAAGTACATGTAGGCAGTTTCACTTGACATCTCAATATTTAAAGGTTTTTTTTTTCCCCCCTTGGGCCAAATTATTACCTACGTGACATAGTATGAATTTTCTATAACTGGCAGAAATATTTGGCTTAAATTACAATGATATTTATCACAATTTCTGCTGGTGACATGCATATATTTTTATAAATTGTAAAATATTTCAAACATACAATAAAATAAAATAACTGATTCCCAGATTAAGCCTATGAACTTTTTCCTATTCATGCTCCAAATTCCATTTTCTCCTCTCCCTCTCTAGAGGTGAACTTAATTTTACTATATTCCAGGTGGGTTTCCCCAGGAAACAGGCTCTGAGACTCTGAGATTTATACGTGGAGGTTTTCTGTGGGATGCCCTCAGGAGACATACTTGTGAAGAGTGAGGAAAGCAGAACTGGGGAAAACTTTCAGCATTTTAATTATATGTTTGGGTGTGGTTTTCTTTAAATTTATCCCCTATGGTTCACTGAGGTTCGTGGATCTGTAAATTTATGTCTTTCACCAAATTTGGGGCATTTCTGCCATTATTTAAATATTTTGGAGGGGCCATTTTTTTTTCTCTCCTTCTGGGACTCCAGCAAGATAAATCTTAGACCTTTTGATATTGTTCCAGTACAGAGCCTTGTTTATTATTTAAAAATTTCCTCCTATTTTTCAGATTGGATTAATTTCTACTCTTATTCAGGTTGGATAATTTCTACTGATCTGTCTTCAAGTCCACTCACTATTTATCTCTGTTCTACTATTGAGGTCTGTCCGATGAATTAAAAAATTTCTACTATTGGGGCTCCTGGTGGCTCAGTGGGTTAAGGCCTCTGCCTTCAGCTCGGGTCATGGTCTCAGGGTCCTGGGATCGAGCCCCGCATCGGGCTCTCTGCTCAGCGGGGAGCCTGCTTCCCCCTCTCTGCCTGCCTCTCTGCCTACTTGTGATCTCTCCCTATCAAATAAATAAAATCTTTAAAAAAATTTCTATTATTGTAATTTTCAGTTATAGAATTTTCACTTAATACTAATTTGCTGAAAATGCCTATTATTCCATTTATTGCTAGATTGTTGTTTGCCCTTACTTCATGTGGCATGTTTATAGTAACTGCCATAGCTTTTTTTGTTTGATAATTTCAATATTTGGGGCCACCTTAGTGTTGGTGTCTTTTGATTGCTTCTTCTTTTCAGTTGTCTACATTTTCCTGTTCTTTGCATATTGAGAAATTCTGGACTGTATCTTCGCCATTTGAATACTATGCTACGAGATTCTCGACTCTGTTAAAATCTGGAGAACAGCTTCTGCTTCTCCTCCTCGTCCTTTTTCTTCTCTGTTTTTTAATGTAAACACTTAACACTATGAGATTTAGACTTCAAGTCCTGACCTGTTTTCTGTGGGCTTAGAATGTCAGCTTAGTTTTCAAAGAGTTTGCAGTGCTCTTCTTGTTTTCAGTTTGTGCACCTTCCCTGGTGGTCGACACCATAGTTCTGTTCTCAAAGCCTTTGCTCTGCTGATTCTGGTAGATTTCATGCATGTTCAGATTGAGAGTGAGTTCAAGACTTCATACAAAAGTTCAAAGAATCGCTTTCTCTCAGCTTCTTTCCTTCCAGATTTATTCAGCATTTCCATTTTGTTATAGTGTATGTATGTGTGTGTGGGGGGGTATCCATATAAAGTTGGCTTATCATTTTGCCAAAACCAGAGTTCTATGTAATTTCATTAAACAATTTATTGTTCATGTAATTTCTTTTACAACAAAAGGATGTAATTTTGACATTTAAAAACTTTTATCAAAAGTTCATGTAACAGGGGCGCCTGAGTGGCTCAGTCGTTAAGCGTCTGCCTTCGACTCAGGTCATGATTCCAGGGTCCTGGGATCGAGTCCCGCATCGGGCTCCCTGCTCTGTGGGAAGCCTGCTTCTCATTCTCCCTCTGCTGTTCTCCCTGCTTGTGTTCCCTCTATCACTGTGTCTCTCTCTGTAAAATACATAAATAAAATTAAAAAAAAAAAGTTCATGTAACAGATGATGTTAATGCTCCCCTACTATTGGTTTGGATCCCTTTACCATTTTGTTCATGTTGACCCCCCAGGGCTTTCATTTCTGACAGCTAGCACCTGCACTGTTTTGTCAGGAAGCTGCTTTTAGGCCGTGAGTGTCTAGTTGGCCTGCGGATGCCAGTAGAGTCTGGGAATTTACATCCTCGGTGGATGGCCCCGATACCAATGGCCAGTTGGGATGGGAGTTTCATACTTCATCTCCTTCAGTCCTGATCTGTCAACCCTTCGGTGGAACCTAAACTTCCCATCTCCCTCTTGGAATTGAGTTAAAGTTCTCCCTCATGAGAGTTTGCTGAGTATGGGCCTCCTTGTTTGGCTCCCTGATCTTCCCTGCCCACCTCCCCACTTCTTTGCTATTTTTTTCTTGGAAAACTTCTTCATAAATAACTTTCCTATCAATCGTTGTTCCAAGATCTACTTTTGGGACAGCGTAACAGATAGAATTCTAAGATGGTCTTCGAGTCCCTGGTGTATGTAGCCTGTATAATCCCCTTCTCTCTCTCTTTTTTTTTAAATATTTTATTTTTTTTGACACAGACAGAGAGATCACAAGTAGGCAGAGGCAGGTAGAGAGAGAGGAAAGCAGGCTCCCCGCTGAGCACAGAGCCCGATGCGGGGCTCGATCCCAGGACCCGGAGATTATGACCTGTGCCGATGGCAGAGACCTTAACCCACTGAGCCACCCAGGTGCCCCATAATCCCCTTCTCTTGAGCATGAATGGGGCCTCTTTTTATGATGAGATAGTCTCTCCCATAATTCAGTTACATCATATGGCGAAGGTGATGGGATCATCACCTCCTTGATTACATAGGACTCAGTTTTGCACTCTGGGGTGAGATACTCTTCTGGACTGGAGAGAAGACAATTATGACATTGTGAGAGGGCCACATGGCAAGGAATTGCAGGGCCTTGGGCAGCCAGCTGGAAAGGGGGACTCCCGCCCTGCAATATAAGGCATTGAATTCTGCCAACAGTTATGTGAACCTCAGAAAGGTCCACAGCGGGGCTGATCTTGTGATGGTAAAGCACAGTCATGAGTATGGGCTCTGAAGTCCAGCCTACTTTAGTTAGAACCTGGTTCTTCCACATTCTTGTAGTGACTTCAGGCAAGTTGATTAATGTCTCTTCACTTTCTGTTTGTAAAACTGGAATACTAATAGTACTTACCGCACAGGATTGTTGTATGAGTTTACTGAGTAGCTATGTAGCTTAGAATAATGCATGGCACAAGGAAAAATGCTTTGTAAATGGGAGCTATTATGATAGGTACTATTGCAGAAATACAGAAATTATTTAATAATAATTATATCAATAGTTATTAGTAAATAAAATGTTAAATATATCAAAGTATAATGTTAAGATATCAACATTTAATGATAAATATGTAAAACATATAAAAATATACCAAATATATTTTATATAATACATGAGGTATTATTAATCACTTCTTTGAATAATGAAATTATTATTAATAGTGGCCACATAGTAGTAATACATTGCTTAAGAAGTGTGGAATTATGACCCCTCCCTTCCTCCTATCCCTCTTTCTCTCTAGCCACTTTTCATGTTTTAGAGCCTATCCATCCACCTGCGTCCAGCAAGGTGTCTTTTCTATAAATTCTTCTGTGATCCCACCTAACTCTGAAACTCTGAAGTTTCCTTAGCATACTTTTATTTCTCTTATAGTATTTGTTACTCCTCTCTCATTGTCCCCTGGTTAGAAAGGTCTTATCTCAAATTGCATATGGTGGAAACTCAATAAATATTTGTCGAATGGATGCATGAATTAAGAGCATTGATAGAGAACTTTTAAGAATCCTTAAGCTGTTCACTTACCTTTGTCTATTAATTTCTCACTAGCCACACAGTGCTGTTCTTATTCATAACAGGAGCTCTCAAAATAAAGATATCAACTACACAAAACCATGTAAGTTTTCAGTTGTTCTTTTTGGAACTCTGTGTTCATGGGGCATCTCTGGCTGTCTTTTCTTGGACAAAATGGTGGTGTGGAGAGTAGCCAGAGGGAGTTAGTTGGAGTGATTTGAAAGCATGGTAATGCTAAGTGGGGGCAGTACTATCTCTGTAGGGGGGAATGTTAACAGTATATTTAAAAATGTTTTGGGGACTCTTTTAAAGTCTGATTTAAAAATTCTGTGTCTTCTACCAAAGACATGCCTTTGGATTGGAGGGAAATGTTTGCTTTGTGCACAGTGGAGAATCATTTTGAGCCTTGCATTTTGGTGCTCCGAGGATGCTGATTTCCTGGGTGGACATTGGACCATCAGCTGCTTCGTCCCAAGATGTCACAAGATGAGAAGATCACGTTTCTCCTTGACAATAAGAGCATAGGAATGGATAATATGTTAAATAGCTCTTAGAGGGTATGAATGGTATGTGTTTGTTACCCTGAACACGTGCTTTTTCTCTTGTACAATGCAAGATAGGTAGGGCTGTAATTACCATATTACCTCGCCAGTTAGCTATTCTGTGAGACTGTGATTCTGTGATTATGCACGGTGTAGAGAGAACTTTATTTATGAACTCATTCTCAAGAAAAAAACAAAAGCAAAAAGCTAAGCCAGCACATCATCTAATTCTCAATGTAAAATAATGCAGAAGTGCGGAAGATGAACATCTGATTTGTCACATCTGATACACTAATGTTTTATCCAAAAGGAAGAACACATTGTAACTTGCTCAGTCATCTGCATAAACACCACCTGGCCCTTTACAGGCACCTACTCAAGTAACAGGAGTCAACGAACGGCAGCTCTGCTCACAGCCTTTTCACTGGTAGGAAGAGAAAAATCTCTTTTCTTTTTTAAAACACAAAACATTTATGTATCAAAGTAGCAGCATCTAATATATTTTTTTTCAAGAGTATAAAACTTGGGTGATTAAAATGAAACCATTGGAACCTTCCATATTAGGGAATATATGATCACAAATTACCCAGTTTTTGAGCAGAAAAAAAAAATTCATTATCCTTTAAAAAGAGGGTAGATCAAACTAGTCTTTGTGCAAACCAGACATTATTATTGCAATGTGAAGCCACTTTCTCCCCTGGGTATGTCACTTAGTAAGTCTTGCATTGGAATAGCTATAGTTTTTAGTGTAAAATATTTTGCCAGAGACGAGAGGTTTTTTTCCCCCTCTGAACTGACACATTCTGGTTGTATGCCTCAGTGATCATACCTTTGTGCTACATTACACACATAGAGTAGAGGTAGCATCCCATTTCCAGTTGCACTCATATAAAAATGAGGAACCTGGGTCACTAAACTGTATTGTACCAGTTTGCCTGTTTTCAAAGCAAGGGTTAGGAAAAACAAATCTCACTTGCCTTTGCATTTTAGATTCAAGCTGTCTAACTACAAGGTGTCAACTGCTTTATTTTTTTCATTGAGAAAACCCTGCCGAAGTCTCAGTGTATTTCTGTCCACAGAGGACAGTTGAGTAAGTTAGTCTTCCGGGTGTACCAGCGTGGTTTTGTTTTATTTTAAAAAAAGGAGACCAACTTCAAGAGTTACTAAACTCTGCCCTTGACCCATTCTGTTATTAAGACTGCCTTTGAGTCATCCCTAGATTCCCAAAATTCCAGTCTTTTTTTTTTTTTTCAGGATTTTATTTATTTGTTTGGCAGAGACATAGAACACAAGTAGGGGAACAGCAGAGGGAGAGGGAGAAGCAGGCTCCCTGAGCCTGACTGACTGACTGAGCCACCCAGGCACCCCCCAAAATTCCCATCCTCCTATCTTTAAGCACATCTTTTAGTCATTTATCACCCTATAATTCTTCCTGGGGCCACTTGGAAAGTGACAGTTGGGTTTCTGGATCACAGGATGTTCGTTCGTGCTCTTATTAGTAGCCTCCTTATGCATCTATCTGGTGGTGGAGATGGTTGAACCCTCCCTGTTTTTGATTTAATGCATCATGATATTATACAGTTTAATTGCCCAGGAAGACCAATGTCAACACAAAGCAAATGTTTAATTTTGTATATACCGTTCAAGTATGTATTTCATTTGTCTTTTCATTTGACCTGGAATCCTATTTTTAGGGGCTCCTGGGTGGCTCCGTCTGTTAAGCATCTGCCTTTGGCTCAGGTCAGGATCCTTGGGTCCTGGGCTCGAGCCCCACATCTGGCTCCCTGCTCGGTGGGGAGCCTGCTTCTCCCTCTTCCTCTGCTGCTCCCCCTGCTTGTGCTCTCTCTCTCTCTGGCAAATAAATAAATAAAATCTAAAAAAAAAATCCCATTTTAATTGTATCCCCTGATTGATGTTGGAAAAGTAAACCATGGATTAGGGAGTGAAAAGGAGCTTGCTTTTTCCCCCACTTCCAGTACAGCCTGGAAAGTCATTTCATTTTTTAATTTATCCTACTAGCAAGTTTAAAGTTCTTGCTATGTGCCGGTGTTGGGGAGAGAGTAATGAAAAGTAGACATGATCCCAGCTTCATGCTTTATGCTTTCTGGTCTAATAAATTTGAACAAATATTCATGAAATTCCAGATTCCAGAAAAAACTGACAGGGTTTTTTTTGCTTCAGGGCCAGGGAGAAGGTGTCATTCCAGCAGTTAATATGAAATCACACTTTAAAAAATACCTAATATCCACTAAGCATTATGTTACATGTTATCTGATTTAATCTTCACTTTAACGTGCAGACTTACAAAGTGGGCGTTATTCGTCTAGTTTCCAGGTAAAGAAATGGATACACAAAGAGGTTCTATAACTCTCCTGGTGTTAGACAGCCACCCCTCTTTATCTGATTGTAAAGCCTAATTCCTGGGCATCTGTATTGATATCAGGAGCTGAATAACCTGCTTCTGCAAATGAATCTAAACTTATGTTATTTAGATGAATAAATCAAAAATATAGTCTCTTTCTGATGCTGACCAGAAGTTGTAAACTCAAATGTCTACAGAGAAACCAGGAAGATCTCCCAACAAGCAAAGCAGGAAGGTAATAAGGAGTAGTGGGGACTGGAGTAAATGTAAACTTATATTCTTTGTCTGAATCTTCCAGGTGATTGCTGCCATGTAGGAATGAGGTCCCAGAGTTAATATCATTCTAGGTTGTGTAGCGGTTTTGTACAACTTAAAGACACTCCTATATTTTGTGGATATGGACCTGGCACAGCAAATAAATGTGTGTTGGATGTCAGCCCCACTTACTCCTTAGGCTGATTCTCTTATGCAAAGAACAATCTCTATGGTCTTTTTCAAGATAAGCTGGATTTCTGGATTTTTAAAGTGAAATTTCTTGATTTTTAAATGTTGACAATGAATTCAAATTAAAAAAAATTACTGTATAGATCAAATGAAACTTATCTATGTGTTGGGTTTGATCTCCTGGCCACTATTTGAAGCTTCTGGGAACTTTAGATTCCCAGATTATAGGTTATAGGTTTATAGGTTGGATTATAGGCTAAGGATTATAGGTTATAGGTTTATAGGTTTGGATTATAGGTTAAGCCACAGAAGTGGAAGTAACAGTTTTAATTTCTTTGGCCATCATGCTCCTCAAAAATCTGGAGACAAAAGTAGTTTCAGTTTTGATCCCAAAAGTAAGAAGCATTTTAAGTATCTGAATCCTAAAGGCTAATTTGAAGAGAAATCATCTTTGTCTCTGAGAAGTCTAACTGTATTAGTTATGAAAAATTCTTAGGTGTTTTGTTATTTGGTAATTACCTTCAATAACATGAGTACTTGGGAGTTAAAAATGCACGAAGTTTAATTATAAAAAGTAAGTAGAACTTGTGTAAATCTCAAA
This sequence comes from Nasua narica, assembly GCA_028533885.1. Taxonomy (NCBI): domain Eukaryota; kingdom Metazoa; phylum Chordata; class Mammalia; order Carnivora; family Procyonidae; genus Nasua; species Nasua narica. Next base: position 68,190,513 of record CM052798.1, on the reverse strand, counting down.
TTATCTTGAACTTTTTTTTAGATTATGGTATTAGTTGTGGGCTATGATTGGTATTACAATAATATTTGATGATCCTAATAAGGTATGCTAAGAATAACACCAAAGTTTATATCACCCATAATTTGCCTTCTGGTCATGAATTTAGATTGTCCCCAAGTAATTTTTCCGTGGTCTGAGGTAACTACTCATTTTAAGTTTTAGCTTGATTATTTTGTCTTTGTAAAGACTCATTCTTTCTGTGTTATTTTATTTAAGCAAATAAACCAAACCATGTCCTACTTGGGTCAATGGAATCATGAAAGATATGTATTGCAGTGAAAAGGGATAGGTACCAAAGGTATACCTAGCAACCCCTGTGTCTTCTAAGCTGGTACTTCAGGGAAATCTTGTCTTGAGGAGTAATGGGAAGTTGCACAACGAGAGAACAAATTGAATCTTTTTGTAGAGGTGGGAAAAAAATACCAGGTCTGTGTGAATGATTACTAATGACCTCTTTTGATGAAATGCACTTCTTTTCAGGGACTAGAGTTGTTTGGACCTTATGTAGTCATTACTTTTGTGAAATTCCATAAACATGAAGTCCTTTTTTATGTATAGGGAAAGCAGAGCATAGGTCAGTGGGAACACTTCATTTTTTTCCTTTCTCACCCACAAATGAAACTTCTGTAACTCTGTGCCTAAGTTCTTAAGAAACCCAAACTGCGAGACTGCAAAAATTGAAGCTACACATGTGAAATTGCCACAAGCATATGTAATTGACTCTAATGGATTCTGGAGAAGTGTGTCCTTTTCGTTCCGAGAGAAGCCTAGAACTAATTTTGATTTGGTTTCTAAAACCTGACATTGAATCAAAAAGGTTTCACTAGAAAATAAGTTGGAGCTACAAAGTAAGAACACAGTTTTTCTTGACTATTATAGCATCTGAAGACATGTATCTTTCTTGCCCCCCAAAAAGGGTATCAATGCAACAAATCTTTTAGGATATTCAGTTGTAGTTTTTCTCCTAACATGTTATTTTTGGCTAGACTATCAGAACTAGGAGGAATCTTAGTGATCCATGTCATTTCTAAACTGTGATACTTGGACCCCCGTGTCGCTTTGGATATGTCTCAGTGTTCTTCTAAGAGTTTAATTAAAATATCATTAAAAAAATACGTGGTCAATTCTGAATTATCTAGGTTATCACTGTCAGTAAAGAGGAGGTAATTAGGGCTTCAGAACCCCAGCTACATTTCAGCCAAAGTGGCTTCAATTTTACTTACTCATTTATTAAGGAAATATTTATATAGCACCTGATATGGGCGGGAACTATTTTAGGTGCTGGAATAAAGTAGTTGAAAAGGTAGACAAAGTCCTTGAATATACCCTTGCCAAGGTATATTCTGGGATAGAGTGGGACAGGAGACAGGAATGGATTTCTAGTAAGTGAACTTACAGAATAGCTAGAAGGCCTGGAGTACCTACCCGCAACCTGTATCTAGTAGTCAGGTTCTATTCGCTGTGCTGGAGTGCAGTGTACAAGGAGGAGAAAGCTAAGAAATGACGTCAGGGAGGTATCAGTGCAGGAACATGTAGGTTCCTGAAGGCATGATAAGGAGTCTGGATTTTATTGTAAGTGCAGGGGGAGTGACATGATCTGATTTATGATTTAAAAGGATCATCCTGTCTTCTCTGTGACAAATAGACTACGGTGTGGCCAAAATGGAAGCAGCAAAGGCTGTTAGGAGATTTTGATAGATTTCAGATATACCCCTTGGCCCAGGGTAAAGGCTACTTCTGGGGCAGATAAGGTTGTAGTGATTGCGTGGGGTTAGAGTGACAAAATCTAAGACTGGAGGAGTGTCAGATGCATGTCTAGTTTTCCCTTTAAGACATTTTGCTGAGTTTTGAGACTTCACAGGCGATTAAGGAGCTAGCTTGAAAGCTTTTGAAAAGTAGAGTTGAGATATCTTATAGTCTCATGATGCTTAGGAAACAAAGACCCTTCCAGGGGAGGAGGCCCAAAAGCAAAATAGGCAAGGGATGAATCCCCTAGAAAGAGTGGTGAATTGACTCTACAGAAACTTTTCGTCTGGAATACTCACTAAATCTGGGTGTATCTAGAGGTTGAAAATCCAGACCTGACTTTTGGCAGAGGACCATTCCAGAGAGGCAGAAAGACCAGCAGAAATTTGGACTTTTAGGGGGCTAGAATAACAGAATGGGAGATTGAAGGAATCTCAGGCACATAGCTGATCTTTCCTTGAAAGACATTTGCCCCATTTGAAGCTGTGTGAAGTATAAAGCTAAAGAGCTAAGTTGTAAACCTCTGAAGGGCAGAACTGAATATATCACAGACTTTCAGATTTGGGAAATCAAAGTCCTCTCAAGTTTATGGTTAAAAGCCCTGGGAATTCATGCTCTAGGAATAGGATCAAGAGAACTACATTGGGTTTTACCAAAACCTGCTCACAGCCCCAACCCAGCTCAATCTTGGGTTGGCTTGAAAAGATTAGTTCCCCCAATAACTGTCCTTGCTATTACCAGAAATAAGAAAGCCTTTCTGGTAGGCAGGTAACATAATCTGGAGTCTCTATGGTTTTTTGGAATTGAAAAACAAGCCAACAGAAAATATCCACACAGAAGGCAGAGAGAAAATAATGCAGAAGCAGGTAAGTGTGGTGTGTGGGACATTCTGAAAAAGACATGTGATTGAAGTTCCAGAAGGAGAGGAGGAGAGACTAGAGTATCAATAATATTCAAAGAGTTAATGGCTACCAATTTTTCAAAACTATTAAAAGTATCAATCCACAGATTTAAGTAGGATAAATACAATTAAAACAGTACCTGGCATCTCATATATAATACTGCTTAAAAGCTAATAAGCAGAGAAAGTCTTAAATTAGGCCACAGAAAGACATTACTTTCAAAGGAGCATAACAAGACTTACAGCTGACTTCTTGATTTAGACCATGGGAGTCAGAAGATGATGGAATAGCCCCTCCCCACTCCCCCAGTTTTATTGAGAAATAATTGACACACATGACTATATTAGTTGAAGATGTACAACATGATGGTTTGATTTATATATGTGGTGAAATGATTACCACAGTAGGCTCAGCTGACATCCATCTTCTCAAATAGATGGAATAAAAAAAGGAGAGTAAAAGAATAAAGGGGAAATATTTTCTCCTTATGATGAGAACTCTTAGTATTCTTTTAACAACTTTCCTATGTATCATAAAGCACTGTTAGCTATTATCATCATTTTATGCTTGGCATCCTAGAACTTATTTATTTCATAACTAGAAGTTTGTATCTTTTGGTTACCTTCCTCCAACTCCCCTTCACTTCACCCCTTGCCTCTGGTAACCATAAGCCTGATCACTTTTTCTATGAGTTTGGTTTGTGTTTGTTTTTAGACTCTACATATTAATGAGATTATACAGAATTTGTCTTTGTCTGACTTCACTTAGCAAAATTTCTCTAAGGTCCATCCATGTTGTCACGAATGATAGGTTTTCCTCATTTTTTATGGCTGAAAAGTATTCCATATCCATTCACTGATGGACACTTAAGTTGTTTCCACGTCTTCACTATTGTAAATAATGCTGCTGTAAATATGGAGGTGCAGCTATCTTTTTAAGTTAGTGTTTTTTCCTCCTTTGGTTATATTCCCAGAAGTGGAATTGTTGGATTGTATGGTAGTTCTATTCTTAGTTTTTTGAGGATCCTCCATATTGTTTTCTATACTTGCTGTACTGATTTGTAATCCCACCAATAGTAATCCATCTTTTCTTCACATCATGCTAGCATTTATTATCTCCTGTCATTTTGATGATGGCCATTCTAACAGATGTGAGGTGATATTTCATTCTGGTTTTAATTTGCATTTAATGTGTGTTTTAACTTGTATGACTATGGTGTTGAGCCTCTTTTCCTTTACCATTGGTTTTCCTGTATCTTCTTTGGAGAACTATTTAGGTCTTTGGCCCATTTTTAAATTGGGTTATTTGTTTCTGTTTCTGTTTTTGTTCATGTGGATTTTTTTTTTGGCTATTGAATTGTATGAGTTATTTATGTTTTAGATATAACCCCTCATAAGATAGGTGTCATATCCAAAAAAATCATTACCAAGACTCAAGGAGTCATTAATAAGTTATTAGTCATTACTAAGACTCAAGATGTCAAGGAGCTTTTTCCCTATGTTTTCTTCTAGGAATTTCGTGGTTTTGCAGCTTACATTTCAGTATGTAATCCATTTTGAGTTAATTTTTATGAGTAGTGTAATTTATGGGTCCAGTTTTATTCTTGTATACTGAATAACCTATTATCCCAGCACCATTTTTTTGAGAAACTGTGTTTTTTTTTCCATTGAATATTCATGTTTCCTGTATCAAATATAAGTTTGCCATACATGCTTGGGTTATTTATAAGCCTTTGATTCTGTTCTATTGGTCTGTTTGTCAGTTTTTATGCCAGTACTATATTATTTTGAAGACTATAGCTTTACAGTATAGCTTGAAATCAGAAAGTATGATACTCCTGTTTTGTTCTTTTTTTCCTCAGGATTTATTTGCATTTTCAGGGTCTTTTATGGTTCTAAATTTTAGGATTGTTTTTTCTACTTCTATAAAAAATGCCTTTGAAATCTTTTTTTTTTTTTTAAGCTTTAGTCCATTTTGAGTTGGTTTTTGTGAGTGGTGTAAGAGAGGGATTCAGTTTCTTTCTTTTCTTTTTTTTTTGAAGATTTTATTTATTTGTTTGACAGAGAGAGAGATCACAAATAGGCAGAGAGGCAGGCAGAGAGAGCAGGGAAGCAGGCTCCCTGCTGAGCAGAGAGCCTGATGCGGGGCTCAATCCCAGGACCCTGAGATCATGACCTGAGCCGAAGACAGAGGCTTAACCGCTGAGCCACCCAGGTGCCCCGCCTTTGAAATCTTGATAGGGATTACGCTGAATCTATAGATGGCTTTTGGTAGTAGTGATATTTTATTTATTTATTTTTGGTAATAGTAATATTTTAATAATATTAATTCTTCCAATTCATTAACATGGACTACTTTTCCATTTACTTATATCTTCAATTTCTTTTACCAGTGTCTTTTTTAAATAAAAGACTTTATTTATTTATTTGAGAGAGAGAAAGAGAGAGAGCACAAGCAGCAGGAGTGGCAGAGGGAGAGGAGCAGAGGGAGAAGCATACTCTCCGCTGGACAGAGATCCACCCCCACCACAATGTGGGGCTGGATCCCAGGACCCCGGGATCATGAGCTGAGCTGAAGGCGGATGCTTACCTCACTGAGCCACCCAGGTGCCCCTCTTTCACCAGTGTCTTATAGTTTTTAGGATTGAGATCTTTTGCCTCCTTTAGTTAAATTTATTCCTAAGTATTTTATTTTTTTTGATGCTATTATAAATGAGATCAGTTTCTTTTTCAGAAATCCTGAAAAATGCTACTGATTTTTGCATCTGTATTCTGTATTCTGCAGTTTTCCTGATTTCATTGATTAGATCCAACAGTTTTTTGGTGAGTTTTTAGGATTTTCTATGTATAAAATTATGTTGTCTGCAAATCAAGACAATTTTTCTTCTTTCTTGATAATTCTGGTACCTTTTATTATTTTTTTCTTGCCTGATTGCTCTATGTAGGATTTCCACTACTGTATTGAATAGGATTGATGAGAGTGGGTACCCTTGTCTTGTTCTTGATCTTAGAGAAAAAGCTGTCATCTTTCACTATTTAGAATGATGTTAGACATGGACTTGTCATATATCCTTTTTTATGTTGAGAAATGTTCCTTCTGTGCCTAATTTGTTGAGTTTTTATCATGAATGGATGTTGAATTTTGTCAAATGTTTCTTCTGCATCTATTGAGATGATCATATATGATTCTTTCTCATTCTATAAATGGGATGTATCGGGACACCTGGGTGGCTCAGTGGGTTAAGCCTCTGCCTTCAGCTCAGGTCATGATCTCAGGGTCCTGGGATCGAGCCCCTCATTGGGCTCTCTGCTCAGCAGGGAGCCTGGATCCCCCTCTCTCTCTGCTTGCCTCTGCCTGCTTGTGATCTCTCTCTCTCTCTGTCAAATAAATAAATAAAATCTTAAAAAAATTTTTAAAAAAGGGATGTATCATATTGACTAATTTGCATATGTTGAACTATCCTTGCATTCTAGGGATCAATCCTACTCGATCATGGTGAATGATCCTTTTGCTGAATTCAGTTTGCTAGCATTTTATTAAGAATTTTTTCATCTATTTTTATCAAGGATATTGGCGTACAATTTTTTTTATATCTACTAGTGTCCTTTCTGATTTTGGTATAAGGATAAGTCTTGCCTCATAAAATGAGTTCATGAGTTTCCCTCCTCTTTGATTTTTTGGAATTGTTTAAGGATTGGTGTTAATTCTTTAAATGTTTGGTAAAAATCACTGGTGAAGCCATTTTGTCCATTTTTTTGTCTGTGTTGGGAGTTTTTGATTACTGATTTAGTGATTACTAGTAATTGGTCTATTCAGATTTTCTAGCTCTTCATTCAGTCTTGCTAAGTTGTATGTTTCTAAGAATTTTTCCATTTCTTCTGGGTTGTCTAATTTGCTGGCATTAAGTTGTACATAGCAACTCTTACAATTTTTTGAATTTCTGTGATAGCAGTTGAAATGTCTCCAAGTAAAAGATTGTAAGACTGGATAAAAATACAAAATCCAAGTATATGCTGCTTACAGAGAATAAAGAATGCAAATATTTGAGGACATAGAAAGGTTGAAATTGATGGAAAAGACAAGCTTAAAAACCCTAACCAAAAGAGCTTTTCAACCTTACTGATATCAGACAAAATAGACCTTTAAGGTAAAAAGCATTAATTAGCGAGAAGAGGAATATTTCATAATTGTAACGGGTGCAGTCCAGCCGGGAGTAGGCTATTGCAGTAATCCATGCCAGAGATGATGGTAACTTGAACTAGAAAGACAGCTGTGGATAAGGTAAAGTAGTCAAATTCTGGATATATGTTGTGGGTAGGTGCCAATAGAGCATGCTATTGGATTTGGTATGGGATATGGAAAAAAGAGAGGTATCCAGGATGATGATTTCAAGGGGTTTTGTCTTGAAGGACAGGTAAATCTCAGTGCTATTTACCGAAATGGGGAAGTTTATTGAGATTTGAGGCCAGGAAAGAAAAATAAAAGTTATTTTTTGGCCCAGTGGAACAGAATTTGGGGGAATAACAGTAATTTGCCTTTGAACATATAGAGTAGTGGTGTTGAGAAGGCATTTGGATACATGAATCTGTAATCTAGTGTAACACCCTCGTTTTACAGATGAGGATAGTGAGGCTTCAAAACTGGCTTGCAGGGCACCTGTTGGCTCAGTCGGTTAAGCGCCTGCCTTTGGCTCTGGTCATGATCCTAGGGTCCCCGAATCAAGTCCCACGTTAGGCTCCCTGCTCAGCGGGGTGTCTGCTTCTCCCTCTCCTTCTGCCCACCCCCCTGGTTCTGCTCTCTCTCGCTCTCTCTCAAATAAATAAAATCTTTAAAAACAAACAACAAAGCCCAACAAAACTGGTTTGTAGCTACACAGCAAATAAATGGCAGCGCCAGAACTAAGATCCAGATCATTTGGAACTAAGCCTGGTGTCTTAAACCATACCATGTGTTACTTTGCAATTTGCTTTGTTGAGCTGCAGAAAATAATTCACATAGGATAGTAGTAATGGTAAAGTGTATTGAGTGTTCCTAAGTGCCAAGAATCATGCTAAATACTTAGGATACATTTTCTCCTAAGGTCTTTTTTTTCTTTTTCTTTTATAGCCTACCAGGGTAGATACTGTAATTATCCTCATTTTTACAGTTACGAAAACTGAGCTTTTGAGATTAAGTGACTTTCCCAAGGTCATTGGTGAAGCTATTCAGATATCCCCAAGGGTTCAACTCTTGTCCCCATGTTTTAACCACTGTGCTTCACGTTTTCCAGCACGCTAGAAAGTAGACACTCAAACCTTGCCGTGTCCCATTTCATTCTCTTGATTCTTTTGTGGGCTTATGATTAGGTCCCATACAGACTATTTGATTTTTTGGCTTACTGTTTTTCCTGTAGATTTTGCATTTGACTAAGGAGCCATTTCCATCCAGTTCCATTTAGGGAACTTACAGATACTTCCATGGGGCTCTTTTCCCAGGGCCAAATAGGAATGCTTCATTAGGATAGAGTGATGGCTTCTCGTTTCAGCAGCTGTAACTGCCGTCTTTTTGGAACAAAGGAATAATTAGAAATCATTTGTAGTAAAAGCCACCTCTCTCTTTCAGACATAAGAGCCTTTGTATTTTTGTTGACTTCTTTGAAAATTACAGAGAAAATAAATGAGACCAGGAAAGAAAATGCCAGAAAACCCAACACCTCATCCAAATTACCTCCCCAACCCAAACTGAAACATCCTCAGAAGAAGGAAGCTTTTTTTTTTTTTTTTTTTGGTCTTTAATCTAAGGGTAGCGTAAAAGCCTAGGTAGTTTCTGGGACTACTTTAATCAACTTAATGCAGTCTGTAGACTTCGGGCTTTGGGCTAGTACAAAGAGACACTCAGATGTGAGCCAGTGGGTGAATGCTTTCACAGGGCATTGGTCTAAAAACAGCTCTGTGCGATAAAAGGAGAGGTCCACCAGGAGTCAATGATATGGTCCATTCTGGCTGGTTGATACCGTCTGGAAATGGGTCGTGTTACGAAAGGTGTAGTGGCAAGAGCCAGCTGGTCCCCTCATCTAGCATAATTTCCTTCACAAGTCGCTTGTGAGAATAAAAGCGCATGGTGACGGACCTTTGTTAGTTCAAAGGTTTTTACCTCTTTATTCTAAAGCCCCATTGTGAATTCACAGGGCTTAAAATATGTATTACTGTCCCTTTCATTTTATCGTTCTAAAAGAAATCAAAGACAAAACTTTTTTCTTCCCAATGAGCTTGTCTGTTTGAAATCATAGCGTGTTTGTACATAGGGTCTTCTAATACCTCAACTGAATCTTTGCAGTTTCTGAGGGAGTCGGGAGGCATTTGTCTTCCTTAAAGAGTTGCAAGGAGCTCTTGCAAAAAGACTCTTCCTTTTCAGTAATTACAGTTTAGTTTATTATAAAATAAAACAGAATAAACTACAAGTACATTTTTAAGGGAGATCTGGGAGGCTGGTAATTGCCCCCCTACTTCTTAATGATGGTTGAGTAGTTCATCTTGCTATAATCTCAACTCTTGAGTATTTCCGTCCATAGCTTTTGCGTCAGCCAAACTTCTGGCTGAATAGAATAGGTTTTGAGCCTAAACATTGTGTACTATATAGGGTGATGCTAGTAAAAATATGAAAATTTTAGCTGTACAACGAAAATATAATACTCCCATGAACATTTCTAATTGCTGTTTGCTATGATTGGCCTGAAGAATTTTTCCTGAAGGCACATCCTTCATATTGTGAATTGCTTGCTCACTGGAGTCTCTGTGTCCTCTATTTTTTTGTCTGACACACAATCCGTACCATAAAGTCTTATCTTTTATCCATTCAGTATAGCTTAAAGTGTAATTTCAGTGATTGACAGTTTTTAAAAAAAAAAGAGGGGGAATGCTCATTTTTTTTAAACTGGGGTAACAGAATAATCTCTTACCAGTACAAAAACATTGGTGACACTACCCAGTTTCCCCAAGAAATATTTTGTTCATCATCTCCTGAAATGTGAATAGCAACACTCATGACAGGTGAATGAAGAGAGGAGAATTAAGATATGGGCCCAAACAAAAGCAGCATTAATAATTCAGGTAAATAAAATTTGTATACAAAAGAAAACTGTCAAGGTGATGGGGAATGTTTCTGCAAATACGGGACATTTAGGAAACAGGAAAATGAGTTGAGCTTTGAATGTTTTACATTGCTCGTAAGGGCTTTATGTAGTTTGAATTTTCTTTTCCTGATTCCATTGTTGTAGCAAACATTATTTATTATGATTTATAATCTTTCCTAGGTTAAATGAATTGGAGTTTCTCCTTTATCCACATTGCTGCAATTTTAAAGGACCAACCACAGGTAGACTGTGAACTGTTCTTTAATATTTTATAGTTTATTTATATTAGCTTTAATTGGTTAAAAGCTATTCCTTTCTTACCTGAGCCATTTGTACAGATTTTGTCACATCTCACTGATAGTGCCCCTCAGTGGGTCTCTCCATGTAGTTTGGCTGCTTTAATTTTTAAGGCACGATATAAAAAAAATCATTCACCAAAGTTATCTTTAAGATGTGGGTTAGGAGATCAAGTGGCATTGACAACAATCAAAAGATGCATTGACAAGAATCGCTGTTTTCAAGAAAGACCTTACAGTAGGCTGGAGAAATGGTCATTACCTGCATTAGAATGATACCTGGTTTTTCTAGCTTGCTTCATTTATTCAACAGGTATTTACTGACATCCTGTTGTGTACCTGGAACTGTGCTAGCATTTGAGGATAGGAAAATAAAAGAGGTGCATATAAATATGAAGAGGGTCGCAATCAGAGTTTAAGTACCAAGCAAAACAACAAGAAGGAATAATGACAACTGGTTATGAAGGGGACAAAAATGCATCCGGAAAAGGGAACGGCTTGGGCCCTGCGTAGTGAAATGGGGAGCCTGCAAATATTTGAAGTGGCAGGTCTGTATGGTGAGGGGGAGGGGAAAGAGCAGAGGTGTGTAGATGAGGCCAGATCACATTTATGCAATAAGACAACTACTGACGACTTTTAAGCAGGGAAAGGCTGATCAGACTGGGGCTATAAGAGATCACCTGGGCAATTGTGTGGAATGTGAATTCAAGAGATACTGGCTGCAGAGAGTAATCAGGATCCTAGAGTTAGGTGGGGGAGGTCTGATAACTGTGTTAATTAAAACAGAGGGGATGGCTGGTTGGGTATAGATTCATGAGCAGTTTAAGGGGGTAGGATTGATAGCATTTGGTGATTGGATATCGGGGGCGAGGGGAAAGGTAGAATCTTATACAACTTCCAGGTTTCTGATTTGAGAGGCTGGATGGAGAGTGGTCAAATTAAGAGATGGAGGAACAGAAATGTCTTTGAATGGTGGTTGGTAGCCATGGGTGAGGTAACCAGAAATTGATTTTATATGTCCCTGTGTCAAGAGAGAATTCTAGGTCAAGGATATAGATTGGGGAAAATTTTATTTCTAATACTAGCTATTAGATAAAGATACACAACTTTTAAAAATGTCCTTTCAATATTTTTTTTAAAGATTTTATTTATTTATTTGAGAGACAGAGAAAGTGAGAGAGAGCATGAGAGGAGAGAAGGTTAGAGGAAGAAGCAGACTCCCCGTGGAGCTGGGAGCCCGATGTGGGACTCGATTCCGGAACTCGAGGATCATGACCTGAGCCGAAGGCAGTTGCTCAACCAACTGAGCCCCCCAGGCGCCCTTGTTTGTTTTTTAAATGGAAAATACATGTATATGGTAAGAACCAATCACAAGGATACAATTAAAAACAAACCTTCCTCCCATGCCAGACCCACAATTTCTGTCTTTAAGATGTAGCTATTGTTAACAGTTTTCAGAAATGCACACATTTCTTTTCCAAGTACAAAGATAGAAGTATATAAATAGATATGAGTGTGTATGAATATAAATATGTGTATGTATTTTGTTTTTTTATTTTAAAGATTTTTTTTTTATTTATTTGACAGAGAGAGACACAGTGAGAGAGGGAACATAAGCAGGCAGAGTGGGGGAGGGAGAAGCAGGTTTCCCGCGGAGCAGAGAACCTGATGCGGAACTCGATCCCGGGACCCTGGGATCATGACCTGAGCAGAGGCAGCTGCTTAATGACTGAGCCACCCAGGTGCCCCAGGTATGTATTTTAAATGGAAAAGATAGTATATTATATTTACTCTTCTGGGTGTAATTTGTTTTTGCTTTTCATTATACCTTGGAAATCATGCCATATCAACACCTATGGATCTACTTCATTGTTTTTAATGGTTGTGTATATCCCATTTCATGAGTGGACCTTGTGCTTTAAACCATTTTTTTTTTTTTTAACTGGGCTACTTAAGCTTTTTTTCTTTCAGTTCTTAATGATAAACAATGCTTCGGTGAACATCTTTGCTTCTATAGCTTGGCTTATTTTTGCAAGTAAATTGCTCGTGAATTTGCTGAAGGGTAAATTCCTGGCAGTTAAATTGCTATGAAACTTTCCAAATTGCTTTCCAAAGAGGTTATGCCAATTTACAGGCTCACCGGTTGTGTATGAGGGAGTCTGTTTCCCTGTATTCTAGCCAATATTGAGTACTACCACATACTCCGAGCTCTACCAATCTTGTAGTGAATAACTGCCTTTCATTTAAAATGGACTGGTGACTGTAAGCCCGTGAGCACGGCTTGTTACTGTGACTTCCCTGTAGAGAGAGATCTGTTTCCTGGAGAACCTTTAGCGTCAGTGTCATTAGAAACTTCCTCTTAGACTAGTCAGACTCTAGTGGGGTTGCAGGCACTCCATACAGTCTCCTGCCGGGAGGGTGAACACTTGACTGCCAGTGTTCTGGGAGCCAAGGAGGGAACTCTGTTTCAGTACAGAACTCATGCCCGTAACCGTACATGGGGTCCCCTGGTCAAGGACTTGGTTATCAATCCTCCCCCCAAGAATGAATCTCATCTTTTTTCCTAGATGAGAGGGGGGCAGAGATGGAGGAGGAGGAGGAGATGTGGGGGGATCTGACTGCTTTTTAAACAGAGGTTTCAGCTAATTCCCCTTATTTTTAGTACTCCCTCTCTTTACCCCCACTTCCAGAAGAACCTGGAATTCCTACTCCCAATCATTGCAGGGATTCTGCCTTACGAATTATGGGGGTTCTCTGTTTTCCCCACCACCAATTTAAGATACAGTGCTCTGTATCTTAGCGGTCTGCTCATTTACCATTCTCAGTGAATTTGCAAGTTTGCAAAGATATCGTCCCCCCTCCTGTTCACCCTGTCTCACTTAAATGAGGTGAGCGATGTGTCTGGAGGGAGCAAGAGTGGTAGGTGTGTGTTCAGTCTGCTGTTTCATCTGATAGTCTATTAATGCCTATAACTAACTCCCAATGTCTTCACCTGATGACAGGGATAATAACAGTGTTTTCCTCAGTCTCGAGGATGGAATTGAGGAAATAGGGGGAAAGTACAAATCACGGTCTCTCAGTGAATGTGGGTTGTTAGTATAATATGTATGTATGTCTGTTAGTATAATATGTAGCCTCTATGACTACATCCCTCCCACATTTGTGGAATATATTGCAAATATATTGCAAAGAAATCTTTTTTCCCTGCTGGAGTGCCACAGACAGCTGTTACAGGTGGGTCGGAGCATTTACCAGAGATTGAAGCATTTGCCAGTACTCTAGGTGCTGCGCCAGAGATTAAGCTGAGAGACAAAAGCACGCTATATTTAAAAAACTGCCCTCTCCTCTGAGATACAAAAATACTGATTTGAAGGGACACATGCTCCCTGATGTTTATGAAAGCATTGTCAAAGTATGGAGAGAGCCCAAATGTCCATCGACGGAATAATGGATAAAGAAGAGGTGGTGTATGTACACAGTAGGCTATACCTCAGTCATCACAAAGAATGAAATCTTGCCATTTTTCTATGACATGAATGGAGCTGGAATGTATTTTGCTAAGTGAAACAAGCTAGTCAGAGAAAGACAAATACCATCTAATCTCAGTCATATGTAGCATTTAAGAAAGAAAACAGATACATAGAAAACATAAGGAAAGGGGGAAAAGAAAAAAAAAAGGGAAACAAACCGTCAGAGACTCTTCACAATAGCGAACAAAGTGGGAGTTGAAGGAGGGAGGTGGGTGGGGTGTGGGTTATTGGGAGATGGGCATTTAAGAGCACACTTGATAAGAGCGCTGGGTGTTGTATGTAAATGATGAATCACTGAATTTTATTCCCGAAACCAATATTGTATTGTATGTTAACCAAGTAAAATTTAAATAAAAAAACCCCCTGCCTTCTCTTCTGATCTGGATCAGACGGTGTATGCCTTGCTGTCTATTTACTGTCAACACAATAATGGGAGGAACTGACTTTTCCTTGGGTATCTCCAAATGTCAGCATGTGTAGGTCTTCACTTTTGGGCTAGCTGTTTCCCCTAAGGGGAAGTTTCTAATGGTCTACCTGGGAATGGCAACCTGTTGCTAGACCTTGGATTGCTGAACAGGATAAGCTCTGTGGGTCTTGCTCTTCCCTACGTGGCTTTGAGTGGAAGCCCTATTCTTTGTCACTTCAGTCCTGTCTTCAGCTATGCCAGTCGGTGGCCCTCGGTGTGGGAGCTCTGGGGTTCAACATGCCTAGAAGAAAACCTCTTATCTCCTGCTGGGGGTTGGAGCAGTTTCATGGCTTTGTGGGATGCGGGGGGCAGTTCTGGGAGTTGAACCACTCTTTATAGCAATGCCTTGCAACCTTTAATATATTTACAGCTCACCTGGGAATCTTAGGCCCTAAATCAATAGGTCTGGAGTGGTACCTGGAACTAATTCATTTTTCTCTTTCTTTCTCTCTTTCTTTCTTTCATCAGGAGAGGGGCAGAGGGAAAGAGGGAGAGAGAGAATCTCAAGTAGACTCTACCGTGAGCAGGGAGCCTGACTCGAGGCTTGATCTCACAGCCCTGAGCCCATGACCTGAGCTGAAATCAAGACTCAGATACTTGACCAACTGAGCCACCCAGGTGCCCCTGGAGTGCTGCATTTCCAGCAGGCTTTTCGGAGACGCCTAGGTAGCTGGTCCACAGACTGGGAATAACAAAAGTTTTGTACAGACTATCCATTCAGTTCTCCTGGTGCCGTGTACTTTGCTTTCCTGGAGTTCTGGTGGCATGACTAAAGTTGTTTTTTGTTAGTTTTTCCTTCTAGAGGCTCAGGCTTCAGGTTTTCTTGCTTTGCAACATGACTACTTGTTAATATTCAAGTGAGATAAAATCTCTCTTCTGTTTTTGTTTCCTTTTCTGTCCTCTTTGTTCTTGTGGGTTTGTAGCTTTCCCTTCCTTGTTTGTCATTTTAGTGAGGGTCAAGCAGGAGCAAAGATAACTATACACGTTCAAATTGCCGTGTTTTCTGAAGTCAGTTAGACAATTGCAGGTGTCTGAAAAACACTTTCCCATGGTAAAGTTCTATAGAAGTTAGTTAAGAGATTATTTGCTGAGCATACCAGGAGGTAATGGTCAGAGGTCCCTGTGTACTCTTGTTCCATCAAGTACATAACTACTTGGTATGTATGGCCAGGATCCATCAGGTATAGGGCTGGGACCCTGAAGAACAAGAAGAGGGAGAAAATGCAATGGAAGTATGAATATGGTGAATTTAGATAATTATGGATTCAGCAATAGCCAGTTTACTGTTGCATATCTGGAGGAATTTTTCCACTTTAAATGTTAGAATAATACAACTTCAGTTCTGATTAAATTTTTTTTTTAGTTCTGATTAAATTTAAGACTGAAGGTTTGGCGATGCACAGGTGCAATTAGGGAAACAACCACAGGCTATGGGCCAATGATTCGATCTATCATGTATCTTTTGTTTGTCTATCTACCACATACAGTTGTAAAGGGACATATATCCCCTCCAGATGTATATCCATACCCTTCAGGATTTATTTATGCATCTGGGAGCAAATACAAATTATATTATTTTCCTCTTCTTTTAAAGCAAAAGATAGCTGTTATATATATATTATTCTACACAATTTTTTTTCCATAGCAGTATTTGGTATACAACTTCATGCTTTTTAACCGTTTGTGTACTATTCTACCTTATGAATACCGTATGAGTACCATAGTTAATTTAGTCCATCCTCTGTTAGACTAATCTGATAGCCGGCTTGTTTCCTATCTTTTGCTTTTACAAATGTTGCTGAAATCAATGTAATTTCATGCATGTACTCTTAAAATTTTTTTTTAAAGAATGGTATTCATTTTTTTGGATTTTATTTATTTATTTGAGAGACAGAGAACATGAGAGAGAGCATGAGAGGAGAGAAGGTTAGAGGAAGAAGCAGACTCCCCGTGGAGCTGGGAGCCCGATGTGGGACTCGATCCCAGAACTCAAGGATCATGACCTGAGCCAAAGGCAGTTGCTCAACCAACTGAGCCACTCAGGCGCCCTGTACTCTTAAATTTTTATGGTAACTTTTTAAATGGAATTTCTAGATCACAGGGGACATTACATTTATAGATATTGCCAATTATCAATTGTTCTCCATAAGTATTAAACAAATTTATAGGGGTGCCTGGGTGGCTAAGTTGGTTAAGCATCTGGATCTTGACTTTGGCTCAAGTCATGATCTTGAGGTGATGAGATTGAGCCCAGTGTCGGGCTTCCTGCTGATTGCAGAGTCTGCTTGAGATTCTTGAATTCTCCCTCTCTCTCTGCCCCTCCCCACGGTGGTCTCTCTCACTCAAATAAATAAATATGTCTTTGGGAAAAATTTGTAATTCTGCCAGCAATGCTGAACAGGGCATATTATCTCACAAATAATACATTACCAGTTTCATATTGTTGCCAATATGACAAGTTTTTAAAAAAGGCATTTTTCTTGGTAGGTCTGAGGTTGAATCTTTTCATATGTTCAAGGGTTACTTGTATGCTTTATCTGGAATGTGTATATTTCTAAAATGTTTTATTTATTTTTTTAAAGATTTTATTTATTTATTTGACAGAAAGATCACACGTAGGCAGAGAGGGAGGCAGAGAGGCAGGCAGAGAGAGAGGGGGAAGCAGGCTTCCTACCGAGCAGAGAGCCCTATGCGGGGCTCGATCCCAAGACCGTGAGATCATGACCTGAGCTGAAGGCAAAGGCTTTAACCCACTGAGCCACCCAGGTGCCCCAGGAATGTGTATATTTCAAATGTCCACTTTCTTTGCCGGTTTTTCTACTGGATTTTTTTCTCACAGTTTTTTTAGGAGAACTTTTTATATATTAAGGAGATGTGGCACACATCTTAAAGTGATCCCTATTGAGTGATGCCTGGGTATAATTCCTTCTCCTTAAATGAGGGCAGAACCTGTGGTGGCTTGCTTCTAACAAAGAGACTAGGTCATCAGTAAAGGGGTTTTGCATATCTAATTAAAGTCCCTACCCACTTAATTTTAAGTTAATCAAAAGGGTCATCCTGGGTGGGTCTGACCTAATCAGGTGGGCCCTTTAAAAAGGAGCTTAGAAGTCAAGAGACTGGAGGCAGCAGAAGTGTGTTCTCTTTGTTGTTGATCTTGAAGAAGCTGCTGTGGATTTTGCCAGGCTTATGTGAGTTTGCAAGCAGGTCCTTCACTAGTCAAACCTCCAGATGAGAATGTAGCTTTTAGGTTTTGAGTCATAATTGGAAAGACTTTCTTTATTCTAAGATTATAAAAAATTTCTGCATGTTTTCTTCAACTTTTGAGATTCTATTTTTGTACCCTTAAAAGTCTTTGATCTATTTGGAATTTAATTTGGCTTGAGGTGCAAAAAATGGATAAAATTTGTTTTTTAAAATTTGTTTTCTCCAGATGGCTGTCCAGATATCTCAGTACTCCTTATTTAGTGTTTCAACTTATCCCCCTTTGGTCTGAGAGGATATTTTTTCATGAATTCCCTTATGTATTGGGATTATCTTTTTTTTTTTAAGATTTTATTTATTTATTTGACAGAGAGAGAGAGAGAGAGATCACAAGTAGGCAGAAAGGCAGGCAGAGAGAGAGGGGGAAGCAGGCTCCCTGCTGAGCAGAGAGCCTGATGTGGGGCTCGATCCCAGGACGCCGAAATCACGACCTGAGCTGAAGACAGAGGCTTAACCCACTGAGCCACCCAGGTGCCCCATATTGGGATTATCTAAACTTTTAATATTTTAGTAGCATAATTTCTTGAATGTAATTTGGTACATTATTTCTTTGAACTTTTTAGGGGGGCGCTATTTCTTAGAAGTCAGGAATTTTAACTGGTCTTCTTTATATCTCCGTAATTTAGCCCACTGATTAGAATACAGAAGACCCTCAATGAAGGCTAATTGAAGGAATGAATAATGGCATTCATGCAATGCAGAATGTGACTTATGGAATGCTTTTGCACAATGTTAACCTTCCTTAGCCAGCAGCTGAATCACAGTTTAGGGAATTATGATTTTGGGGCTCAAACTCTGTCCCTACAAATGAGTCTATGGATATATACTCAGTGCATATCTGTAGATTTATGATTGTTATCTTGACCAGTAGAACCAAAGAGAAATGAAGTCTGTAGCCCTGTGTTTATATTTCTACCCTGCAGTTGAGAGAAAGCAAAATAAACTTGACTGCAATAAGTAATCATTTGCATTTATTAGGGGTAATGGTAATCACTTAATGCTCAAACCTCTAGTTTCCATGGGAAGAAATTTCCCTCTTGACTTACCACTTACTCCAACCTAGGAAGGAACCCACAGAGTTACCGTGAGTTATCTATCTAGGGAGTTTGAGAGAGGAACTGGACATACAAAGCCTAGCCGTTTTCTCATACTGTGTGTCTGTATATGTGTGTATGTATGTGTGTTCAACCGCGTAGAGGAAGCACATATTCTAATCTGATTTTCTTAAAAAAATTTTTTTTGATTCAGGGGCGCCTGGGTGGCTCAGTGGGTAAGCCTCTGCCTTCAGCTCTGGTCATGATCTCGGGGTCCTGGGATTGAGCCCCGCATTGGGCTCTCTGCTCAGCGGGGAGCCTGCTTCCCCTTCTCCCACTCCTCCCTGCCTCTCTGCCTACTTGTGATCTCTCTCTCTGTGTCAAATAAATAAATAAAATCTTAGAAAAACAATTTTTAAATTTAAATTCAATTAAATTAACATATACTATATTATTAGTTTCAGAGGTTGAATTTAGTGATTCATTAGTTGCTTACAACATCTAGTGCTCATTCCACCAAGTACCCTCCTTAACGCCCATCACCCAGTTAGCTCATCCCCCCGCCTCCCCGGCAGCAACCCTCAGTTTGTTCCCTATAGTTAAGAATCTCTTCTGATTTTTCTCCGTTTTCTTCTTATTTTATTTTTCCTTCCCTTCCCCTACGTTCATCTGTTTCAATCTTAAATTCCACCTGTGAGTGAAATCATGTGGTGTTTGTCTTTCTCTGACTGATTCCGTTTAGCATAATGCCCTCTAGTTCTATACTCGTTGTTGCAAACAGCAAGATTTCATTGTTTTTGATGGCTGAATGGTATTCCAGTGTGTGTATAAACTACATCTTCTTTATCTGTTTATCGACACCTGGGCTATTTCCATAGTTTGACTATTGTGGACATTGCTGCTGTAAACATTGGGGTGCATGTGTCCCTTCGAATCAGTATATTTGTATCCCTTGGATAAATACCTAGTAGTACACTTGCTGGGTAGCTCTATTTTTAACTTTTTTTTTTAATTTTAATTTTTATTTATTTGACAGAGAGAGATCACAAGTAGGCAGAGAGGCAGGCAGAGAGAGAGGAGGAAGCAGGCTCCCCGCTGAGCAGAGAGCCCGATGCGGGGCTCGATCTCAGGACCCTGAGATCATGACCCGAGCTGAAGGCAGAGGCTTAACCCACTGAGCCTCCCTGGGGCCCCTCTATTTGTAACTTTTTGAGGACCCTCTATACTGTTTTCCAGAGTGGCTGCACCAGCTTGCATTCCCACCAACAATGTAGGAGGGTTCCCCTTTATCTGCATCCTTGCCAATATCTGTGTTTCCTGACTTCTTAATTTTAGGCATTCTGACCAGTGTGAGGGGGTATCTCGAATTGTCTAATCTGATTTTCTCTGTGTTTTTCTGAAGTAGGAATTGTACGAACAGGTGGTAGCATTTGCGTGAAGGGGTCTTGGCGACTGCATCCCTTCAGTGCTCGATGTTCCTGGTGACCAGGTAGGCCTGCGTTTGCTGCACTGCATGAGACTGAGGGAATGAATTTCTCTCTCTCCGCAGCTGACACACACCTAAGCCATGTCTTTTGACCTGGACTGGCCTTTGCCGGTGATCCTGCTGAAACTCTGATCTCTGTCTCTTGTTCAGCAACTGGTTTGGAATTTGGGCTGAGTAAAGGGTTCTATTTTATGGGCTTCTTCAAGCCTTATCAGTGTTTAATCTGAATTTATTTATTTATTTATTTATTTATAGATTTTATTTATGTACTTGAGAGAGAGAGAGAGAGCAAATGAGAGAGAGAACGTGAGCGGGGGAGAAGGGCAGAGGCAGAGGGAGAAGCAGACACCCCGCTGTGTGGGAGCCCCACGTGGACTCGATCCCAGGACCCTGACATCATGACCCGAGCCGAAGGCAGATGCTTTACCAACTGAGCCACCAGGCGCCCCTAATCTGAATTACTTTAATTGTAGTCTTCCCTTGACCGCCTCCTTAAACTCTTTTGAAATTACCTAATTTAACCAATTTTGTTTTAACATATTGTGTGTTGGCTCAGTGTTAAGTATTTAAAATTGAGGTAACTGACTAATTTTGCTAATGGTGGGGTGTGTTTAATGTAGCTTTATATCTCATCTCTATATGCTCGTTGATGGCAGTGCATATTATGTATAGAGGTTCATTCAGTTGTTTCAGAGAATGAGCAGAGCCTGTGAAATTCATTAAATATTGCCACAATAAGAAAAAAGGACAAACCACAAGAGAAAAACAATATGTACATGAGATTTCATCGCAAAGTAGACTGTTTCAGTGTTTATAAATATTCGTCTGTGGAGAGAAGTACATGTATTATAATAATTATGCATTAGTGCCTCATTAGTAGGGGGTTACATCCATGCTGTTTCTTTTTCCTCTAGTGTATTTCTGATAAGTTAGCATTTTTAAAGTCTTATTTAAAATGTAATAAAAACAGAGGAGAGAAAGTGCGTGTATATTCAAGAGTAGATCATTTGTAATTCCTTCAGCTGTGAGAAGAAACATGTTCCATGGGCTTCTGAACCAACAGAGACGATGTAAAATATTGCCTTCCTCATTCAGGACTAGAACCTGATGACTTGAAAGGAGACAAGCAGGTCACATCAGCACAGAACTTTTATTGTTGTTGATGTTTTATTTTTGATGCCATTATATACATTTAAATTCTAGGTCCCTAAATATGATTTTTTAGAAGAGGTCCTTTCCCAATCAGCATTCCCAGAAATGCCTTATTATGCACTTTGTATGTACTTTCAAATTGCAAAATCCATGGATACTTTCAGTCTTTTAAAATTTGACCTTCCTGTCAAATTTCATCTAGTTAACCGATTTCTCCTTTTTGGAGTTCTTTGACCTTTGACCTCTACATTTGGTGCATTACTTATTCTCCTCCAGCCTCTCTGACTGCTGTTTCTCTTTGTTTTTTATGTGGTCCTCTTTATTTTCTTTGTCTATCCCTCATATTCCCCCAGATTCCATTTTTTCTTCTCACTGCTCTTCTCACACTTCATACTCTCCCCAGATGATTGTCTTCGTTCTCATGATTTCCATTATCACTGTCGAATGCTCATGATCCCTCTGTCTATGCTTCTGCGCTACTCAAATCTCTGAGTGTCAGGTTGCCATTTCCATCTGCATACTGGCTCCCTCTCTCTAGCAATCTGGTAGGTACTCAGAACTGACCTGAAGACCAGCTAGATGGCATTCATCATCTTCTTTTGTAAGCTCGCTCTCATTTCTTTATGCTGTCTTAAATGACGGCATCACTATCAGTCACCGAAAGGAGAAGCTTGGAAGCTACCCTTGACAGCTTTCGTTATGCCCTCCTCTCCTGTGTCCATTTGGGCATCACGCTTTGCCAAATATACCTCCCAGCATGCTCTCCGGTCTATCCCATTCTTTGGGTCTGTCTTACCACTTCTCTAGCTGGAGCTCTGGTGATAGACCCTTTGGGCTATTGCAATGGACTCTTGACAGCCCACCTGGCACGTAGTCTTGTCCTGATCAAAGCCACACTCACGCTGCTTCAGAATGCATCACTGGCCCGGCACTGCCCTTCTTAGAACTCATCAATGGCTTCCTATGGCGTGAAGGGTAGGGAGCAAGCTCCTAATGTAGGGTACAAGGCCTGTGATTTGGAAGAAAGAGGAGGGGGAAACTGTTTTTGAGACATGAAGTTAAAACAATATAGGAATGTAAGAAGTAACCCCAAAATTACCCTTCCCCAGGTCCACCCCCCAGGAGTAACCCCTGTTAGAATATAGTTGAAGGTTAAGATTCTTACATGCAAGTTACAGAATATGCTGGCTGATTTAAGCAAGAAAGGAATGTATTTAAAAAGATATATGGTAGCTTTCTGAATCTTGAGAAGGGAGAACAAGATTGGGGATGATGCAGCCAGGAGGGAACAGAGTGCAACATCCAGAATGACACAGAAGCCATCGCTGCCGTGGCCCCAGCACCGCGGCTCTTCTCAGCAGCTCCGTCCGCCCGTCACGGCATCACTGCCACGGACACACGTGTTCCTGGTCCCTGCAAGTCTGGGGTGGCTGCTTTGGTTAGCATAGCCTAGATGTAATGTGAGGGCTTGGAAAGCAGCTGTCTGGGATTTTCAGGGACAAAGTTGCGAAGAGATTACGAGTAGGGACTCTGGAACCCAGTGTCTTGGGTTGCAATTTGTTCCTCTATTTGTTGGTTGTAGCTGTGAGCAGATTCCTTGACCTCTCTGTGTCTCAATTTCCTTTTCCGTGAGGTAGAGGTAATAGTTGTAATTACTCCATGGGATTGTAGTGAAAATGAAATAAGTTAACTTTAGGCGAATTGCTTAAGAAAGTTCCTGATTGAAATCTTACCATTTACGTTGATGTGGGTGGAACCGGAGGGTATTATGCTGAGCAAAATAAGTCAATCAGAGAAAGACTATTATCATATGGCTTCACTGATATGAGGAATATGAGAAAAAGTGCAGAGGACCACAGAGGAATGGAGGGAAAAACGGAATGGGAAGAAATCAGAGAGGGAGACAAACCTTGAGAGGCTCTTAACTATAGGAAACAATCTGAGGGTTGCTGGAGGGCAGAGGGAGTGGCTGGGTGATGGACATTAAGGAAGGCATGTGATGAGCACTGGTTGTTGTATGCAACTGATGAGTTACTGAACTCTACTTCTGAAACTAATGATATTCTATATGTTGGCTAATTGAATTTAAATCAAGTTTCTGATGATAATAAATATATAAAATGTTAGCTATTATTATTATCATTTCAGATTATATAGTGAAACTTGATTCTTCCTGTTAAGACTTAATACAGAAGAGGAAGATTACAGAAATTTAGAAAAGGAGTTCATGCAATGGGCAGCCAGAAAAAATGACAAGTACTCATTATCATAGGTGTCCTTCCAGTTTTTTTACCCCTCCATTTGCAATTAAGACATTTGTGCTTATGGGGTGCCTGGGTGGCTCAGTGGGTTAAAGCTTCTGCCTTCAGCTCAGGTCATGATCTCAGAGTCCCGGGATCGAGCCCCGCATCGGGCTCTCTGCTCAGCAGGGAGCCTGCTTCCCCCTTTCTCTCCGCCTACTTCTCTGCCTACTTGTGATCTCTCTCTCTCTGTCAATTAAATAAATAAAATCTTTAAAAAAATTTATTAAAAAAAAAGACATTTGTGATTGTGCTTGTGAGTGAGTGTGTGTGTGTGTGTGTGTGTGTGTGTGTATCAGTTAGGATACTCAACTCAAACCTAGCTCAAACCGCCTCAGACACAGGGCAGGAATTTATTGGCTTTTGTAATCAAACCACAAAGAGGGAAGACAGGGATGCAGCTAGGTCTCAAGGAGAACCGGAAGCATGGTGTTCAGTGCCACTAACACTCTTTCCATCTCTTACCTCTGTTTCTCTTGGTGTATTATATCATTCTCTCATATCCGATTCTTCTACAAGACTGGGAGCTACCATCTCCGGCAACATCCGGCCTCATATCTTCCAACTTCCCCGTCTTGAGGAAGTGGAAATGTCCTCCCTCTGATGCCTAGGCAAAGAATTCTGGGAACCGGTGTGGGTTGCCTTCGATCTGTCACTGTGGCCGGCTAGGTATTACCAGGGAACATGGAAGCTCCTTCTAAGACCACGTGTTTCAGATTGGGAAAAACATTTTTTCAGAAGAAGTAGCGAAGGAATATTTGGCAGGCAGTTTTTTTTTTTTTTTTAATTTTATTTTTTGGCAGGCAGTTTTATGCATTTTTAAATTAATCCCCATGGCAAGCTAAAAATTCCTTTATGTTAAAAAAATCTGTTTTTAAATTAGAAATAAAAAGCGCACGTAGCAGAAGTGTTAGGTGCTGATTTTTAAAACCTTGCAGATCAGCAGTGTGTTGACCTGGGCTGCTGGGTTAACTTGTACAATTTCTTGGAATAGACGCCTATCATCTTTCAGTTGTTGAGTATCCTGGGTTGCAAGGGAGCTTTAAAAAAACTGTTACTATTTGCAACCATTTATCTGTGTGAATCAATTCTCTGCTACCAAAACAGAATACAACAAAACAAACAAAAGGATACAAAACAAAATGCCGGGATACTGCTATGACTGGCTGTCATCTGCCACTCCTGATTTCTCATTTCAACCCAACTGCTGGGTGTTCTACATTGATTGACTGCATATTAAGTAAATATTTTACATCTTAATTTATAAAATTAATAAATCAATTAGTAATATAATTAATAAGTAATAATTATAAAATGTATGCTAGAAATACTGCATTCAGATTTTTTATTTTCTGGTAGGATTTCATTTGAAAGGATTCGACTGCTCAAATTTGAAAACTAGTGTATTAGAGCAGGGGTTAGCAAAGTTTCTGTAAAGGGCCATATAGTAAATAGTTTAGATTTTGCGGGCCATATGATCTCTTTTGCAGTGATTCAGTTCTGCCATGGTAGCGTGAAAGCTGCAATAGACAATATATAAATGAACTATGGTGACTGTTCCAATAAAACTTTATTTACAAAAACTGGAGGCAGACTGGATTTGGCCAGTGGGCTGGACTATAGGTTGCCAAACCCTCTGTAATATAGCTTTTGCCCTAATCAGATAGATTGGACTCTAAAGACTAGTTATGTGGTTACCTTTAATGGAGGGAGGAAATGAGCTTCCCTGTCATTCTGTAGTAACAGTTACTTTCAAGAGGGGTCGTCTTAAAAAGTTCTGATTTTAGTTAAAATTACCTTGCTGATAGCTTAATTGAAATTGTTTGGTCACATTGTTTTTGAGATCCACCAACTTTAAATTAGCCCCAGGATGCAGCGTTTTATATGTTCTTCCATGTAAAATAATCTGGAAGAGTTCATATGCCCTATATTTGATGATAATTATCTTTTATGGTGGAGGTTTACTCATTAACTAATCTTTACTTCTAATCTCATTTGCAAGAGTAAGTGACGAGTTCAAACTAGGCCTACTAATCCAATCTTCCAAATTGATGCTTCTTTTTCTTTTGCTCACAATAGCTTTTATCATCTGAAAAAGGGCCGGAATAAATGTATCATTTGTCACTAGCTAAAAACTGTCATCATTAACTTGATTAATCAAATGCTGCTCTTAAAGATGGATTGAAACATAAAATAGCCAACCTGGTCCACATAATGAAGAGATTAATTTGACACCTAAGACAACCAATTTAGTTTTACTCAATGATCATGCTTTATTTAGAAAGCCATCAATTAGTACATTTTTGCTTCATGTACTGTTTTGTCTTTCTAACAAGAAACGGTGATTTCCTCAAAAGTTAATCTGCTTCCCTTAACCGTTAAAGGATATTTATCTTAGCACTCTTAAATTCCAAAATGTGAAACTCTGTCTTAGGAGTAAAGAGAAAAATAATGATGGATTAAAAAGCTTACAATGGAAGTCTTTAGTTTAGGATATTGGTGATTTTCTTTTTGTAAGATGATTAGGGTTATGGTAGTAGAAGTCACAGCCAGGGAGACCCAGAGGCCTCTATTCTTACTTCTTTTGGATGGAGATTAAAATGGGACTGTGTATCTGTACTGAGTTGTAAATTGTGCACTAACTCGTGAAGAAGTTAATTAGATTTTACTGCTTTTTTTGTGTATGTGGTGGCTGGGAGAGATTTTTGGCAAAGTAAAAAGAGTATGAAGTCACAGTATCCGTTTTCTTTATATGATTGATACTTACAGCAACAGAGAGAGCTGTATTCATGAGGTTTATGTGGCATATGGGTTTTTTAATCATCTCCTGTTGAGTAGCATTTCTTATTATGGTGGGAAGAAATAGCCGCAAATATTTCATTAACTAACTTTGGGCAAATGATGCTTTCTGGACGTGGCGTTTACTGTGAATGAGCAGTTGGATTTGATGTTTAAAGGCTTCTCACTCGGATTAGATTTCAAATGCTAGACTCGAGGAATTTTTAAAAAGAAAGTGATCCTATTTCATTAATAGTTGATGGACGTTTACCATTTGAAAGGCTGATGTGTTTTAGAACCTATTACAAGTTATTATATGGCATGCCATTTATGGATTTGACTGATTGTTGAAATCTGTTTTGTTTTGTGTCTTATTTTTTTGTGGGGAGGGGCCTTGGCAGAATGCTATGCGTGTGACGTATTTCTTGCCTATGTGTTTCTTCTCAGGTGTGTCAGCCTCCTGGTGCTTGTGGAAGCTTCGCAGAATTCCAGGGGACTTTCAACATGCACAAGGAGACTGCAGGTGGTAGCCCAAGCTAGACTTCCCTGATTCTGTAACTCATTGTGTAGGCTTTCTCCCTGCTGATAAAGCAGGATAACAATCAGAAAGTGGCAATTCAACATTCCTTAAGCCCCCAGTACCGTGGGCCACACTGGTGTTTAAAGATCTTAGTGCATCTTCTGTCTCCATCAAGACAGGAGTTCTTGGAGGCTGCTCGGGGTTGGGTCCATAATAGAAGCGGCCAAGACTTCCCTTGTTGCTGTTTGAAGGAGAGCATGTAAAGAACAAACATTTCAAAATTGTGGAATGGATTTTAGAGACCTGTTTCCCAAGAGGACGACTGTGGACTGGGAGCCAGGACTACTGTGTTCTAGGCCTCTTGCCACCACTAAGTAGTCCTGTCACCTTGGGCAAGTTTCCCTGCTCTTTGAGAGGTTAGAAAAGTATAGATTTATTGCTCCGATAGAGAGTGGGCAACATGAGAGGACAACATGAGAAGAATACATGAATATTTTAATAGTGTTCAGAGGCATAAGCATGAACAGTTGTAGAAAATATGTACTTGAGGGGAAAATAAGTCTGTCATTGAGAATGGATTCCCACAAAGCTGAAAGAATCTGTTAAGGATTGATGGCTTGACCTTCAACCCATCCATGTATTTTTCATTTCTTAAAAGCAAAAACATCTCTCCCATTCCCCTTCCTGCTGCCCTTCCTCCTGATTACAGAAGATTTTTCTTTTGTAGAAAATTTGGAAAATACAGATGATTACAAAGAAGAAGTGAAAAAAAATTTAACTACCCAGAATTCAAGCCCTTAAGATTTTAATATAACCTTACTGCTTCTTTCCTCTATAGGTGTATGTGAATGTGTGTGTGCACATAATTGCAATCCTGCTGAATGTAGTTTTTCCAGTGTATTGTTTTAATTTAATAATATCCTGTGAACATTTTCTCACCTTCAGTGTTCTTCTAAAATATAATTTTAACTAAGTGCATAGTATTCCAGAACATGCTACTCATTTAAAAGAGTTTCTTTCCCATTACGAAATGTTCTTTGGCAGCAAATTTGGAAAACATAGAAAGAGAGAAAGAAGAAAAATAAAATCAACGATAATTTAATTGGTCAAAGAAATCAGTCTTCTGGTCTGTTTTTCTATGCATTTTCAGTATATTTATAATTTGTCTTCTGCCTTTTAACAGTATGACATAGATATTTTCCTTTATTATGGAAATTTATCTTACATATGTTTAACATTAAAATGTATAGTTATGTTTGGTATCGTACAATCTTCGTAATTAAATATTTCCATGTGGTTATGTATTTAGCATACGCAATTATGTGCAATTCATGCACTTGACATATTTATTGAGAGCTTATGATGTAGTAGACACTTGGTGTATACTTGTGAACAGAGGAGATGATGGTACAGATTATGTATGAGTGGTAGTAAATATTCTTTCATAATCTTTTTGTTTCCATTACCAATGTGTCTTGACCACACGAACTAGTATTTTGATCCTGTTGTGATCCTGGCGTTTCAGATTTACCACTGGGGCAACCTTGGATTGTTGTCAGTTTTTTCCTGCAAGAATTGTGATGAATATCCTTATAGCCAATTATTTTTTCACATTCTTAATTATTTCCCTATGACAGTTTTCTGGAATGTAGTGCCTCGATTAAAAAGCATACGTATTTTTAAGACTGTTGCTATCTACTTTCAAGATGCTACCCAGAAAGTTTGTATCGATTTTCACTCCTAACTACAATGATCGAGGGCCATTTTTCCTAGGTGAAAATGGCATTTCATTGTTGCTTTAATTTTCATGTCTTGCTTTTGTACCAGAAAGTCCCCCTGCCTCCCATCACTCCTCAGTAATTGCATTTAACAATCTTGATGCCTCATCTAGGTGAAAATTATTTATTCTTGTGAAAACAATGTAAGGGTCAACTCTTTCCCTCCTAAATAGCTAACCAGTGGTCCCAGCACCATTTACGGAATAACTAATCCTTTCCACACTGATTTGAACAACCGGCTGGGTATATGCTTAGTTGTATTGCTGGGGTTTCGGAAGCACTTACGTGTTTACTGTGCAGTTACTGCTCAGTTTTGTGTTTAATAGCACATATTCCTTCCTTTTTAAAATTTTCCAGTCTTTTCTTTGATTGAATTTTTGATTCTTTCAGATGCCCCCTTTCTCTTTATTCAGGTATGTTCTCTATTTAGTTTTTTAAATGGAAGTGGCCGTGTTTGCAACTATTCCTGGGACAGGGAAAATAAGGTCAAACAGCCGAGAGGGAGCCTAACTCCGCTGTCTCCGCCAGCCTTTTCTCATTGGCTTTATAGTCTCCAGAAGTGTCTCCTTGTTTTGCTTTGCAGGTGGCACATTTCCTCTGCTTCTGGTACCGCACTGGATTAAAAAACATATTTATTCTGTAATTGTTGGGTTTTGGGGAAGGAGCAGAGGTAAACATGTCATTTATCATCCATCGGAAATAAGAATTTTCAGCCTTTTTTTTTTTTTTTTTTTTTTTTTTTTTTTTTAGGAAAATCAGCATAGCACAGGAGCTCTTAAAGGGAGTAAACATACAGAAGTCAATGTCAGGCTGCTCAGCAGCTCAGGCCTGTCAAAGAAATATGCACAAGTACATTCCCAGCATTTAGATCACTGAAGCTTTGCCACAAGCTTTAAACATGTAATTGTTACTGCCAGACTCGAAGAGGAAGACAAGAAAGAGAATTTGGACATTTGGGGCATGTTTGTTCTTTTAGCAGCAGTAACTTGGCCAGAATGTTTCTGGATGACGTATGTAGCAAATGCCTCGGGCACCGTGTGTCAGGTCTCCTCAGCCCACCTCTGTTTATGGCTCAACTGCAGTGGACAGCTCCATTCAGGTCACCACTCACCTTGTGTTGACGACACCGTGCTCCACATGTGTCTTCTCTCTTCCGGTGGCTTTCTCTGATGCCACAGGCGCCTGTTCAGTCCCTGTGCAAGTCCCAGGGTGTGGGGATGTGAACACTCACATCCCAGGGTGTGGGGATGTGAAGCTCAGCCCTCGACCAATGGGGGACAGAACACAGTGGATAAATGCTCCAGCCTCCTGTCTTTGGGGTAGAGAGTTCGGGGTGGGGTGGTCATTGTGTATGTTTCTCAAATGGCCCTGACTTGATCAGTTCCTCATTGCCCATAGTAGGGAGGTTGGTAATGCAGACATTTTGGGGTTTCCTTCTTTCTTTTCTTACTCTCCTGGTTCCCTTCCCCTTGTTCCTTGGAATCGCCTTCCGAGAAATCGCTTGTAACCATGGGCTTGTCTCAGACTGCTTTTGATGGAACCCAAATGAGGACTATATCATTAAGTGTCTACTCTAGAATTTTAATGAAGTTTTGAGGTTGAGATGTTTTAGTGGCTGGCCTTGCCTGCATGGAGGGTGTAGAAAAAGAATAAGGAACACCACTGGGGTTCTCATATTTTATTGACCTTTGGTAACATTATCACATGTGAGAGCGTAACTGCTGAGACATTCTAGTTTTTCAGCATCCCAGGACCACAGCAGTGTAGACAATGAGAGCAGGGATAGAGGAAGTAGCTGCTAGGTGTTGTGTGCTTTCTATAGGGCGCTTTGTGTGGATTACATTTAGTCCCCTGAATAAACCTTCAATGTGGAGATTAGAATCCTCACTTTACAAAAGTCTGAGGATAAAACAATTAAATGACTCGCCTAAGGCCACAATATCCCATAAATGGCAGATTTAGCCACTAGGAATTCTACTTCAAAACCCCAGCTTTAGGAGTATCTGGAGGGCTCAGTTGGTTGAGCATCTGTTCAACTCAGGTCATGATCTTGGGGTCCTGGGATTGAGCCCCATGTCAGGCTTCCTGCTCAGTTCCCTCTGCGCCTTGCCTGACTCACGCTCTCTTAAATAAAATCTTTAAAAAAAAAACAAACCCATGCTTCATAACTTCACTAGTATAAATTTTAAATGGATAATGTTATATATAATTCACTTACATGTTCAATATTTAAAAACTTTATGTTAATTATAAATATTATTGAAATTCTTTTTTTAAACTTTATTTATTTGACACAGAGAGAGAGAGAGATCACAAGTAGGTAGAGGCAGGTAGAGAGAGAGGGGGAAGCAGCCTCCCTGCCGAGCAGAGAGCCCGACGTGGGGCTCGATCCCAGGACCCTGAGATCATGACCTGAGCCGAAGGCAGAGGCTTTAATCCACTCAGCCACCCAGGCACCCTGTTGTCAAAATTCTTACTCAAACTAATATGTGTACGTGGTACAGAATTTGAAAATCTGAGAAGGTATGCAGTGAAAGGCTTATCTCCCTCCCACCTCCGCTCTAGGCCTGTATAGGAGGCATCAACTGTTATGGTTTCTTGTACATTCTTCCACAGTTATGCTCTATGTATATGTATTGTTTTATTTTTAATTTTTACATGTCATGCACATTACCCTTTTCTTATCTTTGCTATTTTCACTTAAAATAGCTTAGAGATCCTTTCATTTGGTTCACAGAAAGTTGACTTATTATTTTTAACTGCTGCAGAGTGTTCTATCCTATGGATGTATCCTAATCTATATTATCTGTTAAATTTTATCATATAAAAAGTTAATACTTTTTGATATCTTTGAAACAATTATTTAAAAATTATTTTTGGGGCATCTATGTGTCAGTCAGTTAAGCATCTGACTCCAGACCTAGGCTCAGGTCATGATCTCAGGGTAATGAGATCAAGCCTCAAGCTGGTCTCTGCACTGGGCATGGAACCTGCTTAGGGTTCTCCCTCTCCTTCTGCCCCACCCTCTTCATGCACTTGCTCTATTAAAAAAAATTATTCTGAAACAAATTAGTGGCAAAAATTATAACTTACAAAATATAAGGAATGTTCTCTAAAAACCAACAATAAATGATGCTTTTATCTGTAATGTATATCAAATTTTGAAATAAGTAGAATTTAAATTCCTTTCAATTAGATATCTCTGTGTCTCAGTCTCTCTTTCTCTCCCCCACCCTTGATAACCAGCTTTTAAAATGATGATATGCTTACTCTCAGAAGTCGGGATTGAGTTTGGAACTTGTGGTCAGTGTCCCTTTAATTCCATTTCTGTTAGTTTAGAGGTCTTTCAGAAGCAGGCATAAATTTCAGAAACTGGGTTTTAAAAATTCACATAGAGATAACGTAGATATATTGGTTACAGATTTTTTCAGGTTGCATGAAAAATCAAAATACATACATAAGATAACTCTGGTAATTCATGCTTATAGTCATAAAGCCCTCCTAAAATTTGTGTTCAGAGCAAACCTACTTCTATGACTAAAGGAAGTTTCCAGAGTCTCCTAATGAAACCAACTAAAAAAAATTCAGAGTTATTCATATTATCTTTTATTCTCTCCTGTTTTGGAATTATGCTGGAATAGCCACACTCAAGCCCACTTTTTAAAAAGCTGTTCATTAATGGAAAACATTTTCCACAGACACATATGTATTTTTCTTTTTTTTTTTTTTACATATGTATTTTTCTTAATTGAACTTTTAATTTAGGGACAATTGTAGGTTCTGGTACAGTTATGAGAAAAATACAAAGAGATCCCACATACCCTGACCTAGTTCTCTTCAACAGTAACATCTTGCAAAACTATCAATTACAATATCACAACCAGGATGTTGACATTGATACAGTCAAGTTACCAAACATTCACATCACCACACCTGTCCTTCTGTTGCCCTTTTCTAACCACATCTACTTCCCTCCCACTGCTGTCCTTTCTTTAACTCCTGGCAACCACTCAGCTGTTCTCCATTTCTATAATTTTGTCATTTCAGGAATGTTCTATAAAAGTAATCATATTGCACCTACATACATTTTTTATGGGCTTCTTCAGAAATCACAGCTAAATTCATAGATAATATTCCTAAATTGACATGACA
This sequence comes from Nasua narica, assembly GCA_028533885.1. Lineage (NCBI taxonomy): Eukaryota > Metazoa > Chordata > Mammalia > Carnivora > Procyonidae > Nasua > Nasua narica. The sequence goes on along the minus strand of CM052798.1, from coordinate 68,157,962 downwards.
CATTTTCTGTGTCACATTGGTTTGATTTTTTAAAAAAGAAAACAAATCATCCCTTAAATATTCAACATTTTCATTTATAGAGACTCATTCAAACCTACCAAATTAGATTGGGTTCCCCAGAAACTGACTCAGAGGGGGAGGCTTGTGTATAGAAGGTCCCCTAGGCTTGGTCTCAGGAGATACACCCATAAGGAAGTGTGTGAGGTGGGCTTGGGCAACAGGGGGACTGCCCCACAGTAGGATTGCAGCTGAGGCCTCAGTAAACTTTACCAGGAGCTCTGAAACCAGATGGTTGTCCCAAATTGAGAGAAGGGGACTAGACCTATATATTTCTTCATATATACTTTAGAATCAGCTTACAGATTTCTACTAGTGATCCTGCTGGGATTTTGATTTGATATTGTTTTGAATCTATAAATCTATTTGGTGGGAATTGACACATTCAGAATATTGAATCTTCTAATCATTAAATTTGTGTATCTGTATTTAGCTATGTCTTTCTTTCATCAGTGCTTTTTTTTTTTTTAAGATTTTATTTATTGGGGCGCCTGGGTGGCTCAGTGGGTTGAAGCATCTGCCTTCAGCTCAGGTCATGATCTCAGGGTCCTGGGATCGAGCCCCACCTCGGGCTCTCTGTTCGGCAGGGAGCCTGCTTCCCCCCTCTGTCTCTGCCTGCCTCTCTGCCTACTTGTGATCTCTCTCTCTCTGTCAAATAAATAAAATCTCTTAAAAAAAAAGATTTTATTTATTTATTTGACAGAGAGGGACACAACTAAAGAGGGAGCACAAGCAAGGGGAGTGGGAGAGGGAGAAGCAGGCTTCCCATCAAGCAGAGAGCCTGATGTGGGGCTGGATCCCAGGACTCTGGGATCATGACCTGAGCCAAAGGCAGACGCTTAACGACTGAGCCACCCAGGTGCCCCTCCTTAGTGTTTAGTAGTTTTCAACATCTGTACATATTTTGTTAAATTTATATCCAAGTATTTCATGTTTTTGGTGATAGTGTAAATGGTACTTCTTAAAACTTCAGTTTTGAGTTGGTCATTGCTACTATGTATTGTCCTGTGATCTGGCTAAACTGACCCATTGGTCCTACTAGCTTTCTCGAAGATTCTTTAAATTTTCTCTTTAAATGAACATTGATATCATCTGTAGAGAGTGTGTGGTTTTATTTCTTCCTAATTAGTTTGGCTTTTATTTCTTTTTCTTGCTTTCTCTCACTGGCTGTTCTGCGTTTCAGTGTTGACTAGAAATGGTGAGGGCAGATACATTTCTGCCTTGTTTCTGATTTGGGGAGGAAACATTTAATCTTTCTTTTCTTCTTTCGTTTTTTTTGGGGGGGGGCGTGTGTGTGTGTGTGTGTGTGTGTGTGTGTGTGTGTGTGCAAAAGCTTTATTGTTTCTGCTTGGTCCAGGCTTGGGGGGCCCCAGGGAGGTCAAAAACTGCCTAGCCGCTGCAGGGAGAGCCTCAGCCAGAGGCCCTGACACCAGAGGTGTGGGTGCCGGAGAGGCCCCTCAAAGCCTGCCCCGGTCTGGGGGCTCCTAACCCTGCTGGAGGTGGGCGTTTGGAAGAGACGCCCGCCGGCCCAGCGTGGGGGCGGCCCGCCCCCCTGGTGAGTCAGGTGTTCGCCACCTTCTGGAGGAGCTTCACCTGCGGACCCAGGCGGCGCTTCTGCGGGAAGCCCGAGGGCCCGAGGGCCCGGC
>CM052798.1:68127297-68155759 GCA_028533885.1 Nasua narica | reverse complement strand
GATGGTTGCGGACGTTGGGACTGGCCCCGAGGTTGCGGGGTGACGGGAGGCTGGAGGAAGGGGGCCTGGGACTCCTCCGTCCGCGCACTGTCGAGGCAGGACGCAGATCCCCGGGGCCGCCGGTGCACTAGCTGAACACATCTGGTCTTTGACCCTTATGGGTGGTGGAGGCGACAGGTGTTTTGTAGATGCCCTTGAGTAGAGCGAGTTTCTCTTCTGTTTCTGGTTTGCTGAAGGTTTTTTTTGGCGAATGGACGTTGAATTTTATCGGATTTTTGTTCTGCTGCTACGGAGATGATCACAACAGTTTCTTTAGTCTTTTGGTAGGATGAATAACGTTGGTTGATTTTTCAAATATTTAGCCTTGCATTCCTGGGATAAACTCTCTTTGACGATGCGATGTTTATTTTACAAATGTTCTGCTGGATTTAATTTGCTAATATTTAGAGATGATCATTGTGTGTATATCCAGAAAGATAATGGTTTGATGTAATATCTTTGCCTGGTTTGGGTATCAGGTAATGGGTAGCTTATAAAATGAGACAGGAAGTGCTCGTTTCTCTTCTATTTTTTGGAAGCGTTTGTGTAGAATTGATATTTTTGATGTTGTTTCTTTCTTAAGAGTTTGAGAAATTTTTGCCAGTAAGGGCACCTGGGCCTGTGGTTTTCTTTGTAGGAAGTTTTAAACTACAAATTTATTTTCTTTGATAGATGGTAGGAAAATTCAAATTATCTATTTTTGAGTGAGCTTTGGTAATTTGTGTTTTTTAAGGACTCTATTTCATCTTTTTTGTCAAATGGCCATAAGTTTGTAGTACTTATTATCTGATGACTGTATGATCCTTAGTGATGTCTCCTTTTCTATTTCTGGTATTGGTAATTTGCATCTTCTCTCATTTTTTCTGAATTTGGTGGGAGTTTTATCAATTTTATCCATTTTTTTTTTTAAGGAATTAGTTTTGTGTTTCATTTTTTTTTTTTGGCTTTTTTTTTTCATTTTCAAATTTATTGGTTTCTGCTCTTAACCTTATTTTTTTTCTGCTTGCTTTGTGTTTAATTTGCAGTTCTTTTTTTTCTTTCTTAGGATGGAAACTTAGATCATTGATATGAGATCCCTCTCTTTTTTTTCTAATGAAAGCGTTTAATACTATACCTTTCTCTTTATGCCTTCTTTTTGCTGCATCTCACAAAGTGTCTATGTTGTATTTTTGTTTTCATTTACTTAATATTTTCTTATTACTCTTTGAATTTTCTCTTTGACCAGTGGGTTATTAAGAAGTACATTGTTTAATTTCCAAATATTTGAGGGGAGTTTTTAGGTATATTTCTGATTTTGATTTCTAGTTTAATTCTGTCATTGCCAGAGAATATACTTGATGTCATTCCAATTGTTTCAAATTCAAGGGGGGGGGGGATGATTTATAGCTTGGAATATTTTTTGGTGAATGATCCATGTGCACTTAAAAGAATGTGTATTCTGTTGGTGTTGGGTGTCAATAATGTTGGTTAATAGTATTGTTCCTGTCTCCTGTATCCTTACTGAGTTTCTGGTTTTCTTTTAATTACTGACGAAGTCACTGGTGTTGGAGTCCCTGTTTATAATTGTGTATTTGTCCTTTTACCTCTGTCAGTTTTTGCTTATGTATTTTTAAAGCTCAGCTATTATTTACCTCTGTCAGTTTTTGCTTATGTATTTTAAAGCTCAGCTATTAGGTATGTAAATATCTAGAAAAATAGTATTTTTCTTAGTAAATTGACCCTTTTATCATTTAATGTCTTTGTTAATCCCTTGTTTTGCACAAGTAGGCAGAGAGAGAGGGGGAAGCAGGCTCCCTGCTGAGCAGAGAGCCCAATGTGGGGCCCGATCCCAGGACCCTGAGATCATGACCTGAGCTGAAGGCAGAGGCTTTAACCCGCTGAGCCACCCAGGTGCCCCTGCATTCTTTGGTGTTAGTATAGCCACTTCAGCCTTTTAATTAATTTTTTATTAAAGTATAATTAAAGTGTTATATTTCAGGTATACAGTATAGTGAGTCAACGTTTCTGTACATTAGTCAATGGTCATCAAGACAAGCATACTCTTAATCACTTTCACCTGTTTCCCCTATCCCTCCCCCCCCCCCTTATGATCCCTCCCACTCTCTGGCTCCAGCCTGCTTTTGATGATTGTTTTGCAAGATAGATATAGTTTCATTCCATACTGTTAGTCTCCTTCTGTCTTTAGGTTTAAAGTGAGTTTCTCGTAGGCAGCATGTAACTGGGCTTTCCTTTTTTTTTTTTAAATCCCATTTTACCAAATGGTTTCTAAAATGGCAAATTTATGGAATTATATCTACCATTTTGCTAGTGGATTTTGTTTGTTCCATTATCTTTTTTCGAGGGGGTCTGCTTTTTCATTGAGTAGTTTTGTTTTTTTTTTATTTTTTTAATATTTTATTTATTTGACACAGAGATCACAAGTAGGCAGAGGCAGGCAGAGAGAGGGGGAAGCAGGTTCCCGCAGAGCAGAGAGCCCGATGCCGGGCTTGATCCCAGGACCCTGAGATCATGACCTGAGCCGAAGGCAGAGGCTTTAACCCACTGAGCCACCCAGGCGCCCCCTTGAGTATCTTTTAAAACTGTGCTTTAAGGGCGCCTGGGTGACTCAGTTGGTTAAACGTCTGCCTTCACCTTGGGTCATGATCCCAGCGTCCTGGAATTGAGCTACACATTGGACTCCCTGCTTGGTGGAGGGCCTGCTTCTTCCTCTCCATGCCACTACCCCTATTTGTGCTGTCAAATAAAATCTTAAAAAAAAGCAAAAGAAAAGACAACTGTGCTTTATCTCCATTTTTGGCTTACTATATATACTTTAAGATTTTCTTTGTTGTCCTACTGTTGACAATATACATATTTAAATAATCACAATCTGTCTTGAAATATTATCATACCAATACACATATTGCACGAAAACTTTACAACAGCATACTCCTAATCTGTCTCTCTTGACTTGGAGTTGCTTACTTCTGCACAATTATCATATATTTTACTTTTACATATACTGCACTGTAAACTCTCAATTCACTACTGGTATTTTAAATTTAGACAGTTATCTTCTAGAGCTAATGAGAAAAATCTTTTACATTTACCATTGTTTTAATCACCTAGAAATATAATTTCATTGTGTGGATTCAAATTTCTGATGTTCTTTAGTTTTTCAGTAATAAGGAATAGGACATTTCTTACAGTGCAGGTCTGCTGGTAATGAAGTCCCTCAGCTTTTTTTTTTTTTTTTTAAGATTTGAAAGAGTGTGCACATGAGTGGGGCAAGGGGCAGAGAGAGACTCTTTAAACAGACTCCTGAATGAGTGGGGAGAGCAACATGGGGCTGAATCCCACAACGCGTAAGATCGTGACCTAAACTGAAACCAAGAGTTGGACCCTTACCTGACCTGAACCACCCAGGTGCTCCCCCTCAGCTTTTGTTAGATATTTTCACTGTGTGTAGGATTCTGAGGAAATAGGTTATTATTATTTTGCCTTTTCAGCATTTTAAAGATGTCACTCTGTTATCTCTATTTTATAGTTTATGATAAAAAGTCTGGTATATTTAATATCTTTTTTCCTCTATATATATTAGGTCTTTTTTCCTCCAGCTTTCTTTTGCTTTCCAAATTCCTCTTCTTCTTTGGTTTTCAACAGTTTGAGTATGATGTGCTTGGAAGTGTGTGCCTCGTTTGTGTGTGTGTGTGTGTGTGTGTGTGTGTGTGTGAGTGTAAGTGAAGACTGTTATAGTGTTCATGATTTGGGGAGATTTTCTGAGTTTCTTTGATCGATGGTTTGCCACCTTTCATGATTTTAAGAAAATTCTTGGCTATCATCTTTCCAAATATTTCTCTAGATTGTTTTATTCCTCCTTTTCTGGTATGTTAGGTCATTTGTTATTGTTCCATAAGTCTTTAGATGTTCTCTTTTATTCATGCTTTTTTCTTTTGATTTTTGGGTAATATCTGTTGACCTGACCTTAAGTCCGTGGATTGTTTCCTTGGCTGTGTTGATTCTGTTGATGAACCTGTGGAAGGCTTGTTTTATCTCTAATACCAGATTTTTATTTTTACAACATTTTTATTTTTCTCTTTCTTATAGCTTCCAACTCTGCTGAAATTTGCCATATGCATGTTGTCCACCTTTTCTATCAAAGACTTTTCTATATTAATCCTAGTCTGATAGTTGTAACATCTGAGTCTGATACTGTTGATTCCTGTGTCTCTTTATAGTACATTCCTCTCCCCTCCATTTGCTTTTAGTGTGCCTTGTAATTTTTGATTGGATGTTGGGCATCATATGTAGACTAGCAGAGACTGAGGTAAGTACTATTTATACCTGGAAATCTGCACACCTCTCATAATGCTACATCATTAGTTTGTGTATGTGGTGCTGGAGTAAGTTGATATAATCAGGAGCTGAGCTGGGTTTAACATATGTCCTCAAAATCTTCTAGGGCTAGTTTATCTGTACTGAAAGTTTTTTTTTTTTGTCAGTCTTCACGCTCTACTTTGGTTTTTGACTTTTGCTGTGCATCTGTGTCTCTTCATCTTCATATTTCTCTCTTAATGGTGGTAGATTGTTTTTTGCTTGTCATAGAACTTGCTAGCCTGGTGGTGGAAGCTGGGAGGGTTCTCTTGTATACTGAATTGGTCTTGGTCTTATATCCAAGCAGGCCTTGTATCCCTGAGTCTTGGAGGCTGCTTATCCCAGCAGCTTAAAGATTTGTCCTGGGGTGCCTGTGTGGCTCAGTGGGTTAAGCCTCTGCTTTCGGCTCAGGTCATGATCTCAGGGTCCTGGGATTGAGCCCTGCATTGGGCTCTCTGCTCAGTAGGAAGCCTGCTTCCCCTCTCTCTCTCTGCTTGCCTCTCTGCCTTCTTGTGATCTCTCTCTCTCTCTCTCTCAAAAAAAAAAAAAAAAAAAAAAAAAAGATTTGTCCTGTAGGGAAGTAGAATGGGGCAGGGCTTTATGTCTTTCTTGCTGTGACAGCTGTTCCTGTCTTCTCCTACTACACTGCAGGAAGCTTTCTTTAGTCTTCTTCCCTGCCCTTAATCTGTTTTATGTACAACAGAGGTCCGAGAAGAGCCATGTGAACTCATTGTTTCTGCAGAGATTAGTAATTCTATACACTCATACTTGTGTGCACTCAGTCTAACAAGCTGTTAAAAATTTCTTATGTTCTTGCTTGGTGCCTTGAGCCTCTTCTCCAATACCCTGCCATAAGGGAGCCAGAAGTTGTGTGTTAGTCACCTTGCACAGGCTTTTCTTTATATTGCCAGCTTCATCGTTGTCATGTGATTTTCTTTCTTTTTTTTTTAGCTCTGGAATGTTCAAGAAAAGTTAGAATTTTGTATTTTATCTGGATTTTTCTTTTTTTTTTCTTTTGGATTTTTCTTTTTGTTTAGGTAGTACTGATGTTCTTTCCAGCTTCCTATATAATAGATGAAGGAGGAATCCCTTTAGTTGCATCTTTAAGAGGCCATCCCACTGCCTTATAATGCAGTGGGTTTGGATACTGTGGTATATGGATCCCATGGTTATGTGTCTACTGCTGAATCTTTAGCATAAAGTAGGTCCTTTGGTTTGATGTAGTGTTTTGTGGGATCTCATGTTGGTGAATCAAGTACCAGCTAGGTCCTTGGATATTAATGCTGGCTCAGGTCATGATCACAAGTTGTTTCCAGTGTCGATCCCGTATAAGGTGAATCTCTACTCCTTCAGGGGTGCAAGACTTCTCAACCAGTCATCTTGCCACCCTGGGGTATGTGGCCTGAAGGGATGGTACCATATCAGGGGCTTAGCATTGATCTCCATTGCTGCCAGGTTGAACATAGAACAGTGGTGATAACTAGATCAACCCTAGTAAGTGGAAGCCTATACTTTTGGGCCCATGCATATCCTTCATCCCTGCTGCCCTGTTTGCTTCATTAATGAACTATGCTAGTACTAGTGCGGGGAAATGACGTCAACTGGCTGAGTACTACCATCTCTGGTTCTTTAGTAACTCTTCTGTGGTAAATGCCCTCTGGTGACAGTTAACATGAAATAGAAAAATCTTCATACTTTGTGCCCACTCTCATGTATCCATCCACATGTCTTGTCCTTAGACTTCCTTGATCCCAATCCTCCAAACCATTTCCCCACCCTTGAGCTCCCTGAAAAAAACAGCTAGGACATTTTCTTCTGCCTCTGGGTCTGTGTATGTTCTTTCCCTGAGCTACCAGTCTTGTCACAGGAACCAAATGACAAAATGCACTACCTGGAGCTCTATCCAATGGGAAGATTTTACTTATTCTGTCATGATGACTCCTGAGTGAAGGGATGTAAAACAAATCTATTTTTGGCTTTTATTCACATACTAAAGTAACCCTTCCATGACTCAAACTTGGTATTTTTTTCCCCTATCTGCTAGTCCTAAGTAACTCCTCCCCGTTCCATACAGCTATAGCTGAGAAGTGGGTAAGAGATGTCCGTGAAATACTGGTAGAAAACCAGCAGTGTGACTTAACTTTTGATGTAGCTTACTTGTGACTTCTGGCCCTCCTCATTTCAATGCTGAATGTATGGCTTCCATCTTACTTTGAATTGCTGCTCTGCCTTCCCAACCTAATAACTTTTGTCATTAGCTTGTGATGGGAAGCTTTGGCTGCATGGTCACTTGATGTCCCCATCAGCGCCCTGTAACATGATGGAAGTTGCTTTTTAAGTGGTGCATAGTTCTCTGCTGGAGATGGCATATCTTCGCTTAAGCTACCCCTGGGCATATGTAGTCTCTTGTGGGAGGGCTGTCCTGTGCATTTTAAGATGTTTGGAGCATCCCTTGCCTTAATGTACAAGATGACAGTAGCCAGACTTCTTGCCTCCCTTAGTTGTGACACATACAAATGTTTTCATACATTACCAGATGTATTCTTTGGAGCAAAATTTCCCTTGGTTGAGAAGTACTGGTCGAGACAATTCAGGTCCCTTTGGACTATATTATTACATGGGGACAGAGAGTTAACATAGTCCTAGGGCAAGACTATAAATGTATATTGTTGTCAGTCCCATGAGAATATGAACAACTTTTGATCTTCTTTCTATAGGAATGGAAAGGAATACATTCCCAAGATCAGTGGCCTCACACCAAAGGCCCGAGGCTATGTTTTTCTGTGCTAGCAAAGATACTGCGTTTGGTACAGCAGCTACAATTATGGCTACTACTTGGTCATGTTTGTAGCCTTTTACCCTTTTGTGCCGTGATCTTTTGGATTTTTTAGGGGCCAGATAGGTGAATTAAGTGGAGATAGAAGGGGACCATCATCTTTATATTTAAATCTTTGGCACAGTACTAATCTTGTCGTTCCCATCAGGATGTGATGTTTTGATTTACTACCTTGGCTAGACATGGGGGGTGGGGAAATTTCTGAGGCTCTTGCATTGTGTTCTGTCTTATGATAGCACCTACCTCACAGGTCAAGGAGTCAGAATGTGGGTTCTGCCAACTACAATGTATGCGCAGTCCAATTACACATTTGGAGTCCAGAAAATGATCATCACTGGGTTGAAGTACCCAGTGGATTGAGTAGACTCAACATGAACCAGAGCTTGACTACAACTCCATGATTATTAAAGTGCTTCCTTATGTCCTCACTCTAAGAAAAAAGCAATGATGGTGCTTTGGGTCCCCAGATATCAGTGTCTTTTATATCTTGTGCCCAGCAGTTCTCAAAAGGTCTGAGTATTCTCCTTTTTCCATTGCTTGGTTATCCAAGGAAACAGCTATACATTTTTTAGGGAAATACTGGAGAATTACTACTGAATACATTTGATACAGTGTTGCAGGGTTCATCCTCCCAGGGAATTGGCCTCTTAGCCAAGAGGTTCTGGATTTGAGAACTGGCTCAGGTCTAGGTGAGAAATTGTGATTTTTGCTAGGGTGGCTGCTCTTGGTTTCCTGATCGTCTATCCTTCATTGAATAAATTAAGTAATACCTTTTGTCTGCTCACCTTTTTTGCTCCTGTGAACACTGTGTTCCAGTAACCTCCATATCTCTCTGGAGGTTGAGGTGTCCTGGATGTCACTCCAGTGTTACTATTCATCACAATAATTGGCCCCACTTTCCTTTAGATGGTTAAGTGTTATAAGTTCTTTATTCCAGGCTTCTGGAATCTCTGTCCTTCTGACAGTATCTCCTGCCACTAACCTTGACCTGCGGAGTGCACCAGTAAACTGCTCAGTAATGCTGGTGTCTCTTTGGCTAGCACATTCCATACCAATAACTTTGGTAAATGGAGTGTACTTTGGTCCCTTTCTTGAATTTAGTTGGCTGAGGGATTTTCTAGATTTAAGTAGTATATCCATTCTGCCATATCTCCTTCTATGATCTTTTCAATTCCCTTTTTTCAAATTACAGCAATTCTGGAATTTGTAGTTTACTTAGTGTGAACCACTGATTTTCCAAACTTCCAGGACCTGAACTAGGAGAGTATTAGCCTTGCTTACTGGGATCTTTACCATTGACTTAAATCCTCCCCCCAGCCCTGCCCCACCGAGCTGCGGGATGGGTAAATCAGCTCTGACAAGAGATTTCATGGAGACCACAGTATCTACTCACTAACTTACTCAGAAACACACTGTATCTGCCATCATTAGTTTGCAATGACTTTTGTCAAAAATGATACAATCTGAGCTTGTAGCATGATCTCCAAATAAGTGACTCAAACGATATAGAAACAATTTAAAGACTACGTGCTGAAGGTATCAAGGAAACACAAGATACTTCTACTGAAGGAAAGATTTAAATGATACGACAGAGTTTTGGGGAATTACAGCAGTCAGCAGACAAACCAGTGAATAGGTTGGAGGCATTCCTCTAGCCAAAGACAAGAGTCAGCTCCTTTATCTTGTAATATAAAAACTCCAAAACTGTATTCATCCATATGGACAGTGCACTGAGGTCTGTTCATTATTATTCGGTCTTTTGAATCCTGTGGAGAGATGATAATCGCCATTGCTAAAACTCCTTCATTATACAATATAATGGTGACAGCTACCATTTCCTGAGTTTTTCAGTGCTTTATAAAACATTAGCTCCCTAACTACCTATGTATCCATGTGAAGGGTTGATCATAAGGAAACAAGACCCTTATCAAAACTATAACTTTCATGGTTACATACTTATTCCACTGAAGTCTGTTATCCTCATTCAAACAATTTCATCACTCTTGTTTGGGAACTGCTGTCGGAAACTGTGCAACATTACTCTGAAATCCTTGAATGTGGTTCGTTGTCATTCTCTACAAGAGGATTTGGTGTTTCGGAAACCATTGAGTCAGGACCAAAGGGTAAATTATTTGGAAAGATATTCAAAGTATATAAAACAATTTAAGTTTTTTAAAATAAAAGATTTGACTTATTGACTATTACACAGTAGTAATCTGTTTTCTTGGATTTTTGTAAATTGTCTCTAAAGCATTTCTCAAATTAGTGACAGAATATCCTCTGAGCAATGACAAAATTGTTGAAATGAAGGCAACCTCTTAAGGTGAATATCTGAAGAGCAACACTCTAAATGGATTAAATTCCATTAATTTATTTTACTTTGCACACAGGTAAGGAAATGGAGGAGAACTACTATGCTAACTTAAAAATAGGTATATTTCCTTATATGGGAAAAAAGCTTTATCCATTTTTTTTTTTTTTTTGGTGAAGATTTTATTTTTAAGTAATCTCTGTACCCATCGTGGGGCTTGAACTCACAACCCTATGATCAAGAATCATATGCTGTACTGAGTCTGCCAGACACCCCAATTTTACCCATTTTTTACTCTTGAGGCATAGTTGCCTTGCTCTGCCTATTTTATAATAGTTTCCATAGACTTGTTTTCATATACATGATCTTTAGAATATTGAATTATGTTACCAGACCTTAGCAAATGGAAGCTATATTCTTAGTTTTACTCTATATATTTCATTGTATTTTTTAAATTATCGACTGTATTCCCATGCTGCATTTTTTATTCCTGTGTATTTATTTTAAATGCATATTCTATTATTAAGATATTCATAATAAATGGAATAAATAGAAGGAAGGGAAGGGTGAATGGGGGGAAATCGTAGGGGGCGATGAACCAGGAGAGACTGTGGACTCTGAGCAACAAACTGAGGGTTTTGAGGGGCGGGGGTGGGGGGTTGGGCGAGCCTGGTGGTGGGTATTGAGGGGGGCAGGTATTGCATGGAGCACTGGGTGTGGTGCATGAACAATCAGTCTTGTAACACTGAAAAAACAAAATAAACATATTTGGGAGAAAAAAAAGCATCTCCTATGAATCAAGACAAAAATGGCTAGTAAATTTGAGATTTTCAGTAACAGTAAAATTGATATTTTTATAATACAAAAAAAATCAAATTTTATATTTAAGTGATCTTAAACTTAAAATACTAAATGACACATTTTTTTATAAGTGGAGCATTACATTTGATGGCTTCTGACATTTCCCATAAATATGTCTTATCACCTTTATTTTTATCTATCTCTTCTAGTGGGTGGATAAATTTTATTGTAGCATTGGGTGGCAAAATCTCTGCAAGGTCAAAAGAATATAGGAAGATTGATAATGTACTTGTGTGCTAACATGGAAGGATTTAGAGCATTTTATGGAAAGGTTAAAAAAAAAAAAAAAAGACAAACCACATCCACATTCTTAAAAAACAAAAACAAAATCTTCTCTCCCGACTGCATCTGTCACAGGGAGGCTGCTGTGCATGTCGGATGCTGTCTGTTAAGTTGCACTGAGGATTTACAACAATTTTTATAGGTGTGAAGGTGTGCAGGTAGCTTCAAAATTGATTGTGTCAAATGTCATGCTTAATTAAAAGGTGTTCCTTGCAAATTCAGATCTAAATTTAGGTGTAAGAATTTATCCCTCCTCCTCCATCTTTCTTGGAAAACCATCCGGTGTAATTTAGGGGCTTGCTGAACAACCTGAACAGAAGAAGTATGCTCTTTTGAAGATGAGAAGAACATTTTTTCCCAACAACGGGTGCAAAGAGCTGACTGTAGAAGGGTAATAGTTCTAGGTGTGATTTGGGCATGTATACCTTGGCTGAAAATTCTCATGGAAAATTGCAATTAAAAAAAAATGACTCTGTTTCCCTGCTTCAGATTTGTTAAATTGCACTGCTGAAACAGATCCTGGCTAAGAAATCAGTTATTCCAAAAATGGGTTACTGCTTTTAAAACACAGGCACAGTTAGTCCTATAAAACCGCGTGGCAAAAAAAAACCAAACAAACAAAGAGTATAGCAGTTTGTTTAGAAATAGACCAGATTATTATTTTGCCTATAGTTTCATCAGCATGGTTTATTACCTTGTGATGATGATGGTTTAGTCATGATAAACTCTGTTATCATTGAGCATGCTGAAAAATAGGTTTTTGTCTTAAAAGACTGTCAGAAAGGAGTACTTATCATTAATGATATATTTCCATGTTTCTGTATCATGCTTCTGAAATATAATTGTTAGATGCTAAAAAAACAATTATTACATAAATGGCAGATTTTTGTGGTAAATATCAACATTAAGAATATCAACATTCTGCACATTTTCTAGCTAAATTGAAAATTTCGATGTTGGAAGAGAAAACCATAAAAATGAACTCAACTTCCTGAAAATAATTAAAATAAATTAAAATGCAAAGATGCGTTTTCAAATCTGGCTATTCTTTTCCAGGCAAGAAAAAAGAGTGAGAAAGGCTTTTCTTTACCAAGCAAGCAATCTCTTTTAAAATCCACTTTGTCACCTCTACTCGAATCATAGAGCAAGATTGCCTCATTCACCAGACTTGGGAAATAAATCAAGGACCATTGTACGTGCCACTAAATAACGTGTGCAATATCACACACCCAGCAAAGATGCCTTCTTTTTTCGTTGCCTTGCTGTCTAACTTGCTCCGTATACTAATGTGGTTCTGTGATGATTGTGGGAGATGTTGATATTTGGGAATGCTGCCGCTCGGCTTTCTGGTTTCAGAAATTGCACCAAAGACTTGAGGTTTTAGCGGAATTGATAAGAGGAAAGCCAACATAAGAGCTCTTGCTTTGATGCGTGTTATAATAGCCAGCAAACCCCACCCTGGGCAGCCTGAGAGCAGGCCACTACTCTGAGGAGTACTCAGTTCTTTGGGTCTGATTATGGCTTATTGAGGCAGAAAACTTGTTCCAGTTCAAACTCTTTGAATTCCTTGTTCACTCAATAGTGTGTCCAAAAAGAGCATTCAATGTTTCATGTCACAAAATCACCGCCGGCCTAAATTGTTCCTATTTCTCTTTTGCATATGGTGTGCAAGAAAATTTTCAACACTCTTCCTTAGGACCATAATGCTTTGATATGGGGAACATTGCCATAACAGCCTGCATTAAGGAACTTATATTTTATTCTTCTTTTCAGTGTACATAAAAATCCCAGCTTAGTCCTTTTTTGTCTTTTAGATCCTTTGAACTCTTTCAAGCTATGTTTCAAGACTTTCTGGGCTTTGACGGGGCTGGGCATTCACTGTAAAAGCAGTCAATGCCTCAGTGAGACCACAAGCAAAACTGTGAGTGTCTTAAGCAGGGACCACACAACTCTTGTGAGTATTTGCATATTTTAGCAACTCTGTTGAGTTGCGAATCTCAAAGCCAAGAAGGCTTTAATTTCTTTCCTTAAGTGTCTTGGGCCATCTCCTTTTCTGAGCAGATGTTACCTGTATCAGATCCCTTGGAACTGGGGGGTGCGTGCGTGTGCATGCGTGGGCTCTGGAATATAGGTGTGTGTATGTGACGGCATGCGGGCTTTTGGAGTCCTGGCTCGGTGTTATCGTTAGAGAATATGTTTACCCTGCAGTGTGAGATTCTAGAATCAAGTGCTGATTCAGACATACAAGTATATACCCTGCAGTAGCCAACTGCGGGCTCAAAGAGAGCCAGCCTAAAGCTGGACTGCCCAGTTCATTTTCCAGTTCAGTAGCTGTAGTAATCCAACTTCGCCAGCTGCTAACAAGATTGGGTCTGAAGTTTACCTCCACAATGAGATAATCAGATTACCAGCCACAAAGATCAAATAATGACCCAGCTTTCGAGCAAGTTCAGCAGGCCCTTGATAACACTGTGTGGTCCTTGAGGCTTGATTAAAAAATTAAATGGCTAAACTTTGCCTCAATATTTTGCGTTGGGATTTTGAGTGACTCGATGATTCTTTTCATGGTGCACTTTCCTATTCTTCTGTAGGTTTGAAATTAAGAGGTAGGAGAGAAGGAGGATGCCCCCGCTGTGCAGTTGTTCTTGAGCCGGGCTTTAAACGAAGCATGTAGAATTTTTAATTTGGTGGCGTAGGGAAGACAAGGCAAACTCAAAATCCTTCGCGAGCAAGGAGCTGGGTTGTAACAAAACAACAACCGCGGCTTCTCCTCCGCGCGGTCTCCCAGCCCTGTGCTTCTGGACCAGAATGGATTTGGTCTTTTGCTCCCAGGCCAAAAATGTTTGAAAGTTTGGGTTTTGGCTACTATATGATAGCTGTTTTCAGTAGTAAAGGGATTATTCTGAGAGGCATACAAATGTGATTGTCTCACAGCAGATGGTGCGCACTGCTTCACCTTTGAGAAAAGTTAATTAAGCCAAGCATATTGTGCCCATAGAGAGGAAAATGTAGATGAATATTGAGCAATCAAACTCAGTGTCTCCTTTTTTCATGCCTTTGCAATGGGACACAGAATCCCATTGAAAAAGAATTATGTACAGAATCAAATTAATTCACATCCAACTTTACTCTCTTCCCACGTTTTAACAGGGGTGCACACCAGGCCCTTCACAAGTTTTGTCCACAATCAATGGGCCACACTGCGGTGTCCACTAAATTAAATGAACCAGTGCAGAAGAATCTCTTGTGAGATATTAAAAGGGTGAAAGGCTGTTTAATTCAAATCCTTCCGTAGAGTCTTTTCACAGCCCCCTTTCCATAGTACAGTATAAATTATTAACTAACTCCTTTCATCTCAGATCAATTTACAAAACAGAAACAATTACCCCTTGTTAATGAGAGTGAACGCTACTAATAATTATGAAAGTTGCGTTTGATTCTGTTTCCTCACAGGTCCTTGTTTACAATCTAATTTAGAGTTGCATCAAAGTGAAATAAAACCGGAATTCTCAGTTTGAGAACTGGCTGGTCTGAAATAAATGGGCTTCCCATGTTAATGAGTGTTGCTTGAGGAATGCATTCAAATGTGATTCAAATATGATACCTGCTTCCGTTCCAGAAATTCTACTCTGTGATGGCGCTTGCAAATACCTAGGTTTCTGAGGGGGTTGCTTTGTAGTTTGGGGGTTTGGGAAGGTGTTCACGCCACCAACTCTACAAATGGCGGGTAATTGTTGATGGACAGGCTTACCTCGAGGAGAAGAGGGAGAAAGGGTTTTACTGTGGCCTCCCGCCATGCTGAGTAGTTTGAGGCCTTAGGCAGGCTCCATGGGCTTAACTTTATCTTTCCCTTCAGAATCAGTGACGAATCCAAAAGGATAAAGGTAGACTTTAGACACCAAAGGAGTACTGAGACTGAAATAGAAAGGCACATTTTCATCTCAATTGGACAAAGCGGGGCCAGAGGAAATGACTCAGATCATTGAAAGAAAAGGCCAAGTCTGAGGTAGGCCCAGCAGCTGGGTTTCTGCACCTGTCCAGCCCTCCTTCCCATGCCTGGCCAACCCCCAGGCTCAACTATTATTTTGGTCTCTCAGGGTGTATTCAGAGCGGCGAGTAGTGATTACGGAGCTTGAAGGGGAGAGGGAGGCGGTCATTGGAAGAGAAGGGAATGCTAACACAGGCCAGCAGAGGCCAGAGTACTTACTAAGAGTTCTTCGTTGGCTGTAGGGAGAAAGAAATTCAAATTAGGAAGAATTTCAGTAACCAGGTCAATCACAGAGATGTGACTTTAGAGATAAGGCCTTACAAATCCTACTTTGTGGTCAGTTCCGATAGAGGACTATGGGGGAAGGGAAACAATGTCATCTGAGGACCTAGAAATGATGAACATAGTGGACAGTAGTTTCCATCTCATTGCTCTGATAGAAGGCTTTATTGTAGAAGCATCATGGCAGAAATAAAGTCCTTAGTAACTCATTTCTTTGGAGAATGAATTTACCAAAACCTTTTGTGACTGAGCATTGGAGTATCATTTTAAGTATGTGATATCTTTTTTCTATACTTATTAAAAAATGAACTTTTGATATTTTTTAGACTAGTTTTAGTTGTGAAGATTGTACAGAAATTTCCCATTTCTGGGAATGGGATCCCATTCTGGGATATGCATCACACCCAGTTTCCTCTATTATTAACATCTTCATTTAATATAGTACATTCGTCACAATTGACCACTATTGACACATTTAAGAGAGATTCTAACTTACTCAGATTTTCTTGGATTTTCCATGCTGTCCTTTTTCTGTTCCAGGTCCCATCCAGGATACCACATTACACTTATTTACCCTCTTGGATATGTTAAGTTCCTTGTTTTTGATGGCCTTGATAGTTTTCAGTACTGGTCAGATTTTTTGTTGTTGTTGTTTGTTTTGTTTCTGAATAACCTTCAGGTTTTCTAATGTTTTTCCTTTTATTCGATGGGAGTTATGGGATTTGGGGAGGGAGACCACAGATATAAAAGTGCCATTCTCATCACATCATATCAAGTATACATCCTATCAACATGGTGTTACTATGGTGATTAACCTTGATCCCTTGAGTTATGTAGTGTGTGTCCTGTTTCTTTACTGTGAAGTCACTCTTTTATCTGCCCCCCCTTCCATACTCTTTTTGAGGTCATTGTGCCCAGCCCACACCTAAGGTGTGGGAAGTTATCTTCCACCACCACCAGGGTGGAGTTATCTGTACAAATTACTTAGAATTCTTTTTTTTTTTTTTTTAAAGGTTTTGTTTTTGAGTAATCTCTACCCCAAGGCACTGGAACTCACAACCCTAAGATCAAGAGTCTCAAGCTCTACTGACTGAGCCAGCCAGGTGCCCCAAATTACTTAGAATTCTTAGGCATAGAAGATTCTTCTCTTTTCTCCAACTTAATTATTCAGTCATTTATATCAGTATGGACTCAACAATATTCATTTTATACTTTAGATTATAATCGAGTACTACTTTATTTATTGGGTTGCTTAAATTGTTTTGGGCATTGGGAGCTTTATCATCAGCTCCTGAGTCCCTTTGACACACTTGCATCATTTTTTTTTTTTTTTTACTTCCTTACTTTCCCATACTGTAAGATGTTCCAGACTCCTCTTGAATGTTCCCTGCCCCAGAATCAACCTAGAATCATTTCTCCAAGAATCTCGGGTTTATTTTATTAAGGAGTGGCATTAGGAATCAAGATCTGGGTGCTAAGTGTCTTGTTTCTTAAAATATTGCACCCCATTAAGGAAATGAATTGTGGTAAGCAACTCTAATATCCATTCATCCATCCAAACATTCATTGAAAAACTTTTGGAAAGCTTACAATGTACCAGGCCCAGTGCTAAAACTAGGAATACAAAGTAAAGAGTAATATTTGTTTGTATGGAATTTCATGATTGGCTAGTAGCAGGAGCTTAGACGCCTATACAATACCATAATAAAAATCTTTTTAAATTTTATTTGACAAATAATTATCATGTGCAGTTGGTTTTGTGCTAGGTACTTGAGTTACAAAGGGAAACATAGCCCGTCCTTGCCTTCAAGGAACTTACATATAAGTGATGTGAGGGTGTAGTGATCAGAAAACCCATGTGAACAGGATATCAAAATATGGTGCCGTCTGGGGTGTGGAGTCTATTCACGATTGACGGTTTGAGACTTGCGTTATGCATCCTTCCCCAAATAGCTTTCCAAAGGGCATACCTTAGTCCCCCAAAGGTCTGTATTATCAATAAATGTAGCCTTAGACTTTCATAGTGTCTGCCTTCTCTGATGTGTTCAGAAATCCTTCCAGATTTTACTCATGTGTAAAATGTTTGCCCTATCTCATCATTAGAGCTGGGATTATATAGAACAATCCATAACTGTTCCCACAAACTGCCCTAGGAGGGCCTATGTCCATCTTTGAGAACTTTGCTCTTTTTGTCACTGCTGCCACCCCCTGGAGCTCAAACACATTACCACCCCCTTCCAGGAAACATGGCACTGGGACTGAGTCCCGCGCCCTGGTCCTATTTACTCAAATAGGCAACTGTCCAGTCTCTTATATTTTGGGGTTGGACCTGCAGCTTGGCTGTAAATATTTACATGTAATAGAAGAAATTAATGAGTATGCAGAATCCCATAACTTAGCCTGACGTCATACAGGATTGCTAGACTTGGAGTCATGTCATTTGGGCGTATGGATGGTTGACTTTGGCCAAAGTTGTTGGCAGTGGCAGCTTTTTGTAGCGCCCCCTTGGTCTCTCTTTTCTAGGTGGGTGACCTTGGACAAATTGTTCAATTCTCAGGCTCTCCGTTTTTGTTTTTGTGAGGCAGGTGGGTGTATGATGTATTTGCTAATACCTTCATGGGGCTGTTGTGACTATCCAGTGAGTGAAAGGATGAGAAGTAATTTTTCCTACTGAAAAGTGTGATAACAATAGTACTGTTAATAATTACTTTTATCAACAAAATATTCATTGAATTTATAAGCACATAACTTTGGAGCTGGGTAGACCTGAGTTGAATGCCTAATTCGGTGATCTTGAGCAAGTTATTTACCTGTCTGAATCTCAATTTGCTTATCTATAGAGTATCACTAGAATGATAGTACCAATTTTAGAAATGGAACCAACACGTGTAATTCAATACTTGGTGTTATGGAAGGCCTTGTTTGTATCTTCCCAGAATTCGTATGTTAAAACCCTAACCTTCAGTAGTATGGTATTAGGAAGTGGGCGCTTTGAGAGGTAATTAGGTCATGAGGGTGGAACCCCTGTGATAGGATCAGTATCCTCATCAGAAGGGGAAAAGAGCCAACCGTCTCTCTCTCCCCCATGTGAGGACATAGCAAGAACAAGGCTCTTTGCGACCCAGGAGAGGGTTCTCAAGAGAATCCGATAGTGTTGACTTTCTGATCTTGGATTTTTACCCTCCATAACTGTGAAAAATGAATTTCTATTGTTTCAGCCTCTCCGTGTATATATTTGTTTCCAGCAGGCTTAGACTCCTAGACTAAGGTTATTTATTTTGTCATGATCGACACAACATTGATGGCAGGATTCACACCTAAGAGAAGCCTTAGAAGATGTAATCTTCGTGAAGATTAAATGATATAATTGATTCACTCCTCAAATATTTACTGCTATATTCTAGGTGCTAGAGAATATCAGGGAACAAAGCACATAAAAATTCCTACCCTTGGGGAGCTAACATTCTGGATGTGTTGGAAGGATAGACAATAAAAAAAAAATTAGCAAGTACGGTCCATAGACTGTTAGGTGGTAGTGGGTGTTAGGACAAGGATTAAGCAGAATGGAGGAATTTCTGATTCTTAAGTAGGGTGATCAGGGAAGACCTCACTGAGGAAGTGGCCTTTGTGTAGTAGCTGGAAGGAGGTGAGGGTGAGAGTCTGAAGACGCCTTAGGGGGAAGAGTTTCTGAGGCAGAGCGAAGAACAAAATACAAAGGCCTGAAGTGAGCATTGATAGCAGGCCTGACTGCATTTTGAGCCTTTTTTAGTTAAGGCAGGGCACCGATGGGGGAGTCTTCAAGACCTGGTTCTGATTTCTTAGAATGTTCATCCCAAGCAGTTGGCTGTAGATTGGTGCAGGAGGATACTCTCTCAAATTGGCCTCGGAAACTGGCCATGAAAACCGGCACAGAGCTTAGCCTAAGCCTGTTGTCAACGGCGTACTCCATCCGGGCTGGCTTGGTTTTCCACTGAAAATAAGACCGTGGCCTACTTCTTCTAACTTTGGGACTTCTAAGAAATAAGCCCAACCAGCCAAAAATGCTTATCATGCTGTAGGATGAGGTTCTCGGCTTCTTTCCCTCACAGTGTCTTAAGTGGAGAAAGAGAAGGCATGCATGCCCCTGGAGTTCTGGGGGCACAGCCCGCAGTGACATCACAAGCTTGAAATTTCCTGAAAGCTTGAGTTTCTCTAAACAACTAGTGCAAAATTTACAATACACTGGTTCTCTCTTTGTAAAACATCAAACTTCCAAAACTGTGAGTGCTCCAAGATAAGCTCCATTTATCCTAAAGCTTTATATACCCTCTAGTGCACTGCTGTGTATCCTGTGGCTTCCCCATCTTGGCGAGTGTAGAAAATCAGGTTATACTAAGTAGAATTATTTTGGTTTTAAGGTTAAATATTCCGTGCAAAGTGTGTTACGTCCATAAATCTGGCAAGTGCAAATTTGCATGCAAATTGTCACCCATCCTGATTTCCTTCTAGTCATGTTGTCTCTAAGACACAAATTCCCCAAGTGGTTAAACATTGCCTCTTTTTGACAACCTTCCTTTTTGCTCCTTGCTTTCTTTTTCTTTCTTCTTTTTTTTTAATTGAAATATATTTGACATATAATGTTGTGTAAGTTTTTAAGGTGTACAGCATGTTGATTTGATAGATTTATGTATTTGCGGTATGATTCCCACAGTAGTGTTAGCTAACACCTCTATCGTATCACATAATTATCATTTCTCTTCTGTGGTGGGAATAATTAAGTCTAGTCTCTTAGCAAGTTTGATGTTTATAATACAAAGTGCTTTTTTCTCCCCCTCTGTCTTAGTGCTTATCCTTTTTGTGTGTGTTTGGGTCTCTTTGTCTTCTTACCTATTTTGCTTAGCTATATGTTTGCTGAAACCAGATTGCCTTTTTAAATTTTAAAAATTTTCTAGCAGAGTTATTGAGCTATGCTGCCTGGATTTTGAATCTTACCTCCCCTATTGACTGGCTCTGTGACCTAGACAAGTTACTTAACCTCTCTAGGCCTGTTGATTTTCAAAGGAGGGTAATGATGGAGTCTGTGTCCTAGGGCTTTGTGAGGATTAAATGAGTTAATGTCTGCAAAATGCTTAGAACAGTGAGTGCACATAGAAAGCGCTCAGTAAGTGCTAGAGGTTGTCTTTGTGATTATTGTCTGTCCTTTTCCATGCTTGGTCACTGGAGTGTGCTTAACACAGTGGAGGTATTCATCTTCCTCCTTCTCCACTCGAAGTGCTCCCTTCTGAGTGCTCCCACAGAACTGCCTGCAAAGCAGCCCTTCTTCAATTGTGATTATTTGATTACAAAGCCTTGTCTCTCTTTGGGCCAGTCGCTGTGAAATCTTGCCCACCTCCCTGCAGGGGACACTTGGTAATGTCTGGACATACTTTTTGAGATCACATTTTCATAGCACAACTGAGGCAGAGGGCTATGGCCTCGAGTGGGTAGAGACCATGGTTGCTGCTAAAGTGCTAACCCCGTCCTACAATGACTGGGGTAGGCCCACCACAAAGAATTAGTCTACTCCAAATGTTAGTAGTGTCACGGTTGGGAAAGCCTGCCCTAGACTCGGAATCCAAAAGGCAAGTATCCTCCATTGTTCCATTTCCAACTCTGGTGTAATGCCTGGTCCGGAGCAGGCACTCCCAACTATCTGTGGGATGGGTTCCTGCACGAACAGCGTTGATGTGGAGAACATGACGTTGCCAGTGGATGTTCTGGCGCCAGGCCCACTTTAAGAAGGCGGTTACTAACCGTGGACTCTGGCGTTGTCGGCATGTTCATCAGGTATTCCCAAGACTCAAAAAGACAGCCCCGATAGCTTTGCAGGAGAGGCTCTGTCTACTGCGGGATGTCTCAGCGTATTTAATTTCTGCCTTTTCTGTAGCATCTGGTCAACAGGGAAGGCCTAATCCATATAGATCTTGTGATGCAGAACCTCAAAGAGTGATTTTGACTCATCTTAGATCTCTACCTAAGAAGAGTCCTAAGAAGATTTCTAATCTTTTCTCTTTTCCTCTTGTCTCTCTCGGCTTGCCTCCCTGCAGCCATCTGAAAATGGCCAGAAGAGACAAGACTCCGTCCTTGCCCAATCAAGGCCTTGAATTGCTAAGTGGATCAGCACAGAGGTGCAGCCTCTCCTTTTCCCTGTGCCTCGCTAGTTGCTACCAGTCTGGGGACAGAGAGGAAATGACTAAAAATTGAACGGAGGCCTCCAACAGGGCTGTGAGAAGATCTAGCCCATTTTTAGCACCTTTTAATGTGAAAATGTCTCTCAGCAGGACATCCCCCCCTCATTGTTTGTTTAGTTATGTGATCAGGAAGTGGACACAATTTTCTTGAATTATTCCTGCCAGACACTAAATTATATCTCAAAGAGCAAAGCTTTTGATTTTTTTTTCTCTTCACCATTCATTTCTATTTTTGTTATCACACAAGGCGGGCTGATAGTAGAAGCCATTTTCTCACTAAGTTGGAGTGGAAGTGGGGGAGGGGAGCCAGTTCAGAGAAGCAGCAAGCGAGTTGCGCAGTTGACTATAATGATGAGATCCAGGATAGAATCCAACTAAGTTTCCTTAACATTCTGAAATGTCTGCATGGGTCCAGAAGAGGGATCCCAGGATCCTCTTACACCATCCCAGGAGCAGGGGCTTGTAAAAGATGTTGGTTCAGATTTGCCAAGTATAGGGTGGGAGTAGGTGATGGGCTCACTCTATGTATGAAGTTGTCACTGAGGGTGGGAAAGAGAAGGGTTGGGATCAGAAAAGCAAGAGATTATGCCGTGCTGTATGAAACTACTAAAATTGACATCGGTTGTAAGCTGAAGAACTTAGATTAAGGATAGGAAAAATGACAAAACATGATTGAGGTTTGAAAAACTGCTATCCTTTCAAGGTATTTCTGACTGGATTTTATTTACTGGAACTACCTATCTGTCGAATCATGTTTCTACACAAAAGTAATTATACTCAGCAGATAGGCACCAGATGGCTTAAGGCACTGGTGGGTGCTGGGACACAGAAATGAAAGACACGATGCCTTCAGAGTCCTCCTCTTACCTACAGAATAATCAGTGTCTAATCTGCTTGTGACTAAGATTCTGTATCTGTAATCATGTGTAATAAACCCAGTTGTTTGCTGTGAGAGTCAAATAATTTATATATGGAAGCCTGTCCACTGAAAACTATGAAGCCCTTGTTTTGTTTTAGGATACGAGTATGGAAGTGGCTTACATCACTTCTGCCCACCTCTTCCTGGCTAAAACACAGTCAAGTTAACTACAGGGGCCTCTGGGCGTATAAAGGAGTGTGTGGATACTTGGGG
Source organism: Nasua narica (assembly GCA_028533885.1). Lineage (NCBI taxonomy): Eukaryota > Metazoa > Chordata > Mammalia > Carnivora > Procyonidae > Nasua > Nasua narica. The sequence goes on along the minus strand of CM052798.1, from coordinate 68,133,466 downwards.
AGCATTAACAAACTGTTTGAGAGGGATGGAGGGAAGGGAAGTCTGGACTGCCCAAATCATACAGGACTTCTCAGAATGAAGTAGTGGTTAACCTTTAAATGGTGATGAATGCTTGTCTCACATGGTTCCCTGCGCATGCAGAGACCAGGTCTAAAATTCCAAATTATTTTGTTACTTTACTGGCTATGTCCTATCAGGCAATTTACCAACCTTTCTGAGCTTTAGCTTCCTCATTAGTGAAAGGGGCCAGGCACTGCCTCTCTTACAGCCTCTGTGAGGATGAGAGACAGATTTGTGAATTGCCTTTGCTCGGTGCCTGGCACCAAGTAGGTCCTTAAAAAGAATACATATATGTTTCTATCTACTTTCTAGCATTATAAATGGGTAGGTAGAGACCTGTAAAGTGTCTCTGCCAAAGACCCAGAGCTGAAACTAGACCTCACTTGCATTACTCCTAGTCTGATGTGTTTTCTCTTCTACTACCCCCTCATGTTAATTTGTCACCAGACTCGAGTCCTCTTGAAATGTTTCTCTGAATTATCCTTTCATCTCCCTTTTAAAATGAAGACCCCCCTGGTTGGATTTATGCGGTGTTGTGACTGGCATTTTCCTGAAAGTTTCCTTCCTGCTCTCACTCTCTGTTCATCTTCTAGATTGATCATCTGCTTGTCCTAGACTTTCCACTCTAGATTACATCAATTCTAGGTCTTTCTGCTGATTTTTCAAGGTCTTCTCTTCTGTGTCCTTTGTAAGAGGACCCATAGAGCCCGGGGAATGGAATCTATTCTGTACATGGCTGGGCCACTAAAAGGAAATGTAACATACCTGTTGGAGTTCTGGAATCCCCCGCTTGTTCCCTCCCATTTTCCCCGAATACTTACATGTCCTCTACCAGTGATTGGCATACTTTCCTGAGAAGGGGCAGAAGATAAATATTTCAGGCTTTGTGAGTCACTATCACAACTATTCCTCCCTACCATTGTGTGAAAGCAACCATACACTATCTGTAAATGTAGGGGTCTGGCTTTGTTCCAATAAAACTTTATTTACAAAAATAGGCTGCTGGTGGGAGTTTGAAAACTCCTGTTCTAAACTACAGCTTTACTTTGCTTGTTCTTATCTCTCTTTCACTTTTTCCTAGGCACATAATTTCTCTCCCATATGGACCGGCCTTCTTGCTATCGTATTCAAGGACATGAACATTATTTTTCTTCTTTGTCCTTGCTCGTACAACTCCAGAACCTAGAAAGTCGTCCTTACTAACTATTCCGACACTCTCATCATCTCTGCTAATTGCTTGTATAGTCTGAATCATACATTCAATTATGCAAATGCAATTTATTGCTAATTGTTTCAAATGTTGTCATAGCTTCCTCAAATTAAGCACTTTTTCTGTATTCCCAGACTGTGCCTAAGACAATAAAATTAGATAATACAAAATAAATACAAGTTGATCCATTCTTTTATAACCTATATACTGCAGTGACAATTCAGTGAAGATCTTGGCAGATGACTTGATTCAGAAAGATTCTGTACAAGATCATGAGAAAGTTCAAGCAACTGAAAAAGGAAAAAAAAAAAAAAGGTGGGGGCACCTAGGTGGCTCAGTCAGTTGAGAATCTGACTTGATTTTGGGCAGGTCATTTTCTCAGGGTCCTGGGATTGAGCCCCCACATCAGGCTCTGCACTCAGCAGGGAGTCTGCTTGAGTATTCTCTTCCTCCCTCCACCCCCACCCATTCTCTCTCTTTCCTCTCTAAAATAAAAACCTTTTTTTAAAATAAAAGTTTAAACAATTGATGTGTTGTAAAGCCTAACTCAGTAAATGTCTCGGATGTCCTTTCTCTATTTTTATTTTGGATACAGAAATCTTTCTTAGCGTTTCATATGGATTCATCTATAGAGTTAACTGATGTGGACCTAATTCCTTCAAATATCCCTGTCCCACTGTCTTAGGCAAATAAATTTACCAGTGTTCCAGGCCTAAGAAATAAAAAGATTTTTTTCCCCCACTGGGGCATTGTGGCTGGAGTATGAAGAGAATCTACAATGTGAAGGCTCTAGAATGTAGTAGGACTTTGGTTCAGATTCCACAATTTTTCTACCCATTTCTTTACAAAGAAGTTAATGTGCATTAACACATGCTAGATACTAGGGATTTGGGAATGTGTGTGAGCTTCGCAAAGAAGCCACGGTAGGGTGCTGAGCCCAATATTTTTGACATACTTTGGTTTTCTTGCTTGGGTTTTTATAAGTAAACTTGTTGGTTTAATCTATTTAGTTTGCATGTTTTGTATTCAATCCAGCATTCTATGAGCCTTTATTTATGAATATTTCTATGGTATGTTCTCTCACCTCTTTTATGCCTCTCCAGATTCTTTTATCCTTGCGGCTTGGTCAGGTTGCCTTCACTGTGAAATCTCCATGACCAGTTCATCTTCCTGCAACTTCTCCCTTGTCTGAACTTGTAGACAGTTGAATGCTTGTATCACTCACTTTCCTAGTGTAGAATTTTGGCCCTTACCATTTATTTTCTATAATATCACGTGGCTGCCATGTTGTTTTGTTATTAAACTACAAATGTTCTCTCTCTTGTCTCTCCAACAAGACTGTAAGCTCTCCAAGGGCAAATACCTAATTTTATCTTTCTTAGAATTTTCCTCACTATGTGTATACTCATCCTGATTGAACGAATGAGTGGCTCAAGATTCTAGGACCATAAAAATCTGTCAGATGCGTGTCTGTTCTGGAGTAAGAGTTTTGTATGTAGTATATAAAAAAGGCTCAGATAGTGTTGTCAGATAGGAAAGATTTCTTAGGTCTTCAATACCTTCCTCAATGGCCAATTTAAGTTAGACAATTCTCTTCAGTAGACTGTGCTCTACTATTACTAGGGAAATATCAAAAGGGAACTCCAAAATTTCCCAAGAGACTAGAATGTTTGGACTACTGGGGTCATTAATGTTACCTATTAGTGTTAAATTTTCATTCTTTAAAAGCCCTAATAAAAGGCTCCCACATCTGCTGTTAAGACATTTTATTCATGGAAAGGCATGTAGTCAGATGAGGGCTGTTTATTCATACATCTGAAGAAGTCTGTGGGGTTAGTTGGGGAGATTGTGTTATCGAATTGAATTGGAATTAAATTTATTTTTCAAAAATGAGAGAGAGGGGCGCCTGGGTGGCTCAGTTGGTTAAGCGACTGCCTTCAGCTCAGGTCATGATCCCGGAGTCCCGGGATCGAGTCCCATATCAGACTCCCGGCTCTGCGGGAAGTCTGCTTCTCCCTCTGACCTTCTCCCCTCTCGTTCTCAGTCTCTCTCTCTAATAAATTAAAAAAAAAAATCTTTAAAAAAAATGAGAGAGAGTTCCATATTCTCAAGGAAAATTTTATAGTTTTACTTTCATACCTCTGTTTTTTTATAAATTCCTGAATCAGTGTTAACTACAATTTTGGCAGTACATTCTTGCAAATAAAAGAGACTGTAATTAAAACTTTTCCAGAAAACACCCAAGTCTCTCTCTGGATTTGGTATACTCTTGCATTTTAATGGAAATTTTAATTCTTGAAAAATCAGCCCTGTTTTTAAAGCAATGGATAATTAAAACAAATAGCTGGGTGGGTTGGAATCTTGACCTGCACTTCATTAAGATGTTTTGTGGATATTGCCCTTCTTAGCTTTGCTAGACCTTTCCAGAGACTGCTGATCTCTATCTCTGGCTTAGAGTCCTGGCCTCTAAGTCTGTTTATTCCATGCAGTTTGTGTGTTGGTTCATTCCTTAATTTATCAAGTATTTATGAAGTGTCTACTTGTCCTAAGGACTTTTAGCCAAAGGTGCACTCATACCATTAAATATGCTGTGAGAAATCAGCTTGCAAACTTTTAGGGGCTTGATACTTGACAGAAATATCAAATCCACTTTAGTTCAGTATATGCTCGAAGAATTTGCTTTCTTTTGTCAACAGCATGCCCACCTTAAAAAAGAAAAAGCAACACAGTGAACTCCTTAAAGATAAAATGTGGGTCTCACGCATCCTTGCATTTCAAATGCCTTCTATGGATAAACAGTCAGTATCTATGTGTTGGACAAATAAGTAGAACCAACATGCAATGTGTAAGTTTTTTTCTTAAAAAAATTGTAAGAGCATTTAACATGAGATGTACCATCTTAAAATTTTAAATGCACAATACGGTATTACTAATTACAGGCACAGTGTTGTACAGGCGATCTCTAGACCTTGTGTAACCACCACTTCATACCCATTGAACAGCAACTCCCCATTTTCCCCCTCCTCTCCCTCCTCACAACCACCATTACACTCTGTTTCTAGGCATTTATTCTAGATATCTCCCATAAGAAGAACCATGCAGCATTTGGCCTTCTGTGACCATCTTTTTTCATTCAGCATAATCTCCTTCAGGTTCAGCCATGGTGTCACATATGGCATGATTTCCTTTTTTAAGGTCGGAACAGTATTCCATTGTATGTATATACCACATTTTCTTGATCATTTTTCCATCAGTGGACATTAAAGTTGTTTCTCTTCCTTGGCTTTTGTGCCAAGTGCTGCAGTGAATGTGGAAGTGCAGCTTTGTCTTTGAGATCCCGATTTCAGTTCTTTTGGATGCATATCCAGAAGTGGGAGTGCTGTGTCCTATGGTAGTTCAGATTTTAATTTCTCTGCGGAGCCGCCATGCTGTTTTCCACAGCAGCTGTGCCATTTTCCATTTTTACCAGCTGTGTACGAGGGCTCTAATTTCTCCACGTCTTTGTCAAGGCTTTTTATTTTTTTGTTTTTGGTATTGTTTAACAGCTATCCTAACAGGTGTGAGGTGATAATTCATTGTGGTTTTGTTTTCCCCAGTGATGAAAATTGTCGAATATCTTTGCATAGGCCTGTTGACCGTTTGTATGTCTTCTCCAGAGAAGTGTCTATTCATATCCTCTGGCCATTTTTTGAATTGGGTTATTCAGAGGTTATCATTCCCCCATTGTGTATTCTTGGCAGCCTGTGGAAGACCAGTTGACTGTAAATGTGTGGGTTTATTTTTTGGCTCTGTATTGTTCTGTTCCATTGGCCTGTATGTCTCTTTTAATGTTAGAATTGTATTGTTTTAACAAGTGTAACTTGGTAATATATTTTAAAATCAGGAAGTATGGTGCATATAAAAGCATCAGAATGGACAGGGAAGAAGAAACTTATCTCTGTAGACAGATTTTTACATAGAAGACCTTAAAGGTACCACAAAGAAACTGTTCCAACTGATAAAGGGATTCAGTAAGGTTGCAAGATGCAAAATCATACAAAAATCAGTTGCATTTCTATATACTTATAATTAACTATCCAAAAAAGGAAACTAAAAACTATGCCAGTTGCAATAGAATCAAAAAGAATAAAGTACTATATTCGCAAATGACATCAGATAAAGGGTTAGTATCCAAAATCTAGAAAGAACTTCTCAAACTCAACACTTAAAGAACAAATAATCCAATCAAGAAATGGGCAGAAGATATGAACAGACATTTCAGTAAAGAGGACATCCAAATGGCCAACAGACACATGAAAAAATGCTCAACATCACTTGGCATCAGAGAAATACAAATTTAAACCACAGTGAGATACCACCTCACACCAGTCAGAATGGCTAAAATTAGCAAGTCAGGGAACGACAGACGTTGGCAAGGATGCGGAGAAAAGGGAACCCTCCTACACTATTGGTGGGAATACAAGCTGGTACAACCACTCTGGAAAACTGTATGGAGGTTCCTCAAGAAGTTGAAAACAGAGCTACCCTACGACCCAGCAATTGCACTACTGGGTATTTAGTCTCAAGATACAGATGTAGTGATCCGAAGGGTCACATGCACCCGAATGTTAATAGCAGCAATGTCCACAATAGCCAAACTATGGAAAGAACCTAGATGTCCATCAACAGATGAATGGATAAAGATGTGATATATATATACAATGGAATACTATGCAGCCATCGAGAGAAACGAAATCTTGCCATTAGCAACAACGTGGGTGGAACTAGAGGGTATTATGCTAAGCGAAATAAGTCAGTCAGAGAAAGACAATTATCACATGATTGCTCTGATATGAAGAATTTGAGAGGCAGGGCAGGGGGTTATGGGGGGTGGGAAGAGAAATGAAACAAGATGGGATA
>CM052798.1:68114447-68127197 GCA_028533885.1 Nasua narica | reverse complement strand
AAACTAAGGGTTTCTGGGAGGTGGGGGGGTAGGGTTATGGACATTGGGGAGGGTATGTGCTATGGCAAATGCTGTGTGTAAGCCTGATGATTCACAGACATGTACCCTGGGGCAAATAATACATTATATGTTAATAAAAAATTTAAAAAAATTAAATTAAAAAAGAATAAAGTACTTAGGAACAAACTTAACAAAGGAGGTGAAAGACTTGCATACTGAGAACTAGACCATTACTATGGAAGATGAAGAAAAATGAAAGAATGATGTATGAAAGATTGATGAAGATTAAAGAAGTTAAAAATGAATGGAAAGACACCCATGTTCTAGGATTGGAAGACTTAGTATTATTAAATGCCCATACTACCCAAAGTGATCTACAGATTCACCACAATCCCTATCAAATCCCAATAACATTTTTTTACAGAAATAGAAAAATAAACCTTAAAATTAATACGGTAACACATACACACACACACCCAAGAAGCTGAAGCGATCTTGTTGGAGGCATTGCAACGTGTAAGTTTTTAGTAGATAAATACCAGAGAAATGCTTTTGAAAAAATAAGGATTTGGACAGTATAAAAACATCATTAGAAATGGTGTTTATTATATATATATATATATATATATATATATATATATATATATTAAAGATTTTCATTTATTTATGTGACAGATCACAAGTAGGCAGAGAGGCAGGCAGAGAGAGAAGGGGAAGCAGTCTCCCTGCTGAGCAGAGAGCCCGGTGCGGGGCTCGATCCCAGGACCCTGAGACCATGACCCGAGCCAAAGGCAGAGGCCCAACCCACTGAACCACCCAGGCGCCCCGGTGTTTATTATATTGAACAAAATTTTGGAAGGTAGCTTCTTGGGAAAATATTTATTTAATGGTGCAAACCAAGTGTTTCTAAAAGAGTGCTTAGTGTTCCATAGACTAATAATAAAGATCTTTTGCGAGGAAGAGTGTTCTGTGATCTCCTAACCTTGAGAAATAACGGGTTAAACAGAGTTAAAGCAGTTTCTTTGTCATAGGACTTGTCTGAACCTTTAATATGCATGGTGAAAATCCAGGAATAATATTGTGTAGCATATATAAAACATATATATACATAGCATATATATATAGCATATATCAAACAGAAACTGATGTTTTCTGCAAAACATACCTACAGAAAATGCCGTTGTAGAGCAATGATATTCCAGTTGTGTTTTTTGAAGTCCCAGGACCCTGCCAAGGTGCTGGGAAACTGTCACAGAGAATAGGAAGAAAGGTAAGAGTGTAGGCTCCTGCTGTAGGTGATTCAATTTATGGATTTGAATTCTATGTGACATTGTATATGGACTCATAAAATCTTGGCAAATCACTGTTCTGAGGGCTAGGAAAATTAGTGTTTTTGTTTTCTTAAAATAAGTGCTGCAATTTCCAAATATAACTTGAAAGCAGCTATAACGGTCTCTATGCAATAACAGATTTCAAGAACGTGTGCCTGGCAACATCATGAAGCTTCTATGAACATTGGGGTTCATATGGCCCTTCTCACTACATCTGTATTTTTGGGGTAGATAACCCAGTAGTGCAATTGCAGGGTCATAGGGTAACTCTATTTTTAATTTCTTGAGGACTCTCCACACTGTTTTCCAGAGTGGCTGCACCAACTTGTATTCCCACCAACAGTGTAAGAGGGTTCCCCTTTCTCCACATCCTCTCTAGCATTTGTTGTTTACTGTCTTGTTGATTTTGGCCATTCTTACTGGTGTATTCTAACTGGTGTAAGGTGGTATCTCAATGTGGTTTTGATTTGAATTTTCCTGATGGCTAATGATGATGAACATTTTTTCATGTGTCTGTTAGCCATTTGTATGTCTTCTTTGGAGAAGTGTCTGTTCTTCTGCCCATTTTTTGACTTGATTATTTGTTTTTGGGTATTGAGTTTGAGAAGTTCTTTGTAGATCTTGGATATCAGCCTTTTGTCTGTAATGTCATTTGCAAATACTTCTCCCATTTTGTGGGTTGCCTCTTTGTTTCCTTTACTGTACAGAAGCTTTTTATCTCAATGAAGTCCCCAAAGTTCACTTTCATTTTTGTTTCCTTTGCCTTTGGAGACATGTTTTGAAAGAAGTTGCTGTGGTGGCCGATGTCGAAGAGGTTATTGCCTATGTTATCCTCTAGGTTTTTGATGGATTCCTATCTCACATTGAGGTCTTTAATCCATTTTGAGTTTATCTTTGTGTTGGTATAAGAGAATGGTTGCGTTTCATTCTTCTGTATATAGCTGTCCAATTTTCCCAGCACCATTTATTGAAAAGACTGTCTTTTTTTTTCCCATTGGATATTTTTTCCTGCTTTGTCAAAGATTAGTTGACCATAGAGTTGAGGGTCCATATCTGGGCTCTCTATTCTGTTCCATTGGTCTGTGTGTCTGCTTTTGTGCCAGTACCATGCTGTCTTGGTGACCACAGCTTTGTAGTAAAGCTTGGAATCAGACAACGTGATGCCCCCAGCTTTGTTTTTCTTTTTCAACATTTCCTTTGGCGTTTTGAGGTCTTTTCTGGTTCTATACAAATTTTAGGATTGTTTGTTCCAGCACTTTGAAAAATGCTGGTGGAATTTTGATCAGGATGGGATTGAAAGTATAGATTGCTGTGAGCAGTATAGACATTTTAATGATGTTCATTCTTCTGATCCATGAGCATGGAATGCTTTCCCACCTTTTTGTGTCTTTTTCAGATTCTCTCATGAGTGTTCTGTAGTTCCTAGAGTATAGCTCCTTTACCTCTTTTGTTAGGTTTACTCTGAGGTATGTTATGGGTTTTGGTGCTATTGTAAATGGAATAGATTGTCCACAATAGCCAAACTGTGGAAAGAGCCGAGATGCCCTTCAATAGACAAATGGATAAAGAAGTTGTGGTTGGGGCCGCTGGGTGGCTCAGTGGGTTAAAGCCTCTGCCTTCGGCTCAGGTCATGATCTCGGGGTCCTGGGATCGAGCCCCGCATCTGGCTCTCTGCTCAGTGGGGAGCCTGCTTCCCCCTCTCTCTGCCTGCCTCTCTGACTACTTGTGATCTCTCTATCAAATAAACCTTAAAAAAAATAAAAAAAAGTTGTGGTCCATCTCCACAATGGAATATTACTCAGCCATTAGAAAGGATGAATACCCAACTTTTGCATCAACATGGATGGGATTGGAGGAGATTATTCTAAGTGAAATAAGTCAAGCAGAGAAAGATAATTATCATATGATTTCACTTATTTGTGGAACATAAGGAATAGCATGGAGGACATTAGGAGAAGGAAGGGAAAAATGAGGTGGGGGGAAATCAGAGGGGGCGATGAGCCATGAGAGACTGGACTCTGAGAAACAAATGGAGGGTTTCAGAAGGGAGGGGGTAGGGGGAGGGTTAGCCTAGTGATGGATATTAAGGAGGGCATGGATTGCATGGAGCACTGGGTGTTATACGCAAACAATGAATCGTGGAACACTACATCAAAAACTAATGATGTCCTGTATAGTGACTAACATAACATAATTAAAAAATAAAACAAAACAAAACAGCAGGAAAAAAACAAAGAGAAAAACAGAACCACAGAAAACACCACGGAGCTGTGGACTTGATGTGCTACACTCCTGACTGGCTTTTCTTCAAGTCCTTTCCTCTCAACTCACCATGTTTTGCCTCTGAGCTTTCTTCATGTCGTTTCTTACACATTAAATTGTTATGAAATACCTTGGTCATATGAACATACAAAGGTTATGGATGAATAGTTTTTATTAAGAAATACTGCGTGCATGTAAAAGGTATGAAGAAAAATGTGTAAAAAGCGTAATATAATTAATCCCTATCTACCACTGGTCGAAATGCTCTGTGTGCTTTTCCTAAGTACCAGATGTCCTCTACCACCCCCTTTCCTGAATTTGGAGTTTATCATTTATAAGTATTTTTTTAGAGTTTTATTCATGAGTATGGATACCTAAACATTGTGGTGTTCTTTTACATGTTTTTACCCTCAAAGTTATCTTTGTGGATCTGAGGCAACTGTATTTTTTCACTTACCATTGTGTTTGTGAAATTTACCCATGTTAATATGATAACTAGTTCCTTTCTCTTCCTGCTATTGAGTATTGCCTTTATTTCGTTACGCCAACCTTACTTTTAGTCTACTCCTGATGAATATTTAGATTGTTTTCCATTTTTTTTTTTTTTGGCAATTAAAAATGAGCCTGCTGTTAAAATTTTAAACTTTTTCTGTGCACACCTGCAAAAGTTTCTTTACTGAAAGAATTTCAGTAAAAGTAAATTCTTTACTGAAGTGGAATTGATGGGTGTTAGGATGGTCACACGCTCAGCTTGACTAAATTGCTTCTCAGGCGATGATGTCAATTTATATGCTCCCCAACAGCTCCTAAGATACCTCTTGACTCTTGCCAGCACACAGAATGATATGGTTTTGGCCAAAAGGACAGGTGGGAAATATTTCAATATTTTAATTTGTATTTCACTGTTTACTAGTGATGTTCTGTAGCTTTTTATATGGCTTTTGCCTCTTTTGGAGATCTTACTCTTTGAAATGCCTCTTCATCTCTTTTGCTCCCCTGAAATCCTTCATGTTTTTCATAGCTTTTTTCTTTTTTATCTCAAGTTGTCAGGGCATTTTATTTTTTCTTTTCAACATCCTGTTCTGCAGCTTCCGTGGCCCTTTTTGCCCAGATGCCAAAAAAAATCTTTAGGTCCCTTCTGGAATCTGACAGGGTTATTTTTCAGCTCACTATGAGAAAATCCATCCTATCTTAATCACACGCAAGCGGGTTGAAGGCAAAGAGTGTGGTTTTGGCCTGTGGCCTTGTGGGATGTCTTGAATTACCTGTCACCTCTCAGAAGGCTGACTTGAGGTGACGGCGGCACAGGGGACTGGAGCATACCCTGTCAGGAGTCAAGCCCAGGTGAGGTGCTTCAATCTCCAGGATAAAACTAGAGATTTAACGAGACTCTACACTTCAGCCTAGCACTTTTCATCTGAAAACCTCAAGGCACTCAGGAAACACTAATTAATTAAGCTTTATAACAGCCCTGTGAAATAGGTAAGGATATTCAGGAATGGATCTCTAGGGAAACAACATGGCAGCTGTTTAGCAACATGCAGGAATACTAAGTGGCAGGCAGTCAGGAGCTACAGAACTGCAATGAAAAAATGGTAAGAGAACTTGGACGTGAGGTTCTGGTCTGGAATTTGACCTGGATCCTAGCACGGACACCTCTAGTGTTAGGAGGAGGCTGGTCCAGGTGGTGAGTGCTGCTGGGAGCCCTGGAGTTGGGCTCTAAGTGCAGTACTGCCGTGGACTCTTAGGTAAGGTGACGTTTGTTTATTTCATAATGTTAGCTACTGCTTCTTCCGGCTCAAAGTTTGCTTCTCTGAGGAGGCAACAGAGCTAATGCAGAAAAAGAGTCAGGAAAATATGTACCCTTCTAAGTGAAAATTTTCTATTTTTGATAATCAACAGATTGCCCCTGGGTTTCTTTTTTGTATCAAGGCAATCTGGGGGAAGGGGAAGCCAATTAGAAAGAAAAAAAAATCACATCAACAATGCCAGTGTTTAGGATTTTGGTGGAAAACATTTAAATGTTCAAAAGTTGAAAATTTAAATCTGTATAGTAAAGAAAAAGTAAAGTTAGGGGGATGATCTAAATGTCTTTTCTCTCTCCAGAAAATTTTCACCTTAAGATCCTGAATTATTCTTTATGTCCATAAAGAAGAAAAGCTGTGAGCTTAAATTAAAATGAGTTTGGTGGGTCCCAGAGAATTAACTCTCAGCATTACGAGAGAATAAAATGGACATTTATTCAGTATTTCTACTTTGTGCCACATACCTCATATATGTTAGTTACCTTTAAACTTCATATATATTTCTCATACAATTACTAAATTAACGTTACAGAAAGGCATACAATGAAAGTAAAATATCTCCTGTCTCCTCATCTTGTTCTTTTGTATATATTTCCAGAAAACTTTTATGCATACACCTATGTGTATAGAAATATGTTTATATATATTTATATAATAGTGTATGCTACATATGTGTGAATGTATATGGGTATATATACACTATATACCCATATATATATACACTATATATATACATTAATATATGTGTAACTTACACAAATGGGATCATACTGTGCTTACCACAGTCTATATAACTTTTAAAATGTAATAGTATATATGGGAGGTTTTTTTACTTAGAGACCAATCTCATTATGTTTATTGGCTGCATGGCATTACATTGTATGAATGTACCAGAGCATATCAGCTTGGTTTTTGTTGATGGAAATTTAGATTTTTTTTCTGTCTTTGTATATATATCTTTGTAAATGACCAACATTTACAAAGATATATCTTTATCTCAGTATATATTTTTGGATATACATAGTCATAAAAAAATTTCTAACAAGGCAGTGGCTGGGTTAAAATATATGAATGTTTAGAAACTTGACAGACAGCCAAATTACTATCTAAAAATACTAAGTAAACGGAGTAGTGGAAGTTCCAACAGGAACTTTAATAAGTTTCTATTTCCACACAGTATTACGAACTCTAGGTATTGTGATTTTTAAATTTTTTCCCGGATAAGTGAAACACGATATTCTAATTACTTTGCTTTATATTTCTTTGAATTTAAGAAGTTGAGCATAGTTTCATCTTTATAGGACCTTCATCTTAGTTTTCTTAGGAACTGTCTATAGATTTGGACTATTGTCTATTGTCCTTTAAAAAATTGATTTAAGGTCTTCTAAATTAGGAAATAAGCTTTTTGCATTCATATTGCACACATCTTTCCAGGTGTTTTGTCTTTTGGCTTTACTTAAACATTTTTTTGTACAGTTATTTTGTGTCTATGTGGAAAGTTTTTCATTTTTTATTGCTTCTAATTTTTGTCTTGTTTACAAAGATCTTTCCAATTCCAAGTGGATATGTAAAGTTGCCGATGTTCTGGTGCTTTCACAGCTTTTATTTTTGCAATGTTTTGATTCCTCTGGATTATTTTTTTTTTTAAAATAAGTGCTGTTGTGTTGGGTTGCACTTTGAAGCAGACTGAACAAGTAGGGGCTGTGGGAGGCGGGCTTTATGGTAAAAAGAAGAGGAGGGGACCCCTGATTCTTGTGAGGTGATGCGATGGGCTTGTTCGAATAATTTTGCTGGCTGGCAGGAAGATGAAAGCACTTAGGCTGAGGGCCAGGTGGAGTGTAGCTGGTCGTGCTCAGAGGGAAACTGGTCTGCTGGGGAGCCTTTCCACTGGATGAGGGACATACCTGGTGAGAGCAGGGGAGCGTCTGCCTTTGGAACCATCAGGCTCTAAGATGGCAAGGCAGCACATGAAATATTAGGCCTTACTCTATGGTCTTCCAATTTCAGTATTTTAGTTTATTAAACATCTTCATTTTATTGATTGATTAACTTTAAAATGGGAACATTTTAAATTTAAGGTTTTTCAGTATTCTTCTCTGAAAAAATACTGCTTTTATTTATTAAGTCCTGTGTTTCTAAGTAAGATTTTGGTTTGGAAAGAATTTTATACAGTCTTGGAAACCAAAGAACTTTCCTCTGCTGTTTCTGATAGATCATAAAAACTGCTCCATTCTTGAAGATAATTAAGAAGGGATAAACAATAAATAGATGAAGCATATGTAGAAGGTACAGTCCCAAAAATTCTAGGTTCTTTATTAAATTACTCTTTTTTCCCTTTGTAATTATAAGTATTTTGGAGGAGAAACACTTTGAAACTAAGTAAATATTTCATTCCTCATCAAACTTAGTTTATTCACTTACTATATTCATAGGGACTCATAGTTTACTATGTATTTTAGAGGTTATAGTTCATTAATATCTTAATTTTAATGCCCACATTGTCCCCAGTTAAGTTAGTGGGAATTCCTTCAAGCATATGGTCAAGGATGTGAATGGGCTAGACTCTATTGTCTTGCTGCCTGTTCTTCATTCCATTTTTCCAATTCCTTGCCTTTGTTGGGATCAACTATTTTTTATAGTCCTATTTTATTCCCTTTATTGACTTTTGATCTATAATTTTTTGGTTTTATTTCAGTGGTCATTTAGAGTTTATGTATTTGTCACTAGCAGTGCCACCCTTAAAGAATGGCCAAAGAAGGTACCACTGAATAAAAATTGTTCTGGTCAGGCTTAACAAATATTAAAAGCAAGACACATTATGTATTATAAGTACACAAAAATATTCACACCAGAAGGTAAAAATGGTATGGTATGGTATCCACCTTAGCTTATCACAATCTATATTAAAGTAATAGTTAGTCATGTATCTTATAAGAACCGTTAAGCAGGATACTTGTTTCGACTCTCCTAACATTTGGACTTTCATTGTTAAATATCTTATTACTGTATTTGTTATGAAGCCTACAATACAGTGTTATTTTTGCTTTAAAATGTCACTTATATTTTAACTGATTAAAAATACTGTTTCATATTCACACTTATTTACCACTTTTTGTGTTCTTCATTGCTTGGTGTAGATTTGTCTAGATTTCCATCTGTAATCTTTTTTCTTTTGCCTGAATGACTTCCTTTAATAGTTCTTGCAGTGCAGGTGTGCTGCTGATGAATTATTTCAGTTTTTTTTGTATCTGAAAAAGTAATTTCATGTTCATTTTTGAAACCTGTTTTGTTTTTTTTTTTTTTTTAGTATAGAATTCTGGGTTTAAAGATAGTTCTACTTTCAGAACTTTTTTCGGACCACTTTCCAGATTTTCTTTTTATTGGTTTTAAATAGTTTTTTGTTTTTTTTTAATTTGTCAGAGAGAGATCATAAGTAGGCAGGGAGGCAGGCAGAGAGAGAGGAGGAAGCAGGCTCCCTGCTGAGCAGAGAGCCTGACATGGAGCTCCATCCCAGGACCCGGAGATCATGGCCTGAGCGGAAGGCAGAGGCTTTAAACCTGAGCCACCTAGGTGCCCCTGGTTTTAAATAGTTTTATGTTAGTGTGGCTTTGTATAATTTTGTTCAAGTTTCTTGGAGTCAATTTGAGCTTCTTTGATCTCTGGGTGTATAGCTTTCATCAACTTAGAAAATATTTAACTAGTATTTTTTAAAATACTTTTGTCCCTATGTTTCATTCTCCTTAGGGACTTCAGTTACTGATAAAGTAGGTAACTTGGAATTTTCCTTTTTTTTTTTTTAATTTATGCTTTTTTGGCAGATAATTTCTCTTGAATGTCTTTAAGTTCGCTCATTTTTTTTTCTCTGCAATGTGTAATTCTTACCCTGTGCACTTTTCATCTTAGATTGTAGTTTTTATTTTTAGCAATTTAATAGATATTTTTTAAAAAAGATTTTATTTATTTATTTGACAGAAAGAGAGGTCACAAGTAGGCAGAGAGGGAGACAGAGGGAGAGGAGGAAGCAGGCTCCTTGCTGAGCAGAGAGCCCGATGTGGGGCTTGATCCAGGATCCTGAGATCATGACCTGAGCCGAAGGCAGAGGCTTTAACCCACTGAGCCACCCAGGCGCCCCTAATAGAGATTTTTTAAAAAGATTTTCCGTATCTCTGGTTAACATGTTCAGTCTTCTTCTAGCTTCCTGAACACATGAAACACAGTTATAGCAACTTTTGCCTATCATCTATGTCATTTCTTGGTTGGTTTTGATTGGCTGCTTCTGTTCATCATGGGCCATGTTTTTCCTGCTCTTTGAATGCCTAGTAATTTTTGATTTGGTGATCTTGTGATTTTTACCTTCTGGTGTGCTGAATATTTTTGTGTACTTATAATACATAATGTGTCTTGTTTTTAATGTGTTTAATATTTGTTAAGCCTGACCAGAACAATTTTTATTCAGGGGTACCTTCTTTGGCCATTCTTTAAGGGTGGCACTGCTAGTGACAAATACTGTTGATGTACCTTTGTCTGACAGCGTCTTGATTTCCCTTTTATTTCTACAGGATAGTTTTGCCAGATGTAGAATTCACAATTTCTGGTTCCTTCTTTTCAGTCCTTGAAAAATGTGCCAGTTTCTTCTGGCCTTCATGGCTTCTGATGAGAAATCTACTGTTACTTGAATTGGTATTCCTTTATAGGTAATACATCTTTTCTGTCTAGCTGCCTTGAAGATTTTTTTCCTTTTCTTTAGTTTTCAAAAGTTTAATTATGATGTGTGTGGTTGGATTTTTGTTTATTTTGTGGGGATTTTCTCAGCTTCTTAGAGCTGTAGGCTTATATTTTTTTCCAAATTTGGGAACTTTTCAGACATATCTTTGAATACTATTTCAGTCCTATTCTCCTTTTCCTGTCTTTTTGAGAGTCTGATGATACAAATGTTGGGCCATTTGTTGTTATCTCATAGGTCCCTGAGACTCTTCCCCATGCACCCCATTTCCCCCATTACTTTATTTTCATATTGGGTTAATTCTATAAATCTATCCTCATATTTATTGATTCTTTATTCTGTGATATACACTCTACCTTTGAACCCCCTGAGAGATTTAACATTTTCTGTTACAAGGCACCTGGGTGGCTCAGTCAGTTAAGCATCTGCCTTCATCTCAGGTCATGATCCCAGGGGCCTGGGATCAAGCCCTGCTTTGGGCTCCCTGCTTGGTGGAGAGTCTGCTTATCTCTCTCCCTCTGCCATCCCCCCCCACCTTGTGCACGCTCTCTCTCTCTCTCTCTCTCTCTCTCTCATGAATAAACAAAAATTTTAAAACATTTTATTATATTTTTCATTTCTGTACTTTCTATCTGATTTTTATTTGTAACTTTATTCCTTTGCTGAGATTTGGTATTTTTTTCACTTGTTCTACATGAAGTTGTACTTACTGCTGAAGCATTTTTATTCTGACTGCTGTGAAATGTTGGTCACTTAATTCCAAAATCTGATGGATGATGGTAGTGGTGTCAGTTGATTCTTTCCTCCTTCAAGTTGTGATTTTCCTGGTTCTTTGTATAATGGCATTTTTTTTTTTTTATTGTATCTTGAACATACTGGCTATTAAGTTAGGTGACTGTTGAGCCTATCTTTTATTTTAGCAGGCAGACAGCTGTTTAAGTTTAGCATACAAGTCTTGGCTTACTTTTATAAACTGTGGTTCCAGTGACACTTTGGTTTACAGAGAATTTATGGTGCTACTTGGTCCTGTTGGTTTATCTCCTGCTGCCGGAGCTTCCATGGGTCCCTTCTGGTGCTGCCCAAGGAGTTCTGCAGGCCAGTTCCTGGTGTTTCTAGGTTAAGGAATGTAGTCTCCGTCCTGGTAGGAAGGAGGGCACTTGCTCTGGCCATTTATTGCCTGCAAGGCTTCTGATCGATTTTCCTTGCCTTGACTTTACCTTGGTGTTGTCAGGGAGGTTCATACTTGATCTGGAGAAGGAATGAATCAACCTGGACCACTTCTGTTGCTAATTGGAGATTGGAAAACACCAGGCTTAGGTCTCTATTTGGGAGAGAGTAGGAGGACATAAGATAATTTGTCCTCTTGTTATTCCTCCAGTTCTAGGTTTCCCTAACAAGCATTCACCTTTCTCTTCTTTTCAGAGTTCTACTTGGTTGCTCCTTACATTATTATCAGGGTTATACTTAGTGGAGCAGGGGGAACATGTCTGTGGTCTCAAGGATCAGGAGTCTCAAGATTTGCCACCTTGTTTTTTTGTAAATAAATTTTTTTGTGTGTGGCAAAATACACATGCTGTAAAATTGACCATTTTAATCTTTAAGTGTACAGTTCATTGGTATTAAGTACATTATGTATCTCCAAAATGTTTCCATCTTCCAAACTGAAATATTACACCCATTACATGCTAACTCCCCATTTCCCTTTTTTCCCAGCCCCTGATAGTTACCATTACACCTCCTGTCTCTATGAATTTGATGATTCTAGCTATCTCATATAAGTGGAATCATACAGTTTTTGTCTTTTTGTGACTGACTTATTTAACTTAGCACAATGTCTTTAGGCTCATCCATGTTATAGCATGTGTCAGAATTTCCTTGCTTTTTTAAGCCTTCTTTTCTATTTTATTTATTTAATTTTAATTTTTTTTAAGGCTTCTTTTTTAAATGGTAGTTTTCCTGTGTGTGGACATCTATCTAGCCTGACAGCTTTCCTTTACGTTGTTTGCTTATCTTCAGGGACAACTCTGTCATGGTCAGAACCACAGCTTGCCAACTAATTGCTGCTTAAACCAAACATTCATTCATTCATTCCTTTAATTTTTTCAGTGTTCCAAGATTCATTGTTTATGCACCACACACAGTGCTCCATGCAATACATGCCCCCCTTATTACCAACCACCAGGTTCACCCATCCTCCCACCCCCCTCCCTTCCAAAACTGTCTGTTTCTCAGGGTACACAGTCTCTCATGGTTTGCCTCCCTCTCCAGTTTCCCCCAATTCACTTTTCCTTCCCTTCTCCTAATGTCCTCCATGTTATTCCTTATGCTCCACAAGTAAGTGAAACAATATAATTGACTTTCTCTGCTTGACTTATTTCACTCAGCATAATCTCCTCCAGTCCCGTCCATGTTGATGCAAAAGTTGGGTATTCATCCTTTCTGATGGAGGCATAATATTCCATTGTATATATGGACCATATCTTCTTTATCCATTTGTTTGTTGAAGGGCATTTTGGCTTTTTCCACAGTTTGGTGATTGTGGCCATTGCTGCTATGAACATTGGGGTACATATGGCCCTTCTTCTCACTGCATCTGTATCTTTGGGGTAAATCCCAGTATTTCAATGGC
>CM052798.1:67992561-68114347 GCA_028533885.1 Nasua narica | reverse complement strand
TTTGATTTGAATCTCCCTGACGGCTAATGATGATGAACATTTTTTCATGTGTCTGTTAGCCATTTGTATGTCTTCTTTGGAGAAGTGTCTGTTCATGTCTTCTGCCCATTTTTTGATGTGATTATCTGTTGAGTTTGAGGAGTTCTTCATAGATATTAGATATCAGACCTTTGTCTGTAGTGTCATTTGCGAATATCTTCTCCCATTCTGTGGGTTGCCTGTTTGTTTTGTTGACTATTTCCTTTGCTGTGTAGAAGCTTTTTATCTTGATGAAGTCCCAAAAGTTCATTTTTGCTTTTGTTTCCTTTGCCTTTGGAGACATGTCCTGAAAGAAGTTGCTGTGACTGATGTCGAAGAGGTTACTGCCTATGTTCTCCTCCAGGATTTTGATAGATTGCTGCCTCACATTGAGGCCTTTTATCCATTTCAAGTTTATCTTTGTGTATGGCGTAAGAGAATGGTCAAGTTTCATTCTTCTACATATAGCTGTCCAATTTTCCCAGCACCATTTATTGAAGAGATGGTCTTTTTTCCACTGGATGTTTTTTCCTGGTTTGTTGAAGATTAGTTGACCATAGAGTTGAGGGTCCATATCTGGGCTCTCTACTCTGTTCCACTGATCTATGTGTCTGTTTTTGTGTCAGTACCATGCTGTCTTGGTGACCACAGGTTTGTAGTAAAGCTTGGAATCAGACAACGTGATGCCCCCAGCTTTGTTTTTCTTTTTCAACATTTCCTTTGGCGTTTCGGGGTCTTTTCTGGTTCCATACAAGTTTTAGGATTGTTTGTTCCAGCACTTTGGAAGATGCCGGTGCAATTTTGATAGAGATGGGATTGAAAGTATAGATTGCTGTGAGCAGTATAGACATTTTAATAATGTTCATTCTTCTGATCCATGAGCATGGAATGCTTTTCCACCTTTTTGTGTCTTCTTCAATTTCTTTCATGAGTGTTCTGTAGTTCCTTGAGTACAGATCCTTTACCTCTTTGGTTAGGTTTATTCCCAGTTAAACCAAACTTTTAACCAATTTTCTTGCTTTCATAAATCTTCCCATATTGAATTGTGACATATGTGGTTCTTTCAATTCCTAAATCTAGTTAGGTTTGAGCCAGTTTACCTCTTTTTGATGTCCTCTGTGACAGGGATTGAGACTGTAGTTTTTATCTGCTCTGATAAACTAGTCACCACATAACCGTCTTTCTGTTTTTTAGAAAAACAAATTTTCTGAGTTGTTATCTTCTCTCTTGTTCTTCGTGGAGAAGCAGATTCCAATCTGAGGTGTTTAACCAAAAGCCACCCATTCAGTATTCTACTGGTATCAGATGCAAAATGTTATTACACATGTAGGGTAAAAGTTATAAAAATAATTCAGCCAATTTAATGTAGGAATGTATCAAAAGAACAAGATCAAGTAGTTATTTTAGGAATGAAGTTGAACAAAATGAAATTTATCCACATAATCACAAATTAAAAGAGCAAAATTACCTGATTAAGTAGATCCTGAGGGGCATCTGGTAAAATTGAGCAGCCATTCTTAATAGAAACTAAGCAAAATAGGAATAGATGGGGACAACTTAAACATTATAAAAACTAACAAGATTCTGTAGCATAGGATGAGCAAACTATGGCTTGTGAGCCAAACACAGCTTGCCACCCATTTTTATAAATTTTTATAAATTTATATTTTATGAATAAAGTTTCATTGGACCACGGCTATACTCATTCATCAGTGTATTGTCTGCTTATCATCCTTGTGATATATTAGTAGAGTTGAGTAATTGCGGCAGAGACCATATAGACCACTAAAATATTTACTATCTGCCTTCTACAGAAAAAGTTTGCTGACCCCTATACTGGAGAGTTAAATGATAACGTTATTCCTAGCAAAATGTAGGAATAATTCATGGGTGTGCTTTATTCCAAATATCCATTCTGTCCTCCATTATATCAGGAAAGGTCATAATCATCATCATCTTTCTTTCTTTTTTTTTTTTTTTTTTTTTGGATTTTATTTATTTGAGAGAGAGACAGAGACAGAGATAGTGTGTGTGCTAGAGGAGAGGGAGAAGCGGACTTCCTGCTGAGCAGGGATCCCAATGGGGGACTTAACGCCAGAACCCTGGGATCATGACCTGAGCCAAAGGCAGACACTTAACTGCCTGAGACACCCAGGTGCCCCAAGGAAGGTTATATTCTTAAATACAAATCTGATCGGGTAATTTTCTTGCTGAGATTCTTTGATGTTTTCCTATCATACTTGGGGAAAAGATTCCAAATTCCTTACTGTGACCTGTAAGCAAGGTCATGTAGGCCCATCCTTTAGAGACCTTTCAAACCTACTGTCAACTCTTGCTCTCCTTCACTATGCTTCAATTCCACTGATGGTCTTTTAGATCATGAAGACACCCATTCTTTCCTACTTTAGGGCTTACACACACTTTTCTCATTCCCTGGAACTTTGTGTCCCTGTCTTCTCTTGGCTAGTTCCTCAGCTTCTAGTAGGTTCCACTTCAATGTCATTAATTATAGAGATCTTGCCTTTCTTTGTAATTTTCTTTTTTTTTTTTTCTTTGTAATTTTCTATCTATAGATTTTCTTTACGGTACTTGTTACAATTAGCAGTTGTTTTGCTTGTCTGTTGACTTTTTTTTCCCCACCCCTTCTAGAATATAAGCTCTATGAGGGCAGAAACTTAGTCATTCTGGGTCCTTGCTCTTTCTATTTGCTAAATAGATAGACACAAGTTTAGTAACTTTTCCAACCATAATCAGTGAAATGTGGCTGGGATTTAAATTCATGCCTGCAGAATGATCTTCACAATACTATTCATTGCCATGCAAAGTCTATCCATGTAGTCGTTCATACTTTTGATTCATTAGATAAGCATTTATTGAGCACATGGTAAGCTTTAAGGATGGGGATTACGGAGAAACAAATGGAAGGCTCTCCGTGAGACTTTAAGAAGCTCACAGCCTGGCAGGAGACCTAACAATTGGTTATAGTGGAGCCTGATAACCTCTATAATCAGGCTAAAGGACTAAAGAGGGGGAACCCTCATTGGCTTCTGAAGAGTAAAGGATGAAGGTAGTTTCTGGAGAGGATGCTACCTGAGTTGGAGTTGGAGTTGAAGGCACATCTTGTATGTATTATATTACAACCTAATGTAATGCCAGGATACTTGAGACACTAGTAAAGTTTGGTTATTGAACTTAGGAATAGGAGAGCCAGAAAATTGTGGTGATGAGGGTGTGTGGAAACAAGTTCTAAGAAGCACGAGTAGCTAGGAAAAGGAATGGGGATGAGCTAGACTATGGCGCATTTGAGGAAACACAGAGACCAGCTTGGGAGAGGTGGATGGGGTCTGCTGGGGAGAGTGGCAGGAGGTGAAAATAGGAAATTAGGGTGCAGGGACAGATGATGAAATACATTATATGAGAGCCATTGAAGGACAATGGTATGAATGTAGCTTAAATTATTTCGAAGCAACAATGAGAGAAAACACTCTGTTTTTGTTGTCCTGTTTGGGTAAGAGTTTCGCCAGGAGATGTGATTCAGACTTCTTTTGAGAAGTATAGGCTTCTGTAGTGCTGACTTTACAATTATTTTTTTCTTTCTGAGAGAAATTTACTTCGGTACCTGGCAGTCATATGCTGTTTACATTCTTAACCACTTTTAAAATACCTCAGATACTGTCTGGTACACTCTTCTCTGCAGGCCCAGGAAGGAGAATTGACCTGTAAGTTGCTTAGCAAACCCCTCCCTGTGCATGATTTCCCCCAGGTAGAGGATTGGGGCATGCAGGGTAAACTACAGGCCTTGGATGTTTCTTTGCCTCCCTCTTCAGAGTCAGAGAGAGTCTGGAAGTAAATACCTTCTTATGCTGAGTCAAGTTCAAAACAACATGCACAGCACCCAATTTACACCTGTGGGGAAAGAAGAAGCTTCAACTAGAGCTAATTGAATAGCTTTGCCCTTGTAGCAGCTACTTGTGCTTCTGCTAGTGGAAAGAAAGCCCTGGAGAACCAAGAATCAGGTGGCCTAGTTTCCCTGGGAATCCTTGCATTCTGGAGAAGTACAGGATTTAGAAGAAATTTTTTTTTCCTGTCTTCTGAACATGTGGAGTATGTGCAGGATAAGCAATCTGTTACTTCTCTGACAGCTGCCGCAGGCCCCTCTGAGGCCTCCTGACAGCAAGCTGACAACAGAGAGCAGGGTCTGGGTATAGCTACTGAAAGGGGGTCCCAAAGTAGAGTCCAGGGTCCTGTCCTGAAAGAATCCATTGTCTGGTGGCTTCACAGATACTTGCCTCTGGAGGACTATTCAAGGTAGTAACTAGTGAGTCAGGATGGAGCGGACCTTCTGGGAGTCGCTGAGGGTCCTTCTGGGAAAGGGAAGAGTGCCACAGGATGGGAGAGCCAGACAAGCCTTCCCAACAGTGCTGACTTAGGAGCAGGAACTTGAGATTAATTTGGGATTTGACGTGGAGAGGAGAAGATGTGAGGCCATTCTAGACAGGTGGAAAGCCAGAGAAGTTGACAGTAGGTCTTATAGATCATTCTGGTGATCTGTTTACTCCTGTCTCTGCCTTGCTTACAGTCTGTCACTGGTTCTCATCACCTGGAGGATAAAGTGTAAACCTTTAGCCTCACAGATCATCGGCCTCTGCTTACCTCTCCAGCCTTTCCATCCCCCCCACCCTGTGTCTTGGTCATTATGCTTTAGCAGTACCTTCCTCTTAAGCCTCTTTGAGTACCCCATGCTATTTCATGCCTTTGTTATTTTGTCATGAATGTGTCCTCTGCCCGAGATGTTCTTTCTTGCCCCCTCAGCCTGGTGAAGTCTCTCTCAATCACCCGAGCTCTTGTAACACCTCACTAGCTGTCCAGGCTGCTCAGTGAAGGGAGCCAGGTAAGTCCAGTGGGTTTGACTCCAGAGCATTTGCTGTTCACCACTGTTCTGTGGCTGCATCTTAATTTATAAAAGTGACTGATGACATGGAGAGTCAATGCCATTGAAAGAAGAGTCTAATCTAACTCATGATTCTTCTGGAAACAAGAGGCATGGCCTGGCGCCCAGGGCCACAGAGGAACAGTAGGAAGCAGAAGCAAGAACAGTGACAGGTTTTGGCCAGAGCCTTAATTGGAGTTTCTGAGGGAAGACAAGGTAGGGCAGGGTAACCAGTTGAGGGTTGGCCAGATTGCAGTAGGGATGGTCTCTTGCCTGCTATCTGACCCTAGGATGATTGCCTTATGAGGTATTTAGGCCACGCAGAAGAGCTTTTGTTCTGGACTTGTTAGTTTGCATTCAAAGGCAAGCTCCTGGCTCAGTCCCTTGCTACCCGGAAGAATTGGTTTGCCCTAGAAGGGGCAGTCTCTTCCTAGTCAGAAAGGTTTTTCCAAAGACGTCACCACTTCATAATTTACAGGGGAATAAAAGACTGGTACAACTTCTGTGCTACCTGTAAGAAAATAAAACTCCATCATTCACAATTTGTTTTCTGAACACATGAGTTCGTCTCAGTGGATGAGCTGAGTGCTTTGGGAAGAGAAGAGCCCTGGGTTCGAATTTATTCCTGCTGCATTCCTTGGAGCAAGACCTATTTTACCCACAGGCTTATTTTTTCTCATTTGTAAAATGACTACATTGATCTTACATATATACAGAGTATATTTTGTTCTATCAGTATAGTTATATTTTACATAGTGTAGTAGTACTGGCAAAGTTTAGCTGATGTATATAGAATTTTACCCAAGCTCTTAATTGAGTGACTTCTATTTGAATGTCAGGCAATTCAGTGATGGATTGAATTACTGATGGAATATGGTCTAATGTCAAGGTCGGAATTTAAAAACGAAAAACAAAACAGGACTCATCTTTGTAGGAAGTTGGAGGAAAGGAGGGTAAAATGAGTCAGAAAGATTCTCTGTGTTGGCCTTGTGAACTGAGGCAGAATTACTTTCTGATTTTGTCTCCTTCTCTAGAAATGGGGTCCTAACATAATGTGCTCCATAGGGTGGTTGTGAAGATAAGATGAGGTCATGTGTGTAGAGGTCTTTGCATAGTGTCTGGCATATACCATACAGCCCAGAGGACACTGGCTGTGGATTGTGGGAGGTGCCACAGGGACTGGGAGAGGTCTGGGTCGTTAGTGGAATGCTTACGAAGACCTCAGGCTTTCTTCACTAGCAAATATTTCAGCTCCTATTCCTATTTCTGAGTGGTATGCTCTGGAACTCAGAGTCAGCTTGGGGCTGCCGGGGTGTTGATGCCATATGACATCTTGGATATAGGCACTGGGAGAGCCCAGAAAAACCCCGAATACTAAAAGTACAGAAACTAGTAGCAGCAGGAGCAAGAGCAGCAACAGTAAGAATCATGATCAGACCTTTGATTCCAGAACTTGTGCTCTTGACCATCTGTGTGTTTCTCTGAGATGCCTGACAGTCATCCCTTAAGGAAAGCGGGAGGCCGGTGTCATTACTCCGTGGCCTGAGACACTCTGATGGGTGCAGTAGATTAAGCGCCTGCCTGCGATGAAGAGAGTGCTTGTGTGATGTCAGCAGGTGGGCAAGGAGTAGCCCTCCTGAGCCAGCCACCGGGGCAACTGGAAGTTTCAGAATGCATTACCCTTGGAGGCAGAGGCATTGACGTCTGCTAAAACACACATGTTCTCTGCCAGGCCCGGTGCACCAGTCCTTGGCCATGTTTTCTGAAATCATCAGATTAGTAAGTCTCTTGTTGGGGCAGGAGGCGGGGGAAATAGGGAACATAGATATTGTTGCACCTCTCACAATAGTTGTGTACTAAGCTGTCCCAGCATCTCTCTGTGTCCACACCTGGTTTCCTTTTCATTGGCTTGATAAACTTGAGGGAAGGTAATTCATGTACTACTCCATATAGTATTGTACATTTTGTAATACAAAAAAATACAAATTTTTTTCTAAATGATTAATACCTTTGGAAAGCTTGGAGTACATAGAGGCTAGTTCAAGCTCCATCTTTCACTTTTTTACTTAAAATTTCCTAATATTCATTATAATCTCTCTGTATATGTAAGAATGTGTCCTTTCTTATTGCTTTATTGACTGCATTTAACTTCTATTCTCAAGTAACTGAAGTAAAAAGGACCCTATTAGCAAAGGTCCTGAGGAAAATATGAACATCAGTACATAAAGGCTCTTCATCCTCAGAAATCTTTTAGTGGGGAGACGGTTCACAAAGTCGGAGGGCAGTGAGTGCCCGAGTTAGGTACTGGCTCTGGAGGCCCCAGTGAGGGCCTGGACGTGAGCGGGGATGGCCCCGGGAGGAGAATGAGGCAGAGATGGAGGTTTTGAGCTTGGAGTATGCAAGAACCACGGCATCGGCTTCGGGGCATCGGCCGTAGAAAGGGGAGTGCAAGAGGAGGGGCAGATTTGGGGGAATGAGGGTAGTGAGGATAGAAGGAGGATGTGGTGAGTGTGATCTAAATATGTCGGGTTTAGATGACCTAGACTTGGAAGCTGGCTAGGATGGTCAGCTTCATCGTCACCTCTACTGAAGATGAGTGGAATGCTGAGTTCTACCTCACACTTGAGCCACTTCCTCCTCCTCAGACACTCACTCCACTGGGCTTTGTGCTAGACAATTAAAATGGATTTAAAAGATACAGATGGCAGGATCTTTGCTCTCCTGGGGTTCCAGTGGAGTCGGTGGCACAGTTTGTCCTCAGCAGTGCGAGGCACTAAGAATGCTGCGGGCCGTGGTACACTGAAGGGCAGAAGGAGCCATTTGAGGGGAGGGGACGGTGAACTTGAACCTGAAAGCCGCTATCTACGCAGGATTTTCTGGGAGTCCACCATGCTGGGAGACCAGCATGACCCGGGTGACCACCTTGAAGAAGTTATCCGAAATGAAAAGACCTCATTTCCCAGCACCAGGTTTATTAAAAATGAATAAAGGCAGTGTAACCAGTCTGTTTTTACCGTGGAAGGCAATGTCACTAATTGATTGATTTTTGTCTTTTCATGAGGAAGACATTTTTTCTTTTTCCTAAATGAAGGTGACTTAATACCTGACCCCTAGGACTAAGCCATCACTACCAGGGGTGGGGGGTGCCCAGGGAAATCACCCTCCTCCTCGCCTGTCACTTTTCCACCCACCTTTGTCAGGGTGCGTCCTGGGTGCTCTGTCCCCTGGAGCCTGCTGGCACCGTGTTGAGACCCACCAATGTCTGACTGCCTGTTCCTGCCACTGAGCTTTGTTCTTACTGCCAGTGGTGACAGTGGCCTTGGAGTCTCAACTTTGGAAGTCTATGCAAATATGATGGGACAGGCACCTGCTTATATGGTTATTGTTTAGGGCTAACTCTGTCCACGTGGATATGATTTTAAATGCCCTGTGTCTGAGCTCGAAAATACCTGTAACAATAACCTCGCCTAACAAGGAAAGTGGCCTGGCTTATGGAGGAGATATTGAAAGGAGTCAACTTCCTATTGGTGATTTATGTGGTCCTTACAATGGGATTGGGCAAAAGTGAGAATTTATTGGAAAGTATTTTCTTTCTGACAAGTCAAACATTTGAGTGCCATGGAAATTTAAGGGAAATTCCGGGGTAAGAAGATTTCGCTTTGGGAATAATAGTTGTTCTTTCATAAAAGCATACGCAGGTATCCAACAGTAAGGATGTCAGGGTAAGGGCTCTACTACCTCATTAAAGTAGTGCCATCTAGTGGTGAATATTTCAAATTGTAGCTAGGTGCCCAGAGAGTTGTCATAAACCCTCAGGGGGCTTGGCTTTAATAAAGATCAAGCAGCATTTGTAATGTGCTCATTCATTTATTCATCTATTATTGCACTTAGTTTATTTGTCACTTACTACATCATGGACATCTTGACGGGTGCTTTGTGGAAGGAGATGAGGAAGACACAAGCCCTGACCTCAAGGTATTCACAGTCAGTAGGTGAGAATAAACACTTGTAAACCTCTGATTGTGGTCCAGCCATAATACCTTTGAGAGAAGTGCAGTGGGGACCCGGATGACTCCGATTTCGCAGGCATATCAAGGACAAGGCTGGAAAGCCCTCTCGTTTGTATTTAGGACTTAACTTCCAGGGAGGACATCGGGAAGGAAGAGACAAGTTGGAAGTGTCATCAACTTGTACCAGGGTTGGATTCCTGATCCTGCCAGACCTCTCTTTTGGGTTTTCTTCTCATCTCTGGCCTTGCCTCTAAAACCGGAAACTGAATGAACTTGAAGTTGGCTGCCAAATGAAGCTCTCTCTTTCATGGGCTTGATTCTCAGTGTCCTAGGATCTAACGGGCTGAACACAAGGTGGTATATTGAAAATCCTGAGCATTTTTTTCAGGAATCACTCAATAAACTTGAATATGCCTTCTCTGGCCTTTGCTCATTTGTATTTTCATTTTCTTCTGCTCTGAGAGGTTTCTTGGAAGTCTATTCTTTTTTTTTTTTTTAAGCTTTTATTTATTTGAGAGAGAGAGAAAGAGCACACATGTGTATGTGCGCGTTGGGAGGGGCAGAGGGAGAGGGAGAAAATCCTAGGCTGACTCTGCACCGAGTGCAGAGCCTGATGCGGCGCTGGATCTCATGACCCTGAGATCATGATTCAACCTGAAATCAAGAGTCAGATGCTCCACTGCCTGAGCCACCCAGGCACCCCTCATAGGTCTATTATTTTATTTTATTTTTTTATAGGTCTATTCTTGACATAACTTTCTCTGTGCAACCTACACAGTTCTTTTTTGGAGGGGTACTCATGCAATCCTGTTGCAGTATCTAATCTTTCTGGCTCCAATGGTAGTTTTCTCTTAAAACCAGTCTAATAATAAATAAAGCACTACTTTAATTAGTGCTGGTAAAGTGCTTTAGTTATGGTTTAGTATTTTATACCATCTAAACACAAGCAAAAGAGTTGTAACTTTTTTTTTGTTTGTTTTAAGTTTCACCATGTGAAAATTTCCCCTTACACTGTTCGGGGTAGAGTTTAACACTTAAAAATTACTCCTTCATTTACATTTTAACACTGTGCTTCTTCAGTAAGTCTTTTCACTTACCTTTGAACTGGATCTTATGGGTCTCCATAGGTTTGTCCTCCTTCCTTTCCCCTCTTTTTTTTTTTTTTTTTGTCTCTTTCCTTCTTTTGGTGTGGCTTACCTTTACAGTTGTAACTCTTACCTTTACTTTTCTTTTTGCCTATCCAGACTCTCTTCAATCTGTTACTTCTCTCTTCTGGCTCCTCCTCTTCCACCTTTTCTTCTCTTTCACTTTTCCATGTGTCTTTCGTTACATTTCTTTGGGTGTTTTGATCTTTTAGGTTCTGCCTCTCAGAAGGTCATAGGTGGTTGTTGGTGATGGAGGGTTCCTTGTTGAGTTTGTCCTAGTGACCACCACGGGAGCATCACTCTGCTCGTGTGAGGGAGAGAAGAGATCTATGTGGAAGAAATAATGAATTCATGTGTTCATTCATTGAGAGCCTCTAGGTTTTGGGCATTGTGCCAAGGGCACAGATACAAGAGATAGGAGGACAGATGCAAAGAGGATTGAGATGATCCCTGCTTTCAGGGAGCTCATGGTCTAACCAGAAATTTAGGTCGATAACTATTAATGAATCAGTTAGGATAGGGGTACAGTGGAGATAGGTGGAAAGTGTAATGACCATGCAGAGTCCTAAAGTAATGGTGTATGCACGAGGTGGGAAAGAATTCAAAATGCATGAGGCATTTGGACTTGGACATGAAGAGTGATTTAGACGCTCATTGGAAGTGGTTTCGAACACCAAAGGGTACCCCAGGATAAGAGATGAATTAGGAATAGCAGAGCCTTAAATGAATGTGGTAGGTCCAGGGAAATGGAGATGGGAGATGCAGGGATACAGTAGCAGTGATGAAACTGGAGATATGGGAAAGAAACATATCTCTCTCTTTTCTGGAGAGTCTTAACGTTCTATATAATGGAGCCAGGGAATCATCCTTTAACTATTGGGAAACCATGGGTGGATGGCACTTAAGTATCTGGGTTATGTGTAGATTAAGGGAATGGATAAGAGTGAATGAGTTTGTCAGACATTAGAGAATTCATATGGACAGAAGGAGTTATTGAATGTGGAAGGTGAAAGGCAGTGGACCTTTAGGAAAGGTCATTGGCATTTGCTTTCATTGGCATATTTGCTCCCTAGGATTTCAAGTCATGAGTTACATTCTTTTCTATTTCCTAGTGTTGTCCTTTAGTAGTAGGATCTTCCCTAAAGAATCTGAAATTTGAAGTCTTTTTTTCAGCTAATTGGCAAAAGTGTTCTAAATTGTGGCACTTCTGTTTTTTTTTATCTTTCCTGGGTTGGGCTGACTTATCTGTCCAGCACTGGTGATTCTCAAGATAATCATTGATTCCACTCTCAAGCTTCTGAAAGAGGCGGATGATGGAGACCAGTGTCCCCATAACGTGTGTGTGGGTGTGGTTTTGAGGGAAAGCTAAAGAGCATTTTACTCTTTATGCTAAAGACCAGATGCCCTGTACTTGTTGATTAGGTGGAGGGAGAAATAATGCAGAATAATGGATAACGTAAAAAGTACTTTATTTTATATTAAGGGGGTGGGGACTTGAGAAGGAGGCTGATGATTGCCAAGCTTTCCCTTCTTGCTGTATTTTACTTAGGTCAATATTGACATTGTTCTGTATTGCTCACATTCACATACTGGGGTAGAGAAGGTTGTCAAATTGTGATAAATTTTGTGGAGACTTAAGACCAGGTTAGGATTCTTCTTCCTCAGGAGGGTTCACTAAAAGATAATTACACTGAATTAGCCTAAGACCTAATATCATGACTTAAGAAAGGACAGACGTCAAATTGGGGATCTAGCCACACTCCCTAACCTCCAACCTGTTGATTCAGTTGATGTTTTGAAGATTGTGTGTTTCTTTTTCTCTTGCTAAGGGTTACATAAAATTCATTAACTCTTTGGGTTCATCATTCTCCCGTACTTCTCCAATGTCTTGAGTGCATGACCCATTATTTCATCATTAGTATCCAAATATTTTTCTGGAGGCAATGATGTCCTAGTCCTGAGTCTTTATCAGGTGCATTAGATGGATTGCATGAGTAGTCTCACTCCGGCATTCTTTCTCTCTCCATGTGCTTTGGGCATATGACTTTGTAGTTCCTCTTCTTTGGAGTTGATTTCTCTGCTTTTTGAGTGAGTTTGGCCATGTGGCTTTCTTTGGCCAGTGGAATGTTATAATTAGTCTGACCCTAATCTTGATATTTGGCCATTGACACATTTAGGCCTCTACCCTTCCCTTCTCTACCACCATGCATCTGGTTTAGAAAAGGAAAGAAATCTCTTCTTCCTGAGCTTTTGGCATCAGTGGGAATTCTGATCTCCCCAACCCACATGAAAAACCCTACCCCATCCCCACCCGCCACCTGGCTACTATAAAAGCCCAACCCACTTCTCTTCTTGTGCTATTCCAGATTGTTTTGTATCTACCCCACTGCTCCAAGAAGTTTCTTGTATGAGTAATGAACTTTCTTTCAAATACTGTGTGTGTGAAGTGTCTGGACATCCAAACTCTTAATTGGAGAGAGTGGGGGAGGCAGTGTCCATCCCATCACCACAGGATGACCACAAAACAACTAGGAATCTCTGTGCTGCTTGCAGGTGGTTGAAGAAACACTTAAATGTTTCTGCTTCAAGTGTTGCTCCTCTGTCATAGCTACAAGAACGTGCCTGGGCTGCCCCACTGGGGGATGAGCTGTGTGGAGGAGAGACTGGTGACCTTGTCACCCCAACCATTTGCTCTGTCTACAGAGGCTATCCCACATATGTGAGCATGTTTTGCTAAGAGCAGCAGAGACTCCCAGCCAACCCCCGCTAACTGCAGATGTAGGGGTGAGGCCAGGCAAGGTCATCCACAGACAGCTGACATGTGCTGAACCCCAAACCAGGAGGCTAAATAACATTTATTGTTGTATATCACTGAGGTTGGTGGTCATTGCGCAGTACCGTTGTGGAAATAGGTAATGGATAAACCAAGCGTGCGGACTTCTAGACAGAAAGTCTCCAAACTTGAGCAACTGTTACTGAAACCAGCAAGTCCAAAAATGAAGCAAAGGGTTGTTGCGCAGCTCATGGTTAGCCCCCTTTCACTGGATCTTTAAGAGTTTATTTGGTTTAATTTTTTTGTGTGTATGTGCTAGGACTCTTAATAAGCAACTCAAAAAAAAAAAAAAAGCCTTAAGTAAGATTAGCAATTTGCACCTTTTAAAAAATTAACAGCGCTCTGTTGTTTTGATATTGAGCTCCATTATCAATTTGCATCTTTAAAGAGGTGTAACCTTTCTCAGATATTTTGCTCTGTGTTCTTATATTTAACTAGCAAGACTTGATTTTTTACATTGCTTATGTTGCATTTACTTCTGCACAATTAAAGCAAGGGGAGAAGAATAAAAAACCCAATTTCAAGAATTAGGGGCATGATGTAGATTTCTCTAACTTGGGCTATTCAGGGCTGATGGGGGATCCTGTCAAGGAGCCCTTCATATTAATAAAGGGAAAAAAGTTGTGGAGTTGCAGGAGACCTATGAACAAAGGTTTCTGCATGCCTAAATGGTGGTATACCATTTATACAGTATACCGTATACCTTAAACCAGCGCCAGAGTACAGCGCAACCTTCAGCCTGCCACGAAATCCGGAACCCTGTGGGTATGGCAGGTGCATCTTGATCATCTCCCCTGTTTCACTTCATTTGCCCCTGTCAACTGCCCTGCTTTCTCCAGCCAGATCATCCAACAAAGAATTTTCGGAGCTGCCTCGGGGCGGGGGTAGGGGGATCATCCACCTCGGGGGAGGGGGGTTATCCTTTGCTTTCCATGTCATCTTCTATAGAAAGAACATTCTGGTTAGTGGCAGTGAAGTCCTTCTTCATTAGGTAAAAGTACACTAAGTGTACCTTGCTGTTTAGAAAAACAAAATCATTCTAACCATGTCCAGTAGAAGAAATGTTAGTAAAACCTGTATTTTTTTTTTTCCTGCTACTTATACCAAACTATTAAACACTTCTGCATCTTCTGTACTTCAGTTTGAACCTGGTTAACGAATTTTATCAAACTGTGAACGAAACTGATGTATTTTATTTTTTCACCGATGGTCTAGCCTAGTTAAAGCTGAAGCCTAGCCTGTATATTTCCTCACTTTCCTGAGCTGGAACCAGGCATCAACATTTTCTTCCACTGAGTCGGTATTCTATTGAGTTAAATCGCTGTTGAGATCCTAGGGCGGGGGCAGTAATTCTTGGCCGCTTTTCAGAGTCGTGTGTGAAATCTGAAAGGTCTGGTTGTATCTTTGATTAAAGCTAATATTACCTCGAATGAATTCCTAGTGGAAGAAGTGGAAAAGATGATGTCACTCATTGTAGACGAGGGAGAAGACAGGTCATATTCGGGCACATTTTATGTTTGTCTTCACCATGTATTTGAAGTCATTTGTTAAATCTTACTTTTGACCTCAGTCCAGCAGTTTGCCAGGGGATACGTGGATGTGTTGTTCCCTGTAGTAGTGCTCTCTCAGTATTTGTATGCTATTCTCTTTGGAGAACCTGCTCGTAGAATCATGAAGGGATGGTCTTTAGTTTCTAACTTATCATTAAAGTATAGTCAAATAGTCTCCCAATTTTTAGCTCATACATTTCTTTAAATTATAGGTTTAAAAAATCACATATATAAAAAATACAATCTATAAACATAATGTGTAAAAATAATTGGCATCACTTAGAACTTGAGAGCATTTCAGTCACATTGGTTAACTTAATAAAGGTAATTTTTGATAATGGGCTCAATCACTTTTTCAAAGATATAGACAGGCCTTTCTCAGGTATATTGAAAAACTCAAAGAGGAATAAATTGTTAAGATGCTGAAGGTGCTTAAAGAGTTGTTATTATAGAAAATGAGCTGCATTTGAAAATAAAGGAAGGAAAAAAAAAAGATTCCTAAACAGATTAAGGTATAAAAGGAGTTAGGATGATACTGAGTAGGTTTTTCCAAAAATGGTAGCCTGAGGAACCCTTACCAAATTTGGTCTCTGGCTCATGGGTGAGTAATAGGGTGTTCAAAAGAGATGTGGTGATCTTCTCTGATGAGGTGCTGGCTGCTGCTGCTGAATTTAAATTTCAGGAGACCATTGCTCTGATTTTCACATTTTTCATTTGATATTTTCAAAACTACAAAGTAATCTGTTACTGTAACAAGTGAAACG
The DNA here is from genome assembly GCA_028533885.1 of Nasua narica. Classification (NCBI taxonomy): domain Eukaryota; kingdom Metazoa; phylum Chordata; class Mammalia; order Carnivora; family Procyonidae; genus Nasua; species Nasua narica. Next base: position 68,099,097 of record CM052798.1, on the reverse strand, counting down.
ATGTAAAGACGCATAAAGAGACCATTCATTATCACCATCTCACTCCCCAACTTCCATTTCCAATCTCATGCTTTTCAAGGATTCAGTGATAGCTGACTGGTGGGGGCCTTCCACACATTGCTCCTTTTTCATCATATAGATAGATACATAAATACATTTTTGTGCATAATTTAAGAAAATTGTACTAAGTAAAACCATGCTATGCTTGTTAATTTGCATTTTGCCTTTTCACTTGGAGTGTACCCTGGAAAATCCCAAGAGAATAAACACAACCAGCTCTATTCTTTCTCATTTTTATTCTTATTTTCTTTATGTGCACATATACATACACAGATTTCTACATAAATAAGATCACTTTATAAAAGATCTTACATATTTGTTCACTTGGCTGCCTTTTTTCTATCTCCTGTTTCTTCCTTTTCTCTCTGAACCTCACCTCCATGTACAATCTGGTGTACATCCTTCAGTACTTTTCTCCATTCTCACGTAAATCTTGCACATAGGTGCCAAGCCCCCCCCCCACGCAGATATATTTCTCAGTGTGTCTGAATCCTACAATGTGCTTCAGGTTGAGGTTGGAAAAGGTGACCCTTTTAAATCTCTTTTCTGGACTTCTCTTTTCTGGACTCCTCTTTAGATCATCTCATGAAGGTTCTCAGTGGTTTGGGCCTTAGCTTATAGCTCTGATTTATTTATATAAGCCATCTAGGAACTCTCTTGATTACATTCTCTTTATACATTCTAGGAACTCTATACATTCTCTTTATTACCACCCTTTTGTTGTAGATGCCCAAATCTATGTTTCTAACTTTTGGTTCCCATATTCAACTTGCTGCTGGATATTTTCTATCTAATTTTTTCACAGGCACCTCAAAAGGAACATGCCCCAACTTCTCCCCTCCCTTCTCCCCTGAGCATTCCTATTATTTATTGCCATTGATGCTGTCCTCATCCATCTGGATGTCAAGCTAGAAACCTGTCACTTAAAATCAATCACCCAGTTCTGTGAACTGTATCACTTGAGTTTATTTTTTTACTTGAATAATTCTTGAATTCTTTTCTTTTGATTTCTCCCATTAGTACACTAGTTAAGATGTGTATTAGACTTCATATAAATTATTGCAAAAGTCTTTCAACTTGTTTTTTTTTCCACATTCAGACTGCATAAAATAGTGAGTCCTGGGGGACATCTGACCCCAATCTATCAAAGAAAACACTTAATGTTTTTGGTAAGGTTGAAAACACAATAGAATGGTTAATATCAAGGTTATATTCTTTCTAGAGTAGAAAATGCAAAATAATTACAAAGATTTAAAACAAAAAAGAGAAACCATGAACAAAAGGAGAATCTGGGCGAGAGTATTAACGTTCCAGGGAAAGGATCAGCTCCAAGCAGGAATTGATTCTCCTACAACATGGGGATCATACCTCTGGCTCTTGCCTCTCCCCACTGCCCATGCTGGTGCCTTCCATTCCAGACTAGTGATTTCTGTGGTATCAGTTCTGTGTCTGTTTTTCTGCAGTCAGTGGAAGTTGAATAACACAAGATTTGATCTTCGTATGACTTAGCATTGTGCTACATGGGTGAATGTGACAGATTTTAAGGGCTAGAGTTAGTTATAATTTAGCCAGCAGAAGAACAACTGAGAAAACAAGGACCATGAGTAATGGAGAAAGCTGCCATCCAAAGACCCCTGAGTTAATCATGTGGGCGTTGGCCAATAAGCCGACCACAGTGGTCTCAGCTCTTCTGAGGTGTCCTACCAAATCGCCCACTGGAGTGGATGCTTTCTAGACTGTGTGGCTGGTTAGTATACTTTGTCTATGTTCTTTCTTGATCTCTAAGAGCTAGAATAAATATCATCCGTAGCTGGGGCTTGCCAGGAAATGCTGGGGTTATATATAACTACAGATAGAATGGAATGAAGTATTGGGAAAAAGGTGTAGACGGTAGCGTTGCAGTTAAATTGGTAATGGGAAGGAGGAGGAACCTACGGTTCTTATGATGGGTGTTGTTTCAGTGAAAATTCTATTTTATTGCATTTTTTAAGCCTTTAAAGAACATTTCACTAATATGGTGATAAAAATCCCCGGTTCCCATTTGTCATGGACACTCAGCCTCCTTCAATACTATTTTGGTAGTGTTGGTGGTGGTTATGGATGTGAACCTTACATCACCGGGATTTTTATGTTACAGAATCGCAGTAGGGGCGTAGGATGAGGTGAGGTCACTATGAAGTTCAGGAACGTCCGTGACAAAGAGCATTGCAGGATTCATAGGTACTATAGGTTCCTTGTGAGTTCCTTAGTCCTCTCATTGGGCAGAACTTCATACTTCATAGTACTTAGGAATAGGCTATTATACTTCATTCTGGACACCAACTACCAAAAGTTCTGTGTTACTTTGTGAAAAGCTTAAAAAACATTTTATTGTCCTGAAGGCAGGGTCACAGCACAGGGATACTTTCCTCGTTTGGACCTACTTGTGTAGATCATATAAATATGGGCAGTGTCAGATAAAGCCTGAATTGTTAGGTACCACTGTGGTTGCTTTTTGGTAGGGAAATTGGATCCAGTTTGCAGTGAGAAGTGGTTTGGCTCTCCATGTCCTCAAGGAGGGACTAGCACCAAGAAGGTTCCGGATGCTATGGGAGAGAGCTGTTGGTTCCAATATTAGTAGCATTCAGATTACTTGGAAATTATAATGGAAGAGCAATCAAACATTTCTGCAGAAGCAGAAGGCTAGTTTTTTTGGTATGGACCTATACATCATAATTTCACAAGCCTCAGTCCCAAGGATGTCCAATAAAGCAAATGAGTCACATCCTAAAAAAGTCTGCAGCCTTTACATTTAAGGGCACCAGAAAAAGTAGTAGTTAATACTACTCTCTGGTTTTCGATCTCTTGGGCCATTGCCTAAATGTGGGAGCATAGAACAGTTGAGCATAAGCAATGATAGCTGGTCTAGAACTACTTTGCCAAACCTTACGCTTTAAGGCCAGGTAATCCTACTCATGTACCGTGTTCTTATTGACCAATAAAAAGAATTACCACATAGAGTGATGTTTTCCTGTGAGAGGGGAAAAGACTGGGAGGTTTTTGCTGCCTGCACCCTTAGGAAAATTCTCACGTTTTTGTCTCATTGGCAGGAGGTGTCAGAGGTAAAATGAGATGACCAACCCTAGGAGGTCACCCCAATTTAATCAATGCTAGTGGATTAGTATTAGCTAACTGGGAGAACGGCTTAGCTATTTAATTTAGACCTGAGAAAGCAGAGAGGAAAAAGGGCCAAGAATGCCGTGGACTTCAGAAGCCCCCCAAACTGTGATCTCAGAGAAAGGAGTGGAAGGTTGGTGGCTGAGTTCCACAGAGTTACTTTTACCCAGAGAGAATGTAGGTTTTAGCAGCATGTGAACAAGGTTAAGATAAAATATGCAAAAGGTCACATGAAAGGCCCAATTTTACCTAATGTTCTTTGCAATTCTGCCCTATCCGAGGAAATTTCTCTCAACAACCCTTCATTCTTGAGGCCTCTAGGAGTTCTTATTCTGACTTTCCACACTACAGGATGGCCGAGGATGAATTTCAAGATGAATTTCAAATGTTGAATCTTCTGGCAAATTTGAAATTTAGCCAAGTATCTTCTCCCATTCCTGCTTTCTCTTCCTTATAATTTCCAAGAAACTTCCTGCTAGCAGACTTCTCAGACAGTGACAAACTGAATCCTCATTAAAACAAAGAAAGGTTAAGGGGAAAAAATAAAGCTATTTGAAATGAGGTAACTCACCAGTCTTTCAGCTGTAAATTGACAATCAGATTTATATAAATCCATAATTGTATCTCTTTTACCTGCAGTTAGGCTAGTTAATGATGAAAAAAAAGTATACAGCTGATTGTGTAGCTTTAATGAGGATTCTTTTTACAGAGTTAAAAAAATCCACCAAATTAAATTCTGCCAATTTACTCCATTGCAAATTGAGCACCACCCTGTGAGCAGGAGGAAAAAAAAAAAGAAAAGAAAAGAAAAAAAATCATCAAGTAGCTTAAATCAGTTACAGCTAAATGTGTAAGTCAGCATGTGCTTTAGCCTTTAGTCATGAAGAATATATTAGATTTTAAAAATAAATGGCTTTCTGCTGAGTCTTCATTGCAATGGCTTTCTGACTTTTAATTAAATTTTCAGTACTTGTGGATGCTTCCTCATGTACTCTGGCCACAGAGCTCGAATTGCCTCCATCATTAAGTGGAGTGGAAAACCAAATTGGAGATTATTAAGCTTGTTCATTTCTTTGTTATCGGTAGCTGGTGACTCTCTCCTTTTTACTTGTTAAATAGGGATGGGGCTTTCTACCAGGATATTTTCCAAGAATGAAATAAGCTCTCGTAAACAGAGCATGATTAGCCCTAATTCGGGAGCTTGTTAAATGTTCCTCATTATACATTTCTGGTCTGTTTCATCAGTGTTAAATGAACTTAATGTAAATTAATAAAAACAGGTTTGCATTATTTGTAACAGGATTGAGAGTAAAGAAGAAAACTGTAAGCAACACTAAACTCAGCAACTAATGTTGAAGTTTGCACTTTTTCTGTGCTGCCCTTTCTGTTCTGTGGAACTGAATAAATTGTTCCAGAGGTTTAATATTTAATCTTTTGGAATGGAGCATTATCGTTTAGGTCTTACATTAGAGACTTTAATTGCTAATTTGGTGCTTTTCTGCAAATTTTGTTTTTGCTCCTTTTGAACTTCCCAGAAATAAAGAGATAGATGAGAATAATGTACTGTAGGAACCAGTCTTCAACAAAGGAACGTGAATTTTTATACCAACAGGGTCAAGAACAACACAATTTTGGCTATAAGACCTAATAGTTGGTTGGTTTTAAATTCATATTTGTTTTGATTTATAAAAAGGAGTTCATTGCAGATGCTTCAAGGCAAATGTGTAATGTAAAATTCACATTGTTTTAAACAGTGACATTCTTAAAATACTAGGCTGCTTCTCCTAATTAAGGAGAGAAGCCAAACTGAGAAGACTTAAACATGCATGGAAGGTCAAAAAGCTAAGGGCCACTAATCTAAATGATAACAAGATTTATCTCTGAGATGTGGAATTAGATGCCTATGAGCAAATAAGAATGATTGGGGAGACCAGCATTTGAAATTTCAGGACCTTCATTAACTAAAGTAGGGTGTGCCTCAATTGCAAACTCCTTTAGATTACGTTGTCAGGAAGATGAGGCTTGTGTGATTTCAACGTCATGGTTGGTGTTGGGGTTTATGTTGTTGTTGTGGAATATTTGTATGTGGGGACACAGTTATTTGTTAACCTCGAAAGTACTGTGAGGCTTTAAGAGCCGAACCAGTGTTAACAACTGTGTGAAACCAAGTTAAAGCTTGTAAATGATGAAAACTGGGTCACGTAGGAGTTTGCTGGAACTTTTTACTTTTTACTAAAAAAAACACCACAATTTTTACTGAAAATTTTATAGCTTCTCCAACTAATAGTGGATATTAACGATTTGTTAAAATTAGTGGTAACATACATGGCAAAAATCTTGGTTTTCATTAGAATTCTAAGAGAATGTCATGTTCAGAGTCCAGAATAAAGCAAACACAAAATGTAGTCCATGAATATCACCCATGACAGATAGAACTAATTAGTCACAAAATGCGTTCCTGCTCAACTTGGATTGGCCCCAGAATCCTTCTTAACGCAACAATCCAGGCAGCCCCTACCAATAGATTACAGTTGTTATGTGAGACTTCTGAGGCTTTTTTGCCATCCCTGTTCTAATTAGTGAAATTTTGGATTACTTAGATATAGTCAAAAAATCTCTTCTTAACTTTTGTGGCAGAAACATTTTGGAACATTTTTGGCCTTAGTAGTTATGGTGAACACATTTTACTTGTCATGCCATGATTCATTTTAATCTTTGCTCTTTGAAGAACTTGTTATAATTCAGTGCCATCATTATGAAAATTAATTTATTTTCATGATGAATTATATGTGCAGAGAAAAGTACAGCAGATTGGACTGAGGTTGTACTGAACTCAGGATACGTACTAGAGAATTTCTCTTCCTCCCTCTCTTCCGTTCCTCTTTTTTTCCTTCTCTTTTGGAAATCCCTGTCCTCTTAAGGTGTGGTCAAATAACCAAGAAATAATTGAAGTGTCCCAAAGCATGGCTTAGAGGAAAGGCAGACCATAGTCCTTCTGAAATGACCAGTCTGTCATGTGAAAACCTTCTCGGTCTGACTTGGTTACGGGACTCTCCGCTGTGAACCTCAGCCTCATTCTGCTTTGCTGCTCTGCTTATGTTCTGCCCTTGTTCAGATTTCATTTTACCCTCTGCTGTTTATTTCCATGCTAGCTTTTTTGTTGCGGGCTATCTTGGATCCTTCTGCTGGATTAAGGTACACATAACTTTCTCCTGCCTTACTCCCCAGGTAAAGCATTAGAAATCTGTTCTGGTTAATTCAAAGCTTTTATTCACACAAACCAGCTTTTATTCTGGTTAATTGAAAGCTTTTATTCCATTAAACAGTTTGCTGGGTTTTTTAGTCTCTATATTTGGTGAATGAAAACTTATCCTTGCTGGCATATACTAAAGACTGCCAGTAATTCTACATGTGTGTGAGTGTGTGAAGGTCACAGGGAAAAATTGAAGCAGAAAAACTTTGGAGAATCCAAGTGTTAATCTAAAGAAATGAAAAGACTGACATGTGACCTATACGTGGAGTTAATGTAACCATAAATGGCTCTAGATGATCAAAAAATTTCAGAGATACACAAATGTGATAAGAAAATATTCTTAAAATACAAGAAAGAAGAAATGAATCCTAGGTCTGTAAAATAACAGTAATGATGTTATTATAGAAAATATTAATTGAACAGTTGCTATGTGATAGGCACTATTGCAAGAGCGTTCTATGCATTAACTCATTTCATAACCATAACAACCATATGGGGCAGCTGCTCTTATCCCCATTTGATGATGACACTGTATGGGAAAGACAGCAAAGGACTTGCTCAGTGTAAACAGCTAGTAAATGTCACAGCTTGAAATTGAGTCCAGGGATTCTGACTCTAGAACCCACATTTCTCTGGGTGGTTCTTTCCAAAGCTTAGTGCTGTGTTTTTCTCTCAACGCTCTTGAACTTAATCTGAGAAAGGAACTAATAGGTATAATTACCACATCACAAGTCAAGCTCTTGGCAGAAATAATGATGCTAGAGAGTAGGATAAAAATAGAGGCTTCTGGACATTGATAGAATAGGGGAATATTACCCAAAGGGCATTCATTTTTATTAGTCCAAAGGTGCTGACCTCCAGGAAGTCAGAATGAAACAGAAATCAGAAAAGGATCGCCAAATTTCAGACTTCAGATAATACCTGTTAAATGTAGGATTGTTCTTTGTTGCCAACTTCCTTTTCAGGTACTTAAGGAAAAATGAGATGATAATAATGTTCACAGGCATCAGAGGCGGTAAGTGACCAAAGCTTAGAGTTGGCATAAATAAAGCAAAGGCAAGTGAAGATGATGAACTGGGTCAAAATATACCATCTAGTTGGGCAGGTCTTGTGGAAGAGGTAGAGCATACGGAACTGGAAAAGAGCATGCAGGTATTCCAAGTAACCTTGTGTGGTGGTGATGCTGGTGGCGGGGTACCAGGGCGTAGGTCTGGGCATTTGTTGCCACCCCAGTCATCTGGCAAAATTGGTCATTGTGTACTCTGGACTAGCTGGTTTTCAAGAGCTCTCCTTGTGTTTTGGATGGATTCTAAGAAGTTATCTTTCAGAAATAAATTACTGTGCTTCCATACTTCCTGAGCATCTAGTATGTATGAGGTCAAGTGCAGAATCCTAAAAATGAACCCAGGGCTTGTGGGTAGATGAAAAAAATTATAGGCAGTCATGTTTTACTTTTACCCAACTCACCCCTCCTAATATTAGCACTGCTGATTTGTTTAGTTGAGGGTCACCTGGACAAGGGCTGTCATCAACCATCTAGCTAATTTTCATTAAAATTCTCTCTGCTTTACCACCTTTCAGGCAGGTACTGGAAGGGCCCAGGTAGGTCCTAATTTACACAGTTGGAATATCATCTCCACCGTGTGTCGTTCTGCCTCTTGGCTCTTTATCACGTAAATGTACCCAACATAGGAGACCCCACACCCATGACACAAACACTTGGAAAAAACTTGATGAGGGAAATGAAAATCTGTAATTCTGACTTCTGAAATCTCTAGCTTACTTCAAGGGGAAGAAAAGAAAAGCAAAGGAAGGAACGTTATTCATGTAGTCTTAGGGAAATCTTAACAGGTGGTGAGATTTCTTTCTGGAATACTATGTAATCTCATCAATCAAAAGTAATTCTTGGGATATTTAGCTCAAATGACTGCATGATGGCCACATAGGCTGCTCTGATGAACTTCTCTGGGAGGGTTCTTAGAAGAATTTTGGGTGATTTTCACTTATGTTTGCCGATTTCATAGATTTTTCCCAACATAAAAAAGCAGAGGGAAGCTCTAAATCTATTTAAGTCTATTTCCGCACAAATGTGGTGGGGAGGAGTTTTCTCAGAACCAGTTGAATTCACACCATCATTCATCGGAATGAACACAACCATTCGCCTTCCATCATCCTGCCTTTCCTTCATTTGCCTCTGCAGGTCCGTCCATGAATAAATCAACTGGCAAAATAAGGAAGCTATTTGGTCATAACAGCATGATGTAATAGTAATAGCTATGATTCATTAAATACCCGATCCTTGACAGATGCTCCCCTGGGATGATGTCTTTGACTCCTCAAGACAGCCCTTCAAGACAGGTGCTGACCCTATTCCTTGGGTTGAGAAAACCAAGGCTCAGGAAAGTTAAGTGATCTGCTAAGGTCATTTAACTAGTCAGAGGGGGAGCTGGGGTTCAAGAACAGGTCTGCCGGATGGTAAGGCCAATGGTATAGGCCAACAGTATACCTGCTTCCCTCTGTTACCTGCTTTTTGTGTGTGTGTGTTTGTCCCCGAGCTCATGCCAATTACAAAGGGACAGCCATTACCTTGTTACCAAGTTCAGTCCTGGGAGGGTCAGGCAGCCCTACCTGCCTGGATATTTCTGATCACTGAGAACTAAGGCTTTGGGTACAAGCTTTAAAAAAAAAAAAAAAGGCTTCCCAGGCTGGCAGGTGGGTTGGCTAGCCGGGATTAAGGAGCAAGGTGCTCCTTCCTGTCAGAACACATTTCCGTAGAGCCCCGCAGTCGCAGTCTCAGGCAAGCCGGTGGCACCTCCTCTTGCTTCTGCCTCCTAGTGGGCTGTCTGAGGGAGGCTATACATATGTATTAAGTTATTAAGCGGTGGTATGGGTTCTCACAAGTTCAAACACAAAGCATGCTGTGTCTCTGCTCCAGCATCTCCAGGAGGGCCTGGATTAATAGAAATGCAAATAGAGCATCTGCACCAGGCCATATGATTAGAGCCTCCCCTTCACACCTCAAAGTCAAGAGCAGAAAAACACTGCACGAGAAACACAACAAAACATGGTGATATAATATGCAAAGTCTGTTCCCCATTGCAGCAGCAGTCAGCAGAACGCTTCTGCTTGCACCGCTAGCAGTTCTGCCCCTGCTTTCTTATGTAAGCTCCTGTTTTTCATCGGCATAAACTTGCTGTTGCTGTGTGCAGCCTCCCTCCCGACTCCTTTATTGCTTGAGACTCTGCACACTGCTGTCCGGCAAGCTCTAGATAGAGGCTCTCGAAAAGAGAAGTGGAGCTTTTTTTTTTTTTTTTTTTAAACCTCCATGCTCTCCATCCCTGGGGGCGGGATGTGGAAATGCAAGGGTCCCAGAAGCCCTCAGGCCAGCGTTAACTTTTGAGTTAAAGGAGAGGGCTAGGGCTCAGGCTCCAAACATTCAGCCCTGTTCTGCTGCGAGCCACGGCTTCCCCGTTGATTGAGGTTGTAGAGTCACGGGTTTCATCTCCATCAGAGCCCGGTTGCCGTCCTCTCTTCTGTGGCTGCCGTGTTCTTTCTGTTCCCCGGAGAGATACTGCTGTCTCGGGCTTCTCAGCACAGAGCCCGAATCCCAGCACCTCACCCCGGGGGGCTTCCGTATAGGTCCGTGGGATGACAGTGACATGAAGGAAGGAAAGAAAAGTCTGCTCGCCTCTCAGAGCAGGCTGTGGGCAGGAGGGGACGGGTATTAGAGAGTGTGGACGAGCTGGTACATATCCACCACCTCTCCCCCAGCCCCACCGGAGAAGCAAGCTCAAGTCCACATGCGAGTGGCCCTTCTTGGTCTCTTTGCTTTCTGCTAATGTTCTCCCCCCTCAGACTCATTCTTCTCCTTGAGCTGGTTGATCGAATCTATGTATGCCTATTGTGGCTTTAAAAAATAGTCCTTCAATCATGACCCTGTGAAGTTAGGTGCCTGAGGGAAGGAATCATTGTGAGAGGGGACAGTGATGTGGCTGAGAGGGAGTCATGTCTGGGGATGATGTCTGGGGGGGTGATGCTGAGCCTGGATGCTTGGTATTTTCTGTGTTCAGGCACTGGGGTGCTTTGAGTGGCTGCTGGGAGCTGGCGCAGAGTCATAGACCCATCAGAGCGGCTGCTTATATTTATACTTGTATTTCTAGGGAATGTTGTTCATCACGGGCACTTGCCTACAAATTGTTGCAGTAGATTTTCTGAGCTCATTCATGTGAGGCATTGCATCTGTTCCTAATTCGGTTACTGCCCCTGCCCCAACACCGTTCTTACCCCTTTCCTGGGCCCCAGCCATCTTATGGCCCCGGGCTCGTGCCTGCTGCCGCTCGGTTGTACACATCCACGCTTCTTCCTGTATCATCCTTCTAGAGCACAGCTCTGATGAAGTAACTCCTCAGCTAAACATCTTCAATGATTTCCCACTGCCCAGTAAATAAAATGCAGTCATCTTATTCTGGCATTTAGAGCTCTCTAGGCTCTGGCCCCAGGCTGCATTTTTCAACATTTTAAATTGCCTCCACTCCGTTCATATGATGTGATTTTCTTCTCTCTGTAAACCCCTTCCTACCGTTTACCTCACTTAAAATGAAGCTCCTCTCCCGGGCCACCCCCCTACTTGGGGACCTCTCCTTCAGGAAGTATCTTACCTGCCATCTTCTGTTGGAAGTCTACCAAAAGTGTCCCTGTGACTGCTTATCCCAATTCATCTGTCTTATTGGCCAACATCCCACTTTCCCGTTTTCCAGGCAACGCTTGTCACCTGGCTAGGTGTGCAGTAGCTACTTGGTGAACAAATGAATCAACGCTGAGTGAAGGTGCATCTCTGTCTTATCTCCCTTTAGAGTTTGTGAGGCTCCTGAGGGGCCAACAGTGTGAGGTAACAGCAAGAAGCAGGGCTCCGGGCTCGGAGAGGCGCGCCTGGCCTTCTACCAACTGTGGGACTGTGGGCAAGCTTCCTAACTTCTTTGTGCCTCACCTGAATCGGTGCTTGTTCAATATGTGAACTTCTTATTGTGGATGTTTTTGTTCATATGCATATTCTTTTGTCCCTGGAAATGTTGAAAAGCAAAGTATTGCTTGTCTTACAGATAGAAAACATTCTCTTCACCTGTGAATTATGGCATGAAACGACATTATAATATACACCACAGACCTAGTAAGATTTCACTTGAAAAATAATGAGGCAGGGAAGCATTGCATGGTCACCAGCATGGACCTCTTCGACAGCCCTGAACAACGGTAACGGTGTGCTTGCCTTTAAAGACTGTCCGTATGGATAGTTTAACTCACGTGGGCACCCGGTGCTAGACAAGACACAGTACTGCTAATCCAAGTATCTATGGTGAAGAATTTCTTGGAAAAAGAAAGAAAAGGAAGGAAAAGTTCCCACAGTGATTTCTTGGATCTGCAATCCTAAATCTAATTTAGTATTAGTGCTCCTGACAGGAAAAGAAATTTCAGGGCAGTTACTCACACTTTTGAAGGTTTTATTTGGTTTAACCTCAGAAATAACTATACTGATGGTGCTGAGTGCTCTCGGATGTGGGTTTTTTTCTCTGAAATAATGGACTCCTGAGTTTCTTCTCTTCCTAAAATTAGATCTGAGATGCTGTCGGGGCTTCCTGATGAGTGGCTTTAACTGCCATGTGATGCTAAAACATAAAAAAGTAATCCCTCACCCACTTAGTGAGGTTTTTTGGGGGGGGGTTGGTGTTTTGTTTTGTTTTGTTTTGTTTTTCTTTTTCTTTTTTTTCTTTTCTTTCTTTCTTTCTTTCTTTTTTCTTTTTCTTTTTTTTTTTTTTTTTTTTTTTTTTTTTTGAGAACATGTAGGAAACCGGGAAACCTCACTGACCACACCATAGATTTTATTGTGATGGACAGCAGACCTCACTGGAGCCCTATGTCCTCATTGTTGTGCCATTCTCCCGCGAGCCAGGACCGCTCTTGGTGCCACAGCCACTGAATTATGGGGAGAGTTCCATCCACATCTCAGATATTCTCTGGGAGTCATTTTCATGTTATTTATCGCATTGTCTCCGTTTTCATAGCATTGGTCCTTTTCTTTCAAAACTTCCCTCTGGCCTCTTGTCAAACTACAGTAGTAAACATAAAACTCCTTTTTCTGTTGGGCATGAGATAAATAACCAAACAAGAAATAGTTAATCTTATAATGAACACTATAATACTGCTTCATGTCCTAGTTCTGGCAGAAAAACGAGTTCCAGTTTTACTATAGGATATAAGGCAACACAAGGCTAAGTTTTTGTTTATCTTATTTTTCCTTGGCTGATGGAATCCCACAGAACTCCAGAAATCACTAACATTTTTGTATAGTTCTTTATAATTTATGAAGCACTTACCACAAAATTTAAAATTTTAAATAGAACCTCCCTATAAACTTGTTTTTATTTATATTTTTCTGATGATGAAATTGAGAGAGGAAGTGATTGATTTTGTGATTTGTAAGAAATATGTATTTGGTCATTCACATGACCAAAATGAATTTCTCATATGTATTTGTTCTTTGTCCATGGTTCTTGGCTCATAGCTTCTAAAGTCCTTGGAATTTCCTAAGCGTGGGGAATGATAAAGTGTCTTTCGTTACATTAATGAAGGTGACTTTTGGATCCTGCCCAAGAGCAGGGGCTGGTTGCCAGGAGGACCCAACCCTATGATTAAGGAGTTGGAAATTTCAGTTCCAATCCCACCTCCCAGGGAGGGTGAGTGACACTGGAGTTTGAATCAGCCAATTGTCTGTGACTTCGTCAGTCATGACTGTACAGTGCAATCTACGTAAAACCCCAAAAGGACCGGGTTGGAAGTGCTTCTGGGTTGGTCAACACGTGGAGATTGGAGAGAATGGTATACCTCCTGGGGGCATAGAAGCTCCACACCCTTTTCCCATACTCTGTGCATCTCTTCATCTGGCTGTTGGTTTGAATTGTTTATCATCTCCTTTAAGAAACTGGGAAATGCCAGTGTTTCCCTGAGTTCTGTGAGTCACTTTAGCAAATCGGGAGAACCTACGGAGATAGTTAGAACTTCCCAATAGGTAGCAGGTAGGTCAGAAGCACAGGTAACAGCCTGGGGCTTGCCACTGGTATCTGAAGTGGGTGACGGGGAGGTCTTGAAGGACTGAGTCCTTTTCTTTTGAAATCTGATACCACCTCCAGGTAGACAGCGTCAGAATTGAGTTGAATTCTTGGACACCCTGCTGGTGTCTGAGAATTGTTTTGTGTTGGGTGGGGGACTCCACGCCTTCACCCCCACGTGGAATTGGGTCCAGGAAGTCTTCACAAGATAAATAATAGAAACCACAGAACACTTTGAAATGGTGATAGTCCTGCCAACAGTGGTTCTCAGAAACACCACGGCTTGGAACTCCACCCTTAGATGAGTGAGAATCCAGGGCAGTCGACCTGTCTGGTGTCTGGCATGAAGGTTCCAGGTTGTGATGTTTAGAGAGATTTGAGGAAGAGATGAAGCCCAAAGGAAGGCCAAACATGCCATCTAGTAGAAGTATAAGTGTTGTTCTGAGGGAACCAGGGGGAGAGGCAGATCCGGGGAGGGGGTAACCGGACAGAACCTGTACCAGCACACCAGCCTTCTAGGTGTAGATTACAGAGTGAGAGTTGGAGCTTGGCAGGAATCAGAGTCACTGAGAAATATCTGGAGCTGTTTGGTATGGAACATTTGTAACCTTGACCTCGAGCAGGGAGAAATGGGCTAGGATATCAGATCATGACTTTGGGGATGTTCAGTTTTCAGAAGGACAATATCCAGAAGATAGAGCACAGTGAAGAAACATTTGAACACGTATTTTGGGTTGAAAATAGAAGTAACACTGCATCTAAGAATTTCCTAGACCATCTTTTCCTTTCTTTGCTTCTCTCCTTCCTTGATCTCCTTATCTCTTTCTATCCTCCTTCCTTCTCTCCTCCTTCTCTTTTTATTTTGTATCTCATTATGCAACTATTTGACTTTGCTAAAGACTGTGAGGCTCTGGGGAGGCAAACATGACTGAGAAAAACATTTACAAATCTTTTGTGGAAAGGTATGTGCCTATCTTTATTTTTGTCTAAAACGTTTTAACTTTTCAAGTAGGTGAATTCATGGGTTGGAAATAGAAAGAATGGTTTTTAGATGCTCCTGTTGAATCCCTGTGAGTGTGTGCGTGTGTTGTGTGCACACACAAAGAAATATATTGGTTACTGCTTGGGGTTTTTAAATGTGATAAGGAGTACATGTACTTTTAAGTCATAAATTAACTTTTCATATCTTTGTATCTTTCATATAGTTCATTCCATTTATGTAAATACAATGAACGGTCAATAAATATTTGCCCTTTTACTATCTTTTTTTCTGTTGGCCCCAAGTTTTCCATAAATCTGTGGTCCTGAAAATAATGACTTATATTTCATTATTTGAAAACTCTTCCTCTGATTTAAAAGAAGCCCTTTTTAGTCTTCACCTTGCCTTCACCTGTTGGCTAGGTACTTAAAGCAGGTATCAAGATAGAATGGGGGGTGGGGTTCAAGTAATTGAGTAATTTGCAGAATCCTAAGCCCTTTGCTATGGGAGCAAAAAGTATTGAGAGCTGGAATAATGGAGATTGCCTTTCTGTATGGACAACAGTTAACCTCAGTAGCAACACAAATGTTTAATCAACTTTTTCCTTTAGAACACATGACTATACAAAAACTCTGTGATGCTAAAGACGATGGAGTAGTTCATCAAAATAACAAATTTACCCTAGAGCTGTAACCATTCATGTTCCTGTCTTTTCAGAGAATCTGTGCATTGTTCCAATGCATTAAGCTTTCAACAAGTTATATCACTAAGTCAGTGAGATGCATTATTATCATTATTATCATTTAGCACTCACACTTCATCAGCTTGCACTTCCTCAGGCCCAAGATAGCAATTTTCAAAGCAATGGATGGATTGAAGCTTTATCTTCATCAGCTTGTCACTGAGATCCAAGTATACTTTATACTCCTGGAAAATACTACTTAATGTTCTAATTATGTATGTCTGTTTTATTTGAACTCAGAAATCTCAAAATCCCCTGTGCATAGGTTTTCCAAATGATTACCCTCATCAAAATTACACAAGCAAAAAGGAGGAGTAATTAGCAAAATGAGAAGTTAGATTTGGGGCTCATATAATTTTCTATGCTAATTGCTTATCTTGGGAGCCTATTCTGGGAGGCTGTCAGGAAGTGGATTTTTCATATGTATATACCTGGATGTAGATCCCTGCCAGTGTTCTTAGAGAACGTTAACAGCAGCTGTGATCCCAGAAAAGCTTCACCTCTGGTGATATGGGGAAAGAGCAATTGCTCTTACCTTCAGAGATTCTCACCTGAGGTTTTCTAGGGGCCAATCCCAGTTCATTGAATTTTATGAAAGAGAAAGTGGCAACAAAGGAAAATTCTCTGACTTTACAGATAGGCCCACTGAAGTTATTTGTCCCAGGTTGTCGATTGGGGCCAAAAGTAATACCTAGTTCTGAATTTATTGTGTAGATAATTCACCAACTTAGGGGAAAGGTAAGGTAGGATTCCAAAATCAAATAGAGAAGAGTAGATTTACGATGACAACAGAATGCATAAAGGACCTGCTTACTTCTCCCAGCTCCTCACCTCCCAGCCAGTTGTCTGGCTAATAATTACCTCTCGTCTCTTTCTATGGAGACCAATTTATTTCAGCCAGACATCAGGAGAAGGTCGTGAGAGAGACCTGAGACCAGATAGGAAAAACGGACTGGGCCGACTGAATTCTTTTGGAGAGTTCAACAAGTTGCTGATGAGAAGGTCAGATGAAACAGGGTGTGCGCAAGATACCTCGAGGTAGGGAAGGGTCCTGATGGACTCTCTGCAGGCTGAGGACTGGCTCTCTGCAGCCAAGGAAGAGCTGGCTGAGGGGCAGGAGAGGGAGCCACCGTTCAGCATGGACTGGGGACAGATCCTGAAGACCCATGAGATGGGTCGTTCCCTAGAATTGGGAATTACCCAGTGAATCCTGTTCCGTTTCTCGGAGTCCTTTAAGATCACTCTCTTTGTTATTACTCCACTTACATGTATCCTTACGTTAACTCACTTATCACCTCCCCGACGTGTTCTTGAGTCAGTTTTATGTGACGTCTGCTCCTTGCAATCAAATCAGCTAAACGTAAACCTCTTCTCCAACAATAAGCAACATTCCTCCTTCCCTCAAAGAAACAACCCGCCTCATTCCCCAGCGTCTGTCACAGAGCAGGGCTGCGTTTATCTCTACAGCGAGGGAGAACAGAGATGTTTGTCAGGAGCCACTTTGTTTTTCTCTGCTGCTTTACTGCTCTTGAATGCTTTTGGCAGTTTTGGTGGGGGTGGATCACTTGAACTCCTATTCCTCATCTGGCTTTCTTTTTATTCAAGGGAGTCATCCACAAATAAGCAAAATCTTTGAAAGCTGAGCCTGGACCGCCAGTGTTGTCTGGCGTCTTCATGGTTTCTTAGAATGCTGTCAAAGTTCCTCGTAGAAATAGGGGAACTTTATTGATTTATCCACTGCTGGTTGCAGGGAGGGTGGGGAGGATGGCAAGAGAGGATGAATGAACGAACGAACGAATGAATGAATACATGCACAACTGAGTTATGGTGTTACTTACCCATAAGTCATCAGATAAAGTTCTTGCTGATCCCCTTTCCTAATTAACAGGCAGATGGCCACACGTAGCCATGCCCTCCTTCAGTGTCTTCGGGAAGCCGTTGAGCTGAGTTGGGTTGCCTGTGGGCCAACATGATGCCAGTATTTCAGCAGCGCTCTGTGGATTGCTGAGAATTCCTTCGGCCCTGCTGGGTTGCAGCTCTCCCAAGTGGTAGGGGAGAGAAAGGGATCTGGACCTGTTCAGATCTCCCGAGAAAAGTTTTGAGCTCGCTGTTGCGAGTGAGGTATAAGATGGAGGAGGAAATGGGGTGCTACCGATAACCCAGGTCGGAAACAGGAAACATCTCTCTCCACCATGAATTTGCACACAGTGATATTTTCCCCGCTGTGTTCCTGAAATCAGTGTCTGGTATTCCTGCTCTCCTTGCCAAGTGATGGATCCTGGGCATTTCAGGTAACAAGCTACCTGCTGTCTGAGTGGAAGTATTTAAATGCCTGCTGTTTTTCATCATTCAAGTTGTTTCCCCCTATGTTTCTCCTGCTAGGGAGCAAGGCTGCCATATGTACAAGGCCACATGGCTGGCAAAACATGAGGATCATGTTTGGTGTTGGATTTATCTGATGGCATAATATCTCTGGCAGCTGGGCTTATGCTGGATTTGCTTTGGCAATTCTGGACAGGAGGTTATCATCATTACACTCTAATTTGTAGATTGTCCCCGGGGTACCAGTCTAAGCTGAAGGGCTGAGGACCAGTTTGTGTGATTATCATCACCTAACAACTAGACTGGAATCATAATAAGTTCTTCGGATATCAGCTTCAAGTCTTCCAGTCACTCAGTTTGAAGGGGTGGTGAAGAGCTTGAGTTCTGAAGTGGGTAGACACGGGTTTAGATCCAGGTTTCATTTCTATTACTCTTTGGCGTGGAGCAAATCGCCTAACTTCTCCAAGTCTGTTTCTTCGTTTGTAAAAGGAGGATAAAATCAGTACCCATCTCACAGGGTTGTCCTGAGGATGAATGCAGTAATGCCTGTGAAGCATTGACCTTACGTCTTGTCATACAGTGAGCGTCGCATGAACATTAGCTCTGTTGGCTTGTGCCAGGTGGTCCTTGTGATCCTTCTCTTGTAGGTCCCTTAACCCAGTTAGCAGTGCTCCAAGTATTAAGTAGCTTGTAGAAAAGATGTCAGATTTATTTTCTACTTTTCTCCTCAAATATTTTAGGAAACTAAGCCTTGCAAGATTTATGCCAAGTGCAAAGCAGTTCAGAGGAGCACAAATGCCGGCCTTTTTAGTTGGTCTCACCCTTCAGAAAATACTATAGGTGCATGACACACAAAGACAAGGTGATAATTCTCTGTCCTAAGTGTCCCATTGAGGGTTGTGCTTAGTTTTCTGTTGGTGACTTTCATTTTCAGGGTTGGTGTTTTTTTTTTTTTTCATCTTGCTTTGTTCCCACTGGCTATCCCCTAGTTCAAGGTCTAGGCACAGGAATGGAAGACTCCTAGATCCTTGACTGAAAAGGACGTGAAAGGTCATTCGTTCTTGTTGCAAATGGCAGCTTGTCCTGTTGTGAAGCGTTGGGTGTAATCTAGTAGTTCTGGAAAGGTCTTCTGGGAGAAGTGTGAAGAGGGCGTGATACGAAGAAAAGGAGATCGTGGAAATAGTCTCATAAGAAAGCCCACAAGAGATTTTTGAAGGAGTGGAAAAAAGAAAACAATAGGTGGGGGGAAAAATTAAGGAAGAGTAACAAGTTTAAAAATTTAGCCTAAGAGTGAAGTTTATATTTGAATTTGGCTGCAACAGGAAATTGTCTGGAGGTTTTAGGAATGAGTATCCTAATAATAGCAAGTTTCATGAAGCACATTTTGAAGATGTATGAAGCAGCCTCTACTTTCTGGAAGGCCCAGAAAAAGAATCGCTCTCCTTCCATGGGGCTGTTAAGGTTAATTCTATGATCAAGATTTTGTTTCTGAAATTATAATGTAGGGACTCTTAATTTTGCCTTGATTTTTGTTTCTTCAAGTGAAGGATTTGTCTGCAAGTTGTGAAAGTCACCATAGTAAATAATCATGGAACTGACCCCTGTCTCACGCCGCCATGAAAAACCCCAGCACTTATGCTGAATGGACGGAAAATAAAAAGTAAAGAGCTACCTTCATCTTCTTCATTTCAAGTACCAAAGTTTGGGTAGGTGAGAAATTAGCCTGTTGGTTTTTAAGTTTCTGGAAAAATGGAAAAGGAACGCAGGCTTCATTTTAGTCCCTGCAGTCAAACAGCCAGATGAAATGCCAAATTAACAGACCCCCCCCGGCTGCTACAAACAGGCGAACCCTTCCATTCATGAGAGCAATAGAACACGCACTGCACTCAGTACCCCTGTCGCCTACAGTAAGCGTTGCTCAGTTAGAGCAAGATCGAGGCAGGGCTCGTGGGAGAGCATGTGCACGACAGAAAATCTATCCAAGTAGGAGAGAAGACTATTACGAAGTTAGGAACGTTATTGAAGAATCCGTTAGCCTGAGCTGGTTGGATTCTCCCCCGTTAAGTGATCGCTCTAGATGCACCAGGTGACCTTGCAACCAACTCAGCCGTTCTAACCTAGAAATTTTCCCAATTAAAAATTGTTTGGATTGTTAGTTTAGGAAAAGGCCCAAGGAAGAGAAAGGAAGTCAAAATGAAGGGATCCTGAAGGGAAGACTCTATAATAGAAACCATTGGGCAGAATAAGATCATATATGGGAGGTGATAACTTTGTGGAGAGGTATATTTTTAAATAAGGAGCATATAAATATAGGTATGTCTATTCAGAAATAGCCCTATAACTAATTTGATCCTAAATGCTTCTTTCAAATGCTACTGACAATTCATGATTTAAATGACCTGCATGGGAAATACTCTCATGAATTAGTATCATAATGTCGGCCTTTCAGTGGGTCTTTTGTAATGTAGGCATTTATGTGACTGGTAGCAAATATGAGCCCTTCAGGAGAGTGAGGGAGTGCAGATGGGATACTAACATTCTCAATTCTTGGCACCGTATCCTCACCCTTTTGAATATGGTACCAGGTGGGTTTTAAGGAACTATCCGAACTGAAGTAACTGGATAGAGATGTGGGCAGAAGTGGGGCCCACTATCTAGAAATGCACATATTAACAAGTTGCTTACCATTACAAGTCTTACATTGACACTGGAAGACCATTAAGAGTTCTAGCCTTTGGAAGAAGGTTCCAGATGTTGGGAGCACAGAAAAACAAAACTCTTCTGATTCTGCACTAATGGTAATATCATTGTTCCTCTCACCCACCTGAAGAGAAGTGGGGTTTCTAGTAGACTGCCAAGGCTCTGTCCCTATACCCATGTTTGGCAAAAATGTATCCTTATCTGTGCAGTAGACAACCTGTGTCTATTATTCATTCCTTTCAACGGACCTATAGATATGCCACTTCTAACCTCCTCTCCCCGATTTTACAGATGAGGAAATGGGCCCTTAACGGTTAATACATGTTTAAATTAGGATTTCAGTCCAGATCTCTTGACCCTAAAGCTGATGGTCTCTCATCTGCCCTACCATGCCACCTCCTTAAGGCTGTGTAGCGTCCCTTTCAGAGATATTTGCATTTTATGCCACGGAATGTAAGGCTTTGAGTCCTGTTAAAGGACTTTTTATTAGCGTTGAGCGGATGACCCAGGTGTTTGTGGGGGTGGCAGACCCCTCCTGGCCTCACTAAAGTCAGGCACTTTATTCTTGAGGTTACAGTTGGGCCCTGCCCCCAGAATTGGAGCTTACAACTGTGGTATCGTTGTCACCACACGTTTGACAACTTTGAGAACAGGAGAGGTGCAGCAAAGGAAAGCAGTTTCCGTTTTATGAGGAAGAAACTGAAAGGTAAACATTCTTAGGAGACACAGGTTGTGTTCTCTTACCAGAGTTAAGGCAAAGCCCCCAGATTTTGGCCTTTCCCATCAGTGCTCTCTCCAGCAGACCCCGTAACCGCCATCTTCTTTACAGAAAGGAGCTGTAGACTGGAAGACTTCATTTGTTAATCTAGAAAACCCTCCAGCCAAGCCCAGCTCACTCTGTGGTTAATGAGGACAATTCCTTTAAAATGTTTTTTTTTTTTTCCCCTTGCTTAGTGTTGCTGGCACCAAGTATAGTTATTTATATGTTTTCCATTTGCTACTTGATTTATTTTGGAGACTGACACTTTTACAAGCTGACATCTCAGCATACAGACACTTTTTTTTTGCTCCGCTGAATGTCGCTGATGCTACTTACTGGATACCATGCCGAGCAAATCCTAGTGAAAGGTTTCTCTTTGTGCCGCAATCCATCACTCCTTTTTACAGTTCTTCGTCTGGAATAGTGTAAACTGCCTCCTAATTTTGGCATGTGCTACCTGCCTTTCTGGCTGCTCCCTGTTGCTTCCTGGTATCACTCTGTCAGGTAGACACTTGAGGATTTCATCGCTACCCAGGTGTGCAGCAAATTCAAAATCCTAGTTTTTTTTTTTTTTTAAAGCTCCTTTTGAGATACTTGTGATGGGACAGTAGTTAATAGGAAATTAGGTATCGAAATGGAGAATTCATCAGCTATTATCTGTTGATTACTCATTTTTTTCGATCAGAAAAACATTTCTGTTTCTCTATAATGTACAGATTTAGAAAAACATAAAATAAAATGCCACTTTTCTTGGGGAACTCTGAGTGTAGTGAAATTTTGCGTGATGGTCTGAATAAAACACTGGAGTGAGTCAGCTTGCCTCCAACTCTTACATTCTTTCTGCTTCCGTGTCTCTTTCGAGAGCCGTACAGAAGGCCCTACGCTGTAGAATCTCATAGAAGAGACGGACCAAATGGACCACCTCAATGCACAGGTGATGAAAGCCAAATGAAACAATGACCCGATGAGCCGTGTGTCATTGCAGGTGGGAGTGGTTGAGCATTGGTTGTGTTCCCATTGGCGGTCGATGCATTCCTTCTCTTCCTTTCTCCAGTGTTTGCTGAGGCACACATGGGCACTCAGCCATTACAACCGAAATGGGCACATTGACTCTTTAAGGAGTGGTGTTAACTCGTTCGGGAGCACCAGAACATCTTACTGTCCCCTCAGCAGCACTCGCACTTATCTGCGTGCGCCTGGTCGGGCTTTTCTGGTCAGCCTCAGAGAAGCGGTTTTCAGGCTGATGATGACTGCTTGCGCTCCTGTTAGGGATCCCACCTCCAACCAGTCTTTCCAGTCTACTTTGTTCTGGTCAGGGTGAAGACTGCCTACTATGTGTCTGGTGCCAGACGCTGCGATGTTTTAAAAAAAAAAAAAAGATACATTCTGTCTCTTATCATCTGGCAGGGTAGGAGGTGATACTGACCAATAGATGAAAAGTTTTGAATGCAGTCTAGACTGCGTAAGTGCTAAGCTAGAAATACAACTGAAGGGCGGTGTGAAGAGCAGGCAATTCTGATGGATGGGTCAGGACAGACTTCATGCAAGTCGTAGGATTTCAGCCGGAAAATGGATGGTATTTCACTGGGTACATATGGGCAAAGGCCTTCCCGGCAAGTTTGCAGTTAGGTTTTTTTGTTTTTGTTTTTTAAAGATTTATTTATTTGTTTGTTAGAGACGAGGGGGAAAGGGAGAGGGAGAAAAGCAAACTTCCTCCCCACTGAGTGTGGAGCCCACTACAGAGCTTGATCCCACAACCCTGAGATCATGACCTGAACCAAAATCAGTTGGATGCTGGACGGACTGCGCCACCCAGGTGCCCTCAGTTTGCAGTTCTTTAGTAGATTGATGTTGCTAGAACTTTGGGGGTAAAAGCCAGGGGAGAGGCAAGAGGATGGTTGGTATGACATGAGATGGGAAGCACTGATTTTTGGAGTCAAACTGTTGAGGCTAAGCAAGCTTCTGGTGCCTATCTTAGATGATGGGTGTGAGCGCAGAAATCAGTGTGTGTGTGTGTGTGTGTGTGTGTGTGGAGGGGGGACCTTGAGACGAGAGACTGAGTAAGCGGTGGTATTAACTGGAGTAGGTGAGAAGCGCTGAGGGTGTAAACCACTGCGGTGCGAGTCTGGATATGGAGCAGAGGTGGTGAGGGTTTAGCTAGCGGCCGGCTCTGATGGGGAGAGGGAGAAGGGGGAGAGAATGGTCTGTTTCCAAGCCTGAACTGCTGAGAAGGCGTTACTGCGCATCAGAGGAGAAACACAAGTCAATGTGTGGAGAGAACTGGGGATATTAATACTCTGTGCATCCTGGGTCTATAGTGCAAATGATGTCCAAAGGCCTTGAAAAATGGAGTGCCAAATAAAGTGCAGGATGGAACGCGAACCTGTGCATTTGAGTAGGTGGTCTGGAATGTTGCTCCCTGAGGGCAGGGACTGTGGCTGGTCTTCCCCACTGAATACTCCGTGTCTGGCAGGAGGCCACAAGGTATTCGTGCACAAGGTTCCAAAAAGTCCTTTGTAAAGAAACACGTTAAACTCTGTTTAACGCAGTATTTTATTTGGCCCCGAAGCCTGCTGGTGAAACTGTCTTATAAATGTCTCTCAAAGAATTCTCCAGAATCCGCTTTGAAAAACACTGCCTTAGGGTAATTGATAAATAATTTCAGGGTTAAATGAATAAGATAAATACCCTAAAGAGAGAGGGGAATTGGGGTATATGTCTATCTGTCTGTCTCTCCCTCTCTCTGACCAAACCAAAGCTAGTGAGATCTGTGGAAGGAGTGTCCCCTTGGCAAAGGCATAGCCTCAAAGAAGGATGAATGGTTGACCTTTCCCCCCCTCACCTGATCACAGGTTTGAAAAGGCTTGCCATCAATTTTAAAACATGTCTTTAAAGCCCTAAATATGGCCCTAGGACTTGACTCTTTAGACTCAAGTTCAAGATGATGGTCACAAGCATGTCCTGGAGGCAGTTCTGAGCACTTTAAAAGCTTCATTTAGTTTTCAAATGTCTGTCAGTGCTCCCAGCACCGTGGATGGCCAAGAGAGACTTTCAGAATTCAGTGGGAGTAGGAGAAAGGAACGGAGCCCAGAATTTAATTATTTTTTAAAAATATAATACTGGTTCTTAGAGGTGAAAGGTTGCAACACACACACACACACACACACACACACACACTGACACACACTGAAGGATTTATACTTTATCCTTTGTGTGGAACCTCTTTGAGGGATGGGTAACACAGAGAAAGAAGGTCAATGTAACCAATACGAGGAATGTTTATTTCTTTGTTGGGAAGATTCTTTTTTTTTTTTTTTTTTTGTAGGGAGGATTCTTAAGGAAAGCAATACTTTTTTTTTGATTTATTGCAGCGTAGCCTTTTAAAACATTGGCCCCTCTGAACAATTAGGAGGCATTTTAATACTCTGTGCCTTAAATAGGTCAGCATTATAATAACCATATTCCACAGGCTCTGTGTGTACATTCAGCACTCCTGGAGTCGAGCCTGGGCTATTTGATGGTTCTGCTACAGCAGTGTTCTCTCACTGCTTGTTTAGTAACTAGTGGCCGTGCTTGCTTCTTGTCAAAAAAGACTGTTATTTCATGAATGATTAAAGTGCTAGAAACCCAAGATTTATGGCTCTCTTGCTCAAAATTCTTATGTGGCTCTTGTCTGATGAAAGGTACGTATCCTCGACACACATTTCATTTACAGTGTAATTCTCGGGTTACCAAGGTAACATTCAGGTTAATCAGCTGCACCGCACTTTGCCTAATTGAGGGAGAGCACTTCAGCTCCCACTTCAGTCCCTCAAAGATAACCATCTTTTTTCCTTTCATTTTTTTCCGTCTGACATTTGGAGGCTGTTCCAGATGCTCTTGACTCCGGAGCGTTTCCCTCTCTGGCTCTGACACCTGGCACTACACCCTCATACTGGCCGTGCTTGCATAACCGGCCTGCGTGGAGGCCGTCCCCCGA
Organism: Nasua narica; assembly: GCA_028533885.1. NCBI lineage: Eukaryota > Metazoa > Chordata > Mammalia > Carnivora > Procyonidae > Nasua > Nasua narica. The sequence goes on along the minus strand of CM052798.1, from coordinate 68,074,043 downwards.
TTTGTTATCTGTACACAGGGTGACACTACTATGTACTGTTCTCTGGAATTAGAGTGAAATGGTTGAGGCTATTTTGTATATTAGCACGTTGGAACGCGTTTCCTGTTTACTTTTCTCGCCGTGGTTTTCTGTGCGCCTGACCCCGTGAGCAGATATGAACGAAGAATTTGATTGGCGGCAGGGGGTTGAGGAGACTAGCCTGAGCTTCCTAAAACTTTGTGGGCACAGCTGTTAGCTGAAATTTCCAAGTGTCATTTTGATTCTCTCCTCTTTACTTCACCTCCTCTGAAAAAGTGCAGAGAGGGGGCCCTGGGTGGCTCAGTTGGCTAAGCATCTGTTTTCGGCTCAGGTCATGATCCCAGGGTCCTGGGATCGAGTCCCGTATTGGGGCGCCCTGCTCAGTGGGGAGCCTGCTTCTCCTTCTCCCTCTGCCTGCTGCTCCCCCTGCTTGTGCTCTCTCTGTCAGATAAATTAATAAAAATCTTTAAAAAAGAAAAAAACTGCAGAGAGTTACCCTAGCAGCCAGCTGCTGGTGGCCGCACTGAGTCAGATACTACTTAGCATCAACCCAAGTTCAAAACAGGCAGTGGAAGACCAGTGTTTTTGAACTGTTGAGAACAGACGTACGGACTATTTAGCATCCAACCTCAGGAAGCACTGTCTGAGAGAGGCAGCCCGAAAGATCATGCCCAAGCAAGACCTCTAAAAATGACTCTCTGCCCAAGGTGCTGATTTTCAATTAGATGAGTTTTGTCCTTGACTAGAAAAATTCTAAGCAAAACTGATTATAATTAGCTGAAAAAAGGTCTCACTGTTTTGTGTTCTGTAGGAGTCTATAGTTTTTCATATTGCATGAGACATTGGGCCTTTTTATGTAATATTTGCTATAACCATTTCCTTAGCTGGCTGTTCACTTTTCAGTTTTAATTCTTCTGAGTGACTTGAAATGTATGTGTTGTTGAATCAGTTTTTACTTTGTACTTCCTTTCACTGTTTTAGGTTTAGAATGTGCTCTGTCCAAAACTCTGATACTGGATACTATTTCTTCTCTTTGATTAATTTTTAAATGCAACAGAACCTTTATTTAACAGTTTTTTAAAGGATTTTATTTATTTGAGACAGAGAGATAGCATGAACAGGGGGAGAGACAGAGGGAGAAGGAGAAGGAGACTCCCCGCTGAGCCGGGAGCCCGATGTGGGGCTCGATCCCAGAATGCTGGGGTCATGACCTGAGCCAAAGGCAGATGCTTAACCATCCGAGCCACGCAGGCACCCCCCAACAGAACTTTTAAAATTCAGTTGGCACTTTTATGGGTACATGGTACAAGGTAATGACTAAGTGGGTGGCTTTTCCTGCTGGGCAGCAGCACTGTTCATTGAGCCAGCGTTCCCCTCCTTGGCTGACTTGTGATTTCTCCTCTATCCCATATCACATGCTGGTAGGATTTATTTCTGAGCCACCTGTTCCGATCCTCTGGCTTGTCCGTCTCTTCTTGTGTTACAAACATGCCTGTTTTAACTAGTATTACTAACAGCATTAATTAGTATGCTCAGAGCTAGTATTGAAACAAGGAAGGAGGGAGGATACTGTTGCACCAGTAGGTAAGTTTTTCATTATAATTTTGTTACTATGAAATGGTGTCCTATAAACCTGTTGGCCCTTAAATATCTATGAAGACCCTAGAAGTATAACAAAAGCATATTCACTCAGTTTTAGACTAACTTTCTTCACATATTTAAGAGGTGTTTTTCTCTTTATTTTTTTGAAACTTCTCAAAGGGTAGTCAGTGCACGTACCGTGAGATCTGGTTATAGAGAACTTAACTCTGGTCTAAAAGCAATCGGCCATCAAACCTAGGCCAAAACAAAGCAGAGAAGAATATAAATGAGAGAAGCTGCCATTTCATATGCAGGTGTTAGTAAGACAGTTACGGGTACCCTTGAGCTGTGGGATTATGTCTTCTTGCCCTGTGCTCCTTGCCTCTCTCCCTTTTTAAAAATAATTTTTAATTTAATTATGAATAAGTCAGTTTCAGATAATACCTTTTTAGTTATTCAAGAGAGAAAGTTACATATCCTTTTAAAAACTCTCATAATTCTAGCAAGTCTTAGGAATTCCAGAACGTCGATCTCTTATTCCCCTTCAGCCCAGGACCTGCATCCTTGTTTGAGTTTAGCATCACCCTTGTGTATTTATTGTAAGTTACAGGAGACACAGACAACCTATTTTATTCTCAAATGCGCAGGCTGCTCTGGATTGATTACTGTGTTTACCAGAATTTATCTGTTTTCAAATACGGATTTTTAACCAGATGTAATCTATGCAAGTTTTTCATGTTGTAAGAATTAGCATCTAATCTCTGTTTAGCTGAAATTTAGTTAGCAATGTTGACACCTCTGCATTTTAACACGGGGAGTTCTTTGTGGGACACAGTTCCTTTCAATCAACTTAATATCCCATCTTGGTCTCTAAGGGACAATAATTGAGTTTAGGCTAGTTTTAAATAGCGATAAGGACAGGGAACACAGATGGGTATTTCATTGATTAACACTAACCCTGGCCTAAGGCCCCAGTGTCAGGCATTAGATTAGGACATTATGAAGAGAATGAAGAGTTTTGGTACTTTATTCCTCTCAATAACATTCTTTCACATATTAAGTTTATCCCCCCCTAGGTAGCTACTTTATCATGCAGAAGACCTTAATCCACTGATGTGACTCTCTCTGCTCTCACTTTGATGCAGCCTCTGTTTACAAGAGTAATGCGGCCTGTGTAAGACAAAGTACTCAGGACAAGGACCGCTGAATAAGGCTTTCAGATGCACAGTGATCCGACCTAAAAACAAAGCAAAACCCACCCTGCAAACACACACACAAACACACATGCACACACAAATGCAGGCACACATGCACATACAAATGCTAACAAAACCGAGGCATTTTTTTTTTTGGAAATGCAATCGTAATGCTTGCATCCCGAAGACTCAGACATTAGGATTTCATCAAGAAGACCCTATGTTACTGATCTCCTTGTTTGGCACTTTATCTTTTCTTCACCTTTGACCTTTCTTTCAGGCTCTCTTCAAGGCCTCGTGAACGTAAGCCCTTGTGGTGTTCTTTTAGAAGTAGGATTGCTGTCGTCCCCTCTGGTGAATTGAAGCAGCTGCCGGAATCAGTGACAAGGTTGGGTCCAGACTTGGTCTCCCGGCTGGGAAAGAGATTATGGGTCAGTCCCCAGTGCTAGGATACAAAAGATTCAAGCGGTTCAGGATTTTTTGGATATCCGAAAAAGATTTCATGAAATTTGTAAAGATCTAACAGTGCATTGCAGATTTCATGTGGTCTAAATAGCTTATACTAAGTCAAACTCTGGGTAGGCAGTAAATGGTATTTTCACAGCTAGGCAATTTTTCCAAGATTGAACTGCACGGCAATAGTTTAATTCCACCGAATAGCGTGGTTGGGGGATGAAGCAGGTGGCCCTTTGCATTTATCTGCTTTAGCTGTGACAGGGTATCCTAACTCGAGAGGATCTTTTACACCATGAAGATTTACGTGCTTACCCTCGCCGGGTTTGGATGATCATGCGATGCCTTTTTTATCCTTTTTATTCTTCAGAGCACTGGCAAGTTCTAAGGTTAGACACTAGAGAGAGTTTTTCATATATATACATATATATGAAAAAAGGTGAAAAAATATATTTCCCTAAAAGGAACAAACAATACTTTATAAGACTTTTATTTTCTTCTCTTTCGCCAGAATCTCAAAGAGAAAAACCTTCTGTATTTACCTAAAGTTGAGAGCTTTTAAAGATACATTTTTGTCTGAACACAGCAATGAAGAAAGCTATATTAGAATTATAAGTGGGGTTTGTAAATTTCTGATTTTCCAAAATACAGTGTAACAAAATCTTTTAACATTTTGAAGGGAGAGGCTTCAGTCTCTTGCTCACAGCCTTGCCCTTCATCTTCTTTCACTTACTTTTGCTCTGAAAACTTTTTTCCCTCCAAAAACTTGAAAGAGACTTGTGTAACAAGATCGTTTGGCATTGAACAGTGATCCCTGTTTGTCATAGATCCTAATGAATTAAAAAAAAGGCGGGAAAGACCCCCAACTTGAGAAGATAGAACAGTTGGTATAACCTGTGTATCCATGTCAGAGACTGTTGGAACGGCCGAGGAGCAGGCCGTCTGGCATCGAGCGTCGTGGTGGGCCGGGGCTGCGGACATTTATCCAGCGCCCCCATGGGGAATAACTGCTGCCTTCTTTCACTGAACAGGACTCACTTAGCGAGAATGGCTTATTCCCCCCCCCCGCCCCGTTCCTCCCCCCCCCCTTTTTTTTTTTTTTTTTTAGCTCTTCAGAGTGGGTAGTATGTTGGAGAGGTGAACAGTGGTTCATACCACTCCTTTCCCAATTATTTGGAACCCTGCTAACTCATTTGTTAGGACTAATTGAGCAAAACTCCATTGAGAACATAGCATTACCAAAGAGCACCTGCTACACATAGGAAATGCCAACTCTGGAACTTCCCACCAAGAGCACCACCTCAACTAGAAAAGGACGCTCGTCGTCGTCTCAGAAAAATACAGAGCTGAAAGAGATCTTGAAAGACCCTCTGGTTTTGTGGTTCTTGAATTTTCATCCATCAAGATCTCTTTTATTATTTTATCTTTATGGTGTCCACATTTTGGAAGATGTAAACTACTTCTACACGTGAGTTTGGTTTCCATTAGGCTGGAAAACCTAATTGCAGAAAACTCATTTCAGGAATAGTTACTCTATTTTGGTGTAGGGGGTGGGGATTCCTGAAGGTTTTTTTGGTTTGGGTTTTGGTTTTTTTTTTTGCCCCAGTTTGGGAACCTGTGATCTTGCGTGACCTTGTTATATCAGTGGAGGATTTGAGTTTACCTGACTTGCCTCCTTCCCCCCACCCCACCCCCTGAAGATCATAAAGTTAATTTGAAAGCAGAATAAACCGCAGGCTCTGAGTGGTATTGAGTTGTTTAATAAGTGTAGTCACAGTTTTTCAGAGAAGAGGTAAAAGTGTGGGAATAGTTCTTTGTTTCTAGACTAGTGGAATTTATCTGAAGGAAAATGGGTTGTTCTGTATAATTAATCTTTCATTTTAGACGTTGTTGGGAAACTCCTAATGACTCATTTCTCACACCAACGATCACAACAAACAAAAGCATCGTGTCCTAAAGCCTCTCTTGGACACTTTCACATGACTTTTGTCATCATGATGATTGGCTTTTATGATATTCATATGAGTTTGACCTGAGCCAACAAAAGCCAGGGAAATCGATTAGAGAGGAAAATTCATCCTTAAATCTTGTGTTCCCGTGAGGGCCGTCTGTAGCCTCTGGGCAGCCAGAAGCTGGCATGTGGCTCTTCTCTGACATAATTCTGCAACAAAATGAGGTGGACGCTGAAGCTCAATCCTTGAATAATAATAAATAAATTAATAAATAAGTGTCCCGTGGTCCATTCAAGTTACCACCTAAGCTAGTGCTTTCATACCATTTCATTCAGGAATGAAAGTATAATGAGGCAGAAGTCTGATAGGGAAAATGAAGCAGTTGGTCTGAATTCCTAGGTTAGGGGTTTTAGGTATTTTGTTTTTTTTTTGTTTTTTTTTTTTGTATTTTGTTTTGTTCTTAGTAATAATTTGCTCATCTCATGCTGGTGGATTTGGTCTCTTGCATTCTCTGGCAGTCCAGGAAAAGTTAGCTCAAGTTTTGCTCCCTCTGCCATTAACAGATGGCACGCAGATCTAAGCATAAGCCGGGGCTCCCGGGCCACAGGCAAAGGGTGAGGGCTGCTCCCCCGTGGACACCCTCAAAAGGCCCTAAGCTTGAGTAGCACAAATGAAAAGGTCTAGTGCTGGTGTTAATTACGCAGAAACCACACAGAAAGTGCTGGCTGTTACTGAGTTGAGAGGTTGGGCATCTCTTCTTCCCCCAGATAAAAGGCTTGATATGAAAACATTTTGAGGAGGACAATGAAGTGAAGATTAGCATAATCTTCTGCAGTATCCTCAGTAAGCTATCCATGAGTGAGTTGCTTTTTTCTCATTCCTCCGGCTCTAATGTCTGGATTTAAGGAATGGTATTGTTAAAAGTAGGCTTTGTCCTTGGAGCCTGACAGTTGTGTTTTTCCCGCCTTCATGTGATCATCCCAGTTGCTAGTCTCCTGCTCTTTGGGTAGGGAGACAATGGAGGGAAAAATGAAGTGTCAGGTCATTGACAAAACTTCTCTGTGTTATGTTATTCTTAATCCAGACTCTTCAGGGTTTTTTCTTTTCTTTCTTTCTCTCTCTCTCCCTCTCTCTTTTTTAAACCTCTCTCACCCATGCTCCCTGTTTGAATAGGGGAAGTCTGTTTAATATCATTCAGAGGAAAATGGAGAGCAAGGAACACTGGACTTTGGTGCTTTAGGCAGCTTTAAATTAAAAAAATTCCAGTCGTGTGGTTGTTTTCTCCATACTTCAATCAGAACACGAAACTGCCATTGTGATATTTTATATCAAAATAAGAGAAGTTGTTAGAAGGGTTATTCAGATGTATGCAACGCGAAGCCTTGAGTGTTGGGTTTTCTCACGAGGAGAGTTGAACCACTTGTGTGGCGTCGCCTAATGGGGTTCTCTCGGGGGCTGGTCCGGTGGTTAACACACTAGTTTGTTGGCCACTTTGATCCTGGCTGCCCCTGTTTTAAGTCTTGCTAGGACTGGTTAAGCTAGTGCTCTGTAACCCCAGGGATAACTTGAGGGTTCTGAAAGTCACGAGGCATGGTCCCCAAGATCAAAATACAAAAATAGGTCTGGGGTCAGGGAACTCGACAGGCCCCCGGAAGCTCTTCGCTCTTCCAGCTGGAGACTGTCTCTTATGTATTTAGAATTCGTCATTAGGATTCTGACAGAGCAGTGCAGTATGGGATGGCTGCAGGGCAGGCTCTTTGAATCTTCTTCCTGATAAAAAAAAAAAAAAAAACCCAACTTCTGGCTGCTGACAGGAGACAAGGCGAGTACAAGGAGCGCATTAAAAAGCAGCTTATGTCTATTGATGGCTGAAGAAGGGTTAGAATGGCTGAGTTTTGAGTTTGGGTGAGAACTCCAGAGTTTACTTGTTGTACCAGAGGAGTTTGGAGGAGTCACTGGTGTGTTTTTAAAGGCCTAGAGCGCCCATGAGGATGGGTGTTGTAAAAGCCCGTGCCAGAGAGTTTGTTGACCTTCCCAGATTTCCACTGACATGAGTTTTGGCATGGATTCCGTTCTGGACCTAGATTGCCTCCGTGTTGTTTTGCCTACCTCGCAGAAGAATTTGACATTTGACCTGTCAAATTTAGCTAAGATTTTCTTGCCTGATGTAAATCACTTGAATAGATTTGGTTTTGTTTCATGGAGGTGGCTCATTGTCGTTCAGTCTGTAATCTGAGCCCAGATCAGCCCCTTAACGCAGCCAGAATCCACTGGACTTGGCTCAGTGGTCGGAAATGACCGTGTTGTTGTGGAATGACACTGAAGAAGAGAGGGACTTCGGGTGTCACCTGATTGTTATTCTATCATGATACCAAACTGTGTTTTGCAGACAAAGGCTACACCAAGTCACTCTATCGTGAAATTCAGTGATTTCTGTGGTAGAATGGAGGACTTGATGTAGAGCCTCTCACACCTGCAAGTTCCAGCTCTGCCTCTTAGCTGCTTGGGGATGGAACTTCTGCGGGCATTGTTGCATTATCTGTGCAGTGGTCCTCTCCAGGACAACCCACAGTGCTGCTGCGAGGACTGAAGGAGATCATGTGTTTTAGAGCAACTTGTTAACTGTGTAAATCCCTGTACCTGTGTAAGCTGTCATTATGATTTTTCTAGAAAGTTTCCCATTGAACATAGATTGATTCAGTACACATAATTATTGAATGTTCACACGTACCAGAGTGTCGGAGCCCAGGAGGGTTACAAAGATCAGTAAGACACAGTTTCGGCCCTAGGAAGTCAAAATCTAGCAAGAGGCAGGCACAAGAAAAAATCTTCGAGGCTACTATAAGTTTAAGAAACTCTAGCCAAGTGTTGGTTGAAAACTTACTATGCACATTGCACTCTAAGTATTTTGGTGGTGGTGGAGGGAGGAATTACCGAGAAGGAAGATATAGTCATAAATACCTTATATGGGTACCCCCATGTTTGGAGGCTTATGCTATTTTGCTTTTCTGAAAGACCTATATTAATATGTACCTGTTTTCGCTCACCAGAAAGAATCCAAAGTGGATTTCGCTTTTATGAAAAAGGGTGGGAAGTGAAAAGAGCATTCAGTGTGTGTTCTGCAGTGAATCCTTATAGAGGTAGAGCATGTCCCAAGCATTGAGAGTGGCGCCACCAAACTCCTTCTTGGAGAACTACACTTAGCATCTAGGCACTATAGACTTTGAACTGTTGGTGAGCATCGGTACTTTATCTCAATTTATTTTGTGCATCCTTTAGCAAAATATGTTCTAAGGTGTCAGAAGAGCCTAAGAGAGGTTATTTTTGGGGTCAGGTTCAAAATTTTTTCCACATAAATTAATGGTGATTACTTCTTTACTTGATGCCATTTTGGGTTACAGATACTTTCATAGGAGTGCTCTACTTTTGGAGAGCAGGGGAAAACCTCTATAGTCTAGTTGGGGAGATAAGACGCATGAACTTCCCTCCATACTAACACAGTAAAAGACAAGTGCCAAGTGAACAAAGTGTGGAATAAATTCAAAGGAGATAGCCAGAATTCTCAGAGAAGATGGGATTGGAGTTGTCTGAGAACCTTTGAACTTGAACTCTCATAACACTTGATTTCATCTCCTTAAGGCACTTAGCTCTGTCTTCTATTTATCATAATAAATTTTATCATGATTGCTGCTCTGGTAAACCCTCTGAGAGCAGGTTCTTACCTTACTCATTTTTTAATCATCCATAACACTTAGCACATGCCTGGTCCAGAATAGGAACTCAAATAATATCTGTTTGATGAATGAATATAGATTAGAGGGGTAATGTAATAGTGCATAGAGGCGGGTACTGGAGACTTGATTTCCATTTGTGTGCCCTTAGATCATTACTCTGGTTCACCTCTGTATCTTTTAATATATCCAGCAGCTTTGAATAAGTACGTGAATTTTGAATGCAGACACCTAGAACGCCTTTCTCTCCACAGCCTAACCAAATGCTCTACCCGCACCATTTTTTACATCTCTTGAACTACCACTTCCTCAGTGAAACCCTTGTCTCTGGATCAGGAAAGTGCTCATGTTCCTCTCTTCTTCCTTTCCTCGCTCCTCCTGTTAAGCGTGGAGGAGTCTGGGTCTGCTGCTTTTGTTTTCCATTACTCAGAATTTTTCCAGGTGTATCACCTCTGATCTCTGTTCCAATAATCTGCCTTTCCTCGTTCCATCTCTAAAATACTTTGAACACTGACTTACTTTACCTAGGTAGATGTTTGCGTAGTGGGTCAGTGTCCCCGTCTTGGGGCTGTCTGTACCGTGCATTGACTGGCAACTCTAAGTTTCTAAAAGTCACTGGGGTCATGCAATTTACAGTGAGAACATCAGCTCAGAGCTTGGTGCTCAGAGTTAGAAACTCTGTCTTTTGATAATGAAGTAAGTCCTCTGTTTCTTCCCAAACATTTTGGGGGGCATTAAATTAATGACACTGCTGTAGCTTGAGAAATTCGGTAGATTCTCAGGTTCCTTTTTGCTGGAAACATGCTAAGCATTAGTGGTAAGTGCAGTTGACCGTGCTATTCTTTCAAAATATCTTTTAGGAATGAGAATGGGAAGTCGCTGGGTTACACAAGGTGTGGGTGGTATGCCTATGGCATAGTATCTTCTAGAATTTCTTTGGAATGGCTCGTTGACATAGTTTATTATTCTGTCCGTTTCCTCCTCCAGGTAACTGTATGACTAACCTAAAGCAGGATGACAGGCTGGAAATGGCTAATGTAAACAACTCAAGCCAGTCAGTGGCCTACGGTGGCTGCTCACTTAGAGCTCAGTAAACACTTTTGTTTGAGTGCCCCAGCTCTGCCAAAACAAAGTGGGCTCCATCTTAGGCTTTGTTATTTTTGTGATATAAAAATGTCTCTTTGCATTTCTGCTTGTATTTCCGTTGCATCTCTGTCGTCCTGGGTCTAGAGCATTGTATTCTGTCAGAGTTTATCTTCTGAAGAAGAAGTTGCCACTCATGTATGTTGTTATCAATTCTAAATAATGGCCCCCACAGTCTGAAACACCGAACGTTATTTTGTGGGGAGGGGAACGAAATAGCTGGTCCCTTTGCTTCTGAATTCCCTGGGCTGGACTGAACCGTGCAGGATGGAGCCCCCAGGAGAGGCTGTGCCTCCGGGTCCTGCTGCAGAGCCCGAATGCAGGGCCAGTGGGAAACAGTCCCGAGGTCCAAATAGGGTGACAGCCTGAGGTGTGGTTGCGAGAGAAAGGCAGAGGGTAGTGCTGGGTAAGGGAAAAGGGGCAGAAGTCGTGCTGCACAGAGCTGGCTGGGAGGGCATCCTTAGATACTTGAGAATCTTCCTAGGCTCGTCCTTGGGGCAGGTGGTGAACGATGCAGCATCCTCCCTGTCACGATGGGACTGCCGCCCCCGGGCCGCACGCAGTGGGCACTGACCCACGGGAATTTTGGACGCTATTAAAAGAAGGGAAAGTCAGCAGGATCCAAACAATACCCTATTTGATAGTTGTCAAGCAGTTACTACTTACCTAGTTTGGGTAGTGTAGAAATCTGTGTCTTCGGACTGCTTAGGGCAGAGACGTTATAAGCTCACGCACGTTGTCAGCTGTGTTTTGCCACACGTGATAATTTGGACTTTCCTGACGGGGGGTGGGGGGGTGCGTGGGTGCATCAGACCGGTGCCCGCCAACACTGCTCCAGTCAGGCTGAGTGTGTGTTGTTTTCAGGGACTCTATGTCTTTTTGTTTTGGTAAAATACCATGGAAAAAAGCTGTTATAACACCTATTACAACATTTCCAGAGTGACCCAGCAGGAGGAAAAACATTCAGGAGAGAGAGATTGGAATGCAGAGACAAAATAGCTGGGTTTGAGGAGGGCTGTGGAAAAATGGGGGGAGCAGGAGCTAACTGTAGCAATTATGTGAAAATCATAGTGTCTCTACCAGACTTTGGGTTTCCCACCCTTGATGGATTATCACCATTTAATGGTCCGTCAGCCTCTGTGAGCAGTCGGCAGGGGAGGGTACAGTTTAGACCTGACGCACAAGCCGTGAAGACGACATACTGGCTGAAAAAATTTAAAGAATTCTGAGTAGTCACCATAGTGTCGGAAAGCTCAAAGATGATGTGTTCTCCAGGCCCCTCTACTTCTTAGGTCTAGTGTATTTTTTGTCAATTGAGATCTAATTGGCATCTAACATTACGTAGTTGAGTCTAGAACAACGTGAGCTTATACTTAAGCACCGGTCCACTTACACACGGATATTGTTTCAATACACAGAGTACTATACATGTATTTTCTCATAACTTTTAAAATATTTTCTCCAACTTGAAGAATACCATATATACTACATGTATCATACAAGATATGTTTTAATTGATTATGTTATCAGTAAGACCTCCAGTCAGCAGTAAGCTATTAGTAAAGTTTTGGGGGCAATGAAAAGTTATATGTGGATTTTTGAGCATGAGGGAGTCAGCACCCCAAGCCCCAGGTTTGAGGGTCCACTGTATTCGTTTGAGGTGTACAACATAATGATTCGATATATGCATACACTTTGAAGTGATTACTACAAGAAGTCTAGTTAACAACCTTCACCACACACAGTTACCCATTTTTCTAATGCACCCCTACATAATCGAGAGGCTACACTTTCTTTACCACAGATTGCTTTACCTGTGGAGGAGTAGAGGTGGGAGTCACGTGAGCAAGTATTTATTGAATATTTTTCCAGCTCCGTGGTAAGATGAGAAAAGGAAGTCCCACTGCTGTCAAATGAAGGTGGTGTGATACCAGGAAAAGAGCAACGGATATGGAGCCTGGGGAGAGGGCTTCGATTCCCGGCTCTCCATGTAGTGAATACTGTGGCATAAATTACATATTCAGCCTTGATTTCGTGAGCTGTGAAATCAAGCTGTTTGTGGAGTCTATCTGCCTCAGTGGGCCCCGTGAAGATAAAACGAAGTAGCACATCTGCAAGTACGCAAGTGTCCTGCAAGTCTGATATTTTATTTGCAAGACCGATGCGCGTGAAGAAGAAACAAATATTTGCTATAATTAAAAGTACGTTAATTAATTATTTAAGGTAGCTGTGATAAGTGCGGTAAGAGCCAGAGCAGGGAGAAGTTGGCGCGGACAGCAACAGCAAGTGAAGGTTTTGGTTTATTTCCATCATGCTACCTACACTGACTCATTGCTCATCTTCCTGCATGTCTTCTTACCCTTGAACAAAGCAGACGTAGTTAGCACCGGCTGCCTTTGTTCCCTGACAGTAGTTAAAGCTTCAATTAGGCTAGTATCCATTGAAAGTTGACATACCCATTTCTTTTACGTATTTGTACAGAAACAGAAGCAAGTCTGTATTTGGGTTGTGTTTTGGCAGGGTTTGAAGTCGTGTTCAAAGATCTAAAAGAATTGAATGACTGAGGACACAGACTAGAATTCTAACCTTCAGTTTATGTGCAAAATCAAAAACATGCAAAGTTTGTGGTATCTGAGCTTCATCTGATCGTTGGTACATGAAAGTATAAAAAGGAGGCCCAGAATAGGAGTCTTGTCAGTTTGAATGTTAGTTAAATAAGTACATAAGATGAACAGTTCATGGAAGGTTATGCAGCTGAATTTTCAATCGGAGTGCATGAGAGACTCTCACAGTTCCATCTCGGGGTAATCAGAGCCTGTTGGATTGGTTGCTTCTCCCACTTAGGTAGACAAGGTTGTGAGTTTCAATGCTGCAAGCTTTAATATGCCCACATTTCCCTCTCTCTGGAACTTCGTTAGATCTGCTAACTCAAACTCCGCTTTTCCCGCCTTCACATCGTTTAGGAAATTGTTAACACCCCGTAAGTTCCGCCATGCTTGCACTTGCTCCATATCGTTTCTCTGACAAATGCTCTTGTGTGGGTGCTGGAATTGGTAGGATTTCCTAGATACTTTTTGTCGTCTTAGAGAAAAGAGGGATTTCATCCTGAAATGAAGGTTCCTGGTGGCCACGGAAAGGATGCTGGACCCTGGAGTATGGATGGACTGACTGTAGGCACTGAGAATTGTCCCAGAGAACTGTTTGAGTTCCTGTCTCATGCTCTCCACAATCAGGGCAAGGAGTGTGATTACAATGGTGTACTTCAGTCTGCTGACTTAGAGACACTAGGGGCTCTTCAAATATTTGTGGAATGTGGCATTATGCGTCGTGGGTAAAAGCAATGGCTTTGGAGCCAACTAGACCTGAATTTGAATCCTGTTTCTTCCACTTGCCTGTTGTAGGACCCTGGGAAAGTTTTTTAACCTCTGTGAGTTCATCATTTTTATTTTATACAAGAAGCAACTTCAGACCCCCCACTGATGTTTGCCATGAGAGTTTAATAGTATGAACTTGATAAAGAACTTGGAAGAAACACTGCTTGTCGCAGTCGGCACTTAATAAATGGCAACTTATCACCATCATCTTTACAATGAGATTCATGAAATAATGGTAAATACCGGTCTGCTGCATTTTCCCCATCTTTTTTTTTTTTTTAAGAGCTAGGAGAGGGGCAGAGGGAGAGAGAGAATCTTAAACAGGTTCCATGCCCAATGCGGTGCCCAACATGGGATTCTATCTCATGATCCTGAGGGCAGGATCATGAGACCATGACCTGAGCGGAAATCAAGAGTGGGTAGCTTCATGGATTGAGCCACCAAGGTGCCCCGTGTTTTCTCCATGGTAATTCGAGCTCTCTACCTTTGCCCTGCCAGTGTTTCTCTGGAGATTGATGAGTCTGCTGACGGTGGGGGACGAGGGTTGGCTCCCTGTGCCTGTCTTCCTGCAACCCCTGCCTCAGCGGCTCTGATGGCTGCCTTGTTGCAGTTAAATTCCCTTCCCTACCTCTGGCCTTTTCCACTCTTTACCTTTGTTATTTTTGTCACCTGTTTCCACCCTTTCCTTTTTCCTTAGATCTATTAACTCAAATAGAACGTACAAAGAAAAGGCAAACAAAGTCAACTAATACATGCACACACACACACAGGCACAATACATGGTGAAATAACCATATAAAACAGACCTTTGCCAAACACCAAAATGTTTAACAAATGTTTACCTGGTTTTTTTTCTTTGTGAAGTTCTTTCACGCCCTTGATATTTTGAGGTGAACATGTGCCCCCAAAGATTTCTGTACTGAATGATGTCCTAAATATCCACAATAATTGTTATTATAGAGATCCATGTATACACACAAACATGAAAAACAATGATGAGAGGAAAGCACAATAAAAACGTATACGTTTAAAGATCTTATTTTATTATTTATTTATTAGAGAGAGAGAGAGAGATCACAAGTAGGCAGAGAGGCAGGCAGAGAGAGAGGGGGAAGCAGGCTCCCCGCCGAGCAGAGAGCCCGATGTGGGGCTCGATCCCAGGACCCTGAGATCATGACCTGAGCCGAAGGCAGAGGCTTCAACCCACTGAGCCACCCAGGCACCCCTAAACATGTATACGTTTAAAAAACAAACAGAGAAAGTTTGGCTGAACCACACCTAATTGTTGAATCCACTTCTAATCATGCCCCACCTGTGATGGGATCACCCCTTCCCTAGGCGTGTAGGGAGGCCAATAAATTGGGAGAACAGCTGCTGAAACATGGCATTCTTTTTAGGCAATGGGATTTTAAAGAGTTTCGGTAAATATCAATGATAAATGAGAGATTTTGTTTGCAAACATCAGATTCAAATACTGTAGAATATACAAATTGTAAGAGACCTGAAAGATGGTTTAGTCCAATGGTCTATTCTATGTCTGAATCAGCAATTTGTTAATATTTTTCCCATATGGTTGGCTAGTCTGTAGTAGTGCACCTTTAGTAGTGGGGAACTCACTCTAAAGTAGTTGTACCATTTTGGATTTCCAGGGATAGGGTATTAGGGATCCAATTTCTTCACATCCTTGCTAGTGCACCTTTAGTGATGGGGAAACTCACTTCCTTCCAAGGAAGTTCATTCTTTTCTTGGACATTTGTGATGCTCAGGCATCTCTTCCTTATATACTGAGACAGTATTTCTGTCTGCAGAGATGATTCTTCTCATCTAGGTGTGGATTTTGAGCTTTTCAGATTTATCGAGATACAGCTTCTAAACTGTAACTTTGTTCATTGTAGGTGTTAGAGTTTGATGATTTTAGTAAATCTACGCAGTTGTGCAGCCTCATCACAACCCCGCCCCCCCCCTCATTCATCTGCTTTCTGTTTGAGGTCCATTCCTGCTCCTACTTCCAGCTGCAAGTGACCATGGATCTGCTTTCTATGTCTGTTGTTTTGCCATTACTAAACATTTTGTGTGAATGGAATCATACAGCGTGTAGTTGTGTTTCGCTTTTGTCACTCAGCATAATGGTTTTGAGTTCGATCTGTGTCCTCGCATTTAACAGTAGTTCATTTCTTTTCATTAGTGAGCAGTATTCCCTTCTGTGGTTGACCCCATTTTATTTATCCATTCATCCACTGGTGGACGCTTAAGTTGTTTCTAGTTTTTGACTGTTAAAAATAACGCTGCTGTGAACATTCATGAAGGCTTTGTGTACACATTCCCTAGGAATGGAATTGTTTGGTCATATGGTAGGTTTATGTTTAACTTAAGAACAGTTTCCAAACTGCTTTCCAAAGTGGCTGTACCATTTTACATTTCCAATGGCAGTGTATTAGGGCTCCAGTTTCTTCACATCCTTGATGTTATTTAACATTGTTATACTTTTTGACTACAGCTATTCTAATGGTTATATAGTGGTATCTCATTATTTTAATTTGTATTTGTTTAGTGGTTAATGTTAAGCATCTTTTAATGTGCTTATTACCTGTATAGCTTTAGTGATATGCCTATTTAAATCTTTGGCTCACTAAAAATTTTTTTTAGTCTTCTTAGTGAATTGTTAGAGCTCTTTATATATTCTGGATGAAAGTCCTTTATCAGTTATACAATTTACAAATATTAGCTGACTATCTGTGGCTTGTATTAGTGGTCTCTTTTGGGGAGCACGTTTTCAGTTTTGATGAGGTCTAACTTATCTGTTGTTTTTTTTTTGCCCTAAGATGGATTTTGCTTTCCGTGTTGTCTTTATGAAAGTTTGGCATACTTCAAGATGGCAAAGATTTGCTCCTATCTTTTGTTCAAGAAGTTTTGGTTTTAACTCTTTTAGGTCTGCAACCTGCTTTAATTTATTTATTTTAAAGATTTTATTTATTTGACAGAGAGAGGGATCACAAGTACGCAGAGAGGCAGGGAGGGGGAGAGAGAGAGGGGGAAGCAGGCTCGCCACTGACCAGAAAGCCTGATGCAGGGCTCGATTCCAGGATCCTGGGATCATGACTGGAGCCGAAGCCAGAGGCTCAACTCACTGAGCCACCCAGGCACACCTGCAGTCTGTTTTAAATGGATTATTGTGTATAGTGTGAGGTAAAGGTCTGAGTTCTTTTCTTCATCCTCTTCCTCCTCTTCCTTTGAAAAAGATAAAAGTTCTTTTTTGGCATATGGATATCCAATTGTTCCAGCACTATTTGTTGAAATGACTAGTCTTTCCCTATAGTGGACCATAGATGTGAAAGTCTATTTCTGGTCTCTTGAGTTTCTTCTACTGATCTATATATGTCTATCCTTATCCCAATACCACACTGTCTTGATTACTATAACTTTATACTAAGTTTGAAATCAGGTAGTATCAGTCCTCTAACTTTGTTCTGCTTTTTCAAAATTGTTTTGTTGGATATCGGTTCTTTGTATTTCTATCTAAATTGAACTTGCCAATTTCCTAAAAACTTTCTTGCTGGGATTTTAATTGGGAATGATTGAAATTAGAGATCAATTTAGGGAAATTATTATTTTAGTGATACCGATTTTTACAAGCCATAAAAATTATATATCTCTTCATTTATTTAGATTTAAAAAACGTCATTTCAGAAATTCCACTTCTGTTAAAAATGTTCATGACTATTTGATGCTAGTGTGAGTAGAGTTAAATTTATTTTAAAATAAATTGCTATTATATAAAATAAAAATTTTTTTGTGTGTATTTTCTTCTATACTGTGACCTTGCAAAACTTGATTATTTCTCCAGTAGATTTTTTTTAATTACTTAGGGTTTTTTATGCAAAATCATGTCATCCATGAAAGAGGACAGTTGGACTTCTTCCGTTCGAAACTGAGATGTTTAATATCTTTTCCTTGCCTGATTGCACTGGCTAGAACCTCCAGTACAGTGTCAAATAACAGTGATGGGTGGAAAGAAACATCTTTACCTTTTTCCTGATCTCAGGGGGAAAGCATTGAGTCTTTCACTATTAAGTATAATTTAACTGTAGGTTTTTCCTACATGCCTTTTATAGGGTTGTGGAAGTATCCTTCTATTCCTAGTTTGTAGAGAGATTGTTTTTAGTCATGAATGGGTTTGAGTTTTATGGAGTGCTTTTTCTGCACCTTTAAATAATCATGTTGTTTTTTGTTCTTTATTAGTACTGTGTACTAATTAATTGGTTTTTGGATCCTAAACTCACTTTTTTTTTTTCAATAAATCCTGCTGGATTATGGTGTGTAATCTATGTTTTGTATTGCTGGATTTGACATTTTAACATTTTCTGAATTTTTGCATCTATGGTCATGAACGTTGTTAGTCTATAGTCTACTTTTCTTGTGTCTCTTTGTCTGGCTTTGGTGTCAGGGTAATACCGGCCTCATAAAATGAATTGAGAAGGTGCTTTTCTATTTGCTGAAAGAATTGATACTACTTCTTCCCTAAATGTTTTTACAACTTGATCAGTAAATCTTTTGGAAATTTTAATTATTAAAAATTTTAAAACTTTTATATATTTTTTTGGGGGAAGATTTTTTTTTAATAAAGATTTTATTTATTTATTTGACAGAGAGAGAGATCACAAGTAGGCAGAGAGAGAGGGGGAAGCAGGCTCCCCGCGGAGCAGAGACCCTCCCCCCCATGCGGGGCTCGATCCCAGGACCTTGAGATCATGACCTGAGCCGAAGGCAGAGGCTTTAACCCACTGAGCCACCCAGGCGCCCCTGGGGGGAAGATTTTTAAATTGCTTATTCATGTTCTTTATTTAATGTATATAGATTCAGATATTCTATTCTTTTCCCCCTCTGTTTTATTGACAAGTGAAAATTTGAGTGTTTAAGGTGTACAATGTGATGATTTGATTTACATATACATTCTGCAGTGACTACCACGATGAAGTTAACATATTCATCACATCACATGGTTATATATTTTTTCTTCTGGAATGGTGAGAACACTTAAGATTTACTTTCTTAATAATTGATTTCTTCTTGAGATAGTTTTAATAATTTGCATTTTTCTAGGAATTTGTTTCACCTCATTTGTCTAATTTGTTGGTACAAAGTTTTCCTATAATTCCTTTTTTCTGTCGTGTTTGTAATGATTTCCAACAGCTCTTATCAAAAATTATTTTTTGCGTTGTTAGAAACATCCATTAAGAAGAAAATTCTAATCTTTAAAGAGCTGACATTTGACTTCTTTCAGTGGGGTTAGATCTTGTCATGAAGAAGTTTACCAGATGGTTAAGTTGTTCTTGTTAATCAGAGAGGAAAAAAGGCTTTTGAGCAAAGTCAACTTAGGAAAAAAGCTGTTTTCTAATCCAAAACTCAGATTGAGGAATTCAAAGGCACTGCAGTAAGAGGAGGAAAGGTGAATGGAAAGAATTTGGTGATGTCTGATAGTATTGTCAGTTGGGGAGGAAAACTTTCCCAATGTTTGGTTTTGAATCTAAGTCCTTAGTTGAACTGAAGAAGCCTTCTGTATCCTGACCTTGACGGTTTTTGATAGGAGAATTCTAAGCACAACTCTCACCCATGTAATATTTTTCTATTCTGAGCTCTGTGGCAAAATCAAGTTTTATGAAATTTGGTTACACTGTTATATAAATGTAAAATTGCATTATAGATTTATTTCTCCTACTGTAACTTAAACATAACTTAAAATAAGAAAGTGATGTTCCGCACCGGTCAAGGGATCCTGGCTAATAGACCATGTCATGAGTTTTAGAATTTGACTGCAACTATGAATAGAAGGGACAAGAGAGAACAAAACAAATGGAAGGTCCATGGGGGAAGGATCTTTCTTTTTTGTTCACTGCCCTGTTGACAATGCTCCAGGCAGTGTCTGGTCTATGGATGAATGAATGGTTTATGGCAAATAATATACACAGGCCTCCTCTAAGGGTTGTGAACATACAGAGGAAAGAGCAATTTATTCAGCTTAGAATAGTGGAAGAAGGTACCAGCAGAAGTCGTAGGAACTTTTCACCCTGGGCTTAAGCTGGACAAATCTTCAGGGGGGAGGAACATTTAGGCAGATTAAGTATGGGCCTTGGCCCATACTTAGTCACTATGTCAGGGGCCCCTCTGATGCGCTCCCCTTCTGAGCATTTCTGTGTCCTTGCACATATTGCTGCAATTTACTTACGTGGGGGGATGGCTCAGTCAGAGTACCCGGGCAACATGGTACTCAGGCAACCTTGCACGTTTCCGCTTAGGCCAAGTAGGCGAGGCTTGACCGTGACCTCTCCCGAGTCTTGGCGAAGTGCCCTATGGTTCCTCCTGGAGTAATGGGAGATGAGCCTGTTGAGGAACCCCCACAAGGCAGGTTCTTAGGCCTTGTGGGAGCTGCTCTGAGGCAGCTTCTCATTACCTCCTGGGTTTCAGCTGAGCAGAGGACTTACCACCTCCTTTCCTGCCCCACTCCTGTTGCTTCTGTGCCAGTCTATCAGACCGCACGTCTGTAGTGGAGACGTGGCTTCTCCACGGCAGAGCAACCTACCACTCATGGCGTCTGCTGTCGGTCCCTCCAAGCCGAGGGTCCTCCTGTGGGAACAGCCACGTGGGGAGCTCACACCATGCTCTTCTTGCTTTCGCTGTCTAATCAAATGTCTCGGGTCATTTGGGCTTGTTTCCTTCTTCTTCTACAAATCCAGGGACACAAGCAAGCCAAGCTGGCAGCAGCATTTGTCACTGCCGCTAATGACCTCTCGCCCATTCAACGGCTTCTCCGTCCCTGTCACTAGACTCCGAGCTCCTCCATATTCCCGAGACTTAGGAACAGGTTTTGCACAATTGCTTCATATGTGTTTTGACAGAGTGAATCAAACGTGAGTCCCCCAGCAAGGTTCCTGTGTCGGGACCAGAAAGGAGTGTGGGAGCGGGTAGTGGAAGAGGATGGAAGACTGAGGCCGGACTGTGGAGGGCCTTGCACCCTGTGCTATGGATTAGGCAGGGCCGTACCCCGGAGACCCCACAGGCAGAGAATAGCATGAGCATTGCTGGTGCGTTAGAGACTCCTGCCCCAGTGCGGAGATGGAAGATGGGCAAACCAATTAAACTACAGATTCAGGAGAGAAACGATGAGGATCGAACTGCACCACATGGCGGTGAGAAGGAGAGTGAGGAACCCTATCATGGAGGGTTCTCTTTTTTGGTGGGTTGGTTGTATTTTTTCTTTTCTTTTCTTTGGTTTAAGCAAGAGAACTGGTGCTTGATTTGATGTGGGAAAAATACTAAGATCAGGACATGTAATTTCATAGATGTTTATATCGTTTTGTCTGTTTGACTTTAAGAAGTGCTTACTATTTAATTGGTTGGCTCTTGTCATAATGTTTAAAACTTAATTTTCTATTTAAAAAATTTCATATCCAGCCTCTTGAACCATTCTATTTTAAAATCTGGATTATACATTTTAGGGGCAGCCAGTGTGTTTAATCATTCCACTAACTTGTATCTGATCATATCTGATAGTAGCAAAATCTGCCATTAGACATAACTACATTACAGGCACCTGGTAGATAGGAGCCATATATTATTTATAATTTTATATTACTTGTAACACCTAGCATGGCATTAGGCCCATAGTAGATGTTTAATAAATATTTATTTAATGATCAGTTCACCTCTTTAATTATGTAAAAGTCTTCTCTGAAAATATCAAGACTTCTTTAATGAACCACAAATAGGAGAGTAATTTAGGTGCGTATGTCATACTTCACAAAGACTTTCATCTTTATTTTTATCTTCTCCAATAACAGTTACAACATAATCTATTCCTAAACATATCATAGGCAATTCAAAAGTAAAGAAAATAAAAAAGATACCTTTTCTTTAGACTCACGGCATTTAGTTGGAGAGGCAAGACATATCCTTGTGTGAAGCCGCTAAATGACAAAGCAGAATGAAATCTTACACCAAGCTGAAGGATCGCGAAGAGAAAAAATCATTTTATGATGGTTTCTTAGGAATAGATTTTGCAAAAAGGTGGAGATGTACGGTATTTTTATTGAGCTTCTTGCTAAGCATGGATTTTTCCATTTTATTTTAGAGGAAAGTAGAAAGGCCTTTTAGGTAAGGGAACATCTGAACAAACATCCATAAAAGGTAGTAAGGGGGAAAGTGGTAGAGGCCAAATTGTATATTCAAAGAAACTGAATTACTGTAGTGAGAACAATCTGAGAGCTATGCATTTAAAAACTACCGCTAAAAGATAAATGTGTATTGCCTTTGATGATACGTAGTACATTGACAATCATTACATAAATTACTGAGGGACACCCAAATTGCATCCACTCTCAACAGCTCAAGAAAACAGACTATCCTTCAAGGAAGAATCCCTGAAACTTCATTGAGAGCCTCCCAACTAAAACACTGAACTCACCCGTTGGGCTTCAAGTAATTGAAAGCTAACTTAATGAACAGTTAAAACTAATAGATAGTTTTCAAGTAATGCTAATGTATTATTAATAATATCGGGTCACTTTATCTCATAATGGATATGCAAGTTGGCACGTATATACCCCAGCCTTGGAAAAGTGATTTTAGTGAAGACAGTCCTCTTTGTTGGGAAGGGGTATTCAAGCAGGAGCCATGCAAGTTATTTAACTGGCCAGAGCTTATTTCCTTCTCTTTTGAATGGACTACTACTAATACAATCTTCTGTTCCTGGTTTCTCCATAGTCCAGGAAACATTCTCCCCCCCCCCCCCCATTTTATTAACCCCACCTAAAATCATTAGATTTTTGTTATCTGTGTGAGGCAGAAAATTGTCCTATGCTTACATGCTTCCAATATTGTTTAAGTACTTGATAAATACCTCCTGACGGACGGATGGATGGATGGACAGACGGACTAAAAAGCCTACTTTCTTCTGTTCTTTCTCAGTGGAGGCCACAGCCACACACAGATGCCCGTTCTCCTGCACGTTGTGTAAAAATGGTTTCTACTTTGTAGAGGATGGATGGGCGGCAAATACAGGGGGACCGAGGCTGAGATTGTAGTGATGTAGGAATTCTGGTTTCACGGATGATGTGTTTGTTAATATTGAGAATTAATACCTCTCCTCCTCCCCAAAATGTGTTGGATTCCTTAATATAAAACAGAAAACAAGTGAATAAAAAAACAATAAAAACTGGTTAGGGGCAACAGCTGCTTGTTACTAGGCAGCCAGGGAATCTGGACACAGTTGCCCGGGCGTCTTAATATTCCATCAGAGTGGCAGGATCTGCTGATCTCCCTGTCGTTGCAAGTAAACAGAAATACAGGGCGTTGTAAAATTGGGCTGTGATGCATTTAAATTCTGAGATGGCTGCAGGGTCGAAGCCCGAAGAAGCAGCAGTCTTCTTATCAGCCTTTTCCTTCTGATTGTGACCACCCTCCCGTCCCAGGGAGGTGGAAGACTGGCCCGAAGGGTGCCACATGCCATGTGGTTTCCACACAAAGAGTGTTTGTTGTGTAAAATGCCTACTAGACCAGGTTCCGAATTTCCTTATAACTAGATCGGCATGGTGAAAATGTGCTTAGCGCTGGTAACAGGGGCCTAGATCGGTTATGTCTCATTGTTATTTAAAATACGCCAAAGGAAGATCTTGAAAATTGCTTAAAGTTGGGTTGGTTGCTCTAGCAACAAAGCCAAGCTCCTGAAGATTATCCTCGGTGATTACAGCTTTGGCAGCAAAGCAGCCAAAAGGAAAGGTAATTAGTCCTGGAACTTTACTTTTACAACTTGGCTTTAAGTAACCAGATCAGCAACAGATAGCAATATTTTTGTGTTTGAAATAAAGCTAGCAGATCATTTTAACTTTCAGCTGGAGTGCAGAACATGTTCTTCATGGGATTTCTGTTTATAAGAACAGTTTCACTGATAATCAGCCCCCAAAAAGACGTAGCTATAAGCACTGGCTTCCTGGGTACGAGAAGACATAGACACGTAACTGGGGTGGATAGGAGTTTGGACGCATTGGGTGTTTTTGTCTAAAGGAGAATTTATTTTTTCTGTCCATTAGCGACTTGTTCATATGCCTTTTGAATAAAGAACAACTTAAGGCAGTTGAATCAGACACAGTGGTGATTCATATTGAATGTTGCTGAAATGATCTAAATTATGGGTAATGGGAGGAGAGAGCTGGCTAGTGAAAACAAATGAAGGGGATAAAGAAATCTGTGCCTTAATCTGCAAGTTTCATTTAGTGAGGCCTTGATGGGAAAACTGGAATGTCTAGGGGTTGTCAGTCCATCCTAGTTCCTCCTTTCCCCAAATTGACTTAATGGCTTTCAAACAATAGACCAGACATCTTGGTTTGTGGACTGAAATACAGCATCAGGAGGCTGTATTACAATCTGGGCTTTTCAAAGCCTGAGAGTTTAAGAAAGTTTGAGTCAGATAATCCAGAATCCTTAGCACGCGCTGGAAGACATGGAGGAGTTGGGCGTTCAGTTCTGAAACTTTCTTGCTATCAGCATTGTGATCATAGCCCTCTGACTTGTGCTTTTTTGTAGGATTGTTTGGTAATATGGGAAGGTCACATTTTTGGCCATAGTTTCAGTAAAGGTTCCTTGGGTCCTCAGAAATGTCCTCTTTCATGGGTCTGAGAACATGCTCCTAGACACAAAGGATAACGTGTGAACTTCAGGAAGGGTTTGAAACACATTGACCTGCGGAATCTGAAAAGCAACAAAAAAAACTGGACTTGGTAATGTGGGGGCCAGTTCAGTAACTACAATTTTACCTTTGGGAATTTGAGGTAGTAGGAAGGTGCCCCCAGGTTTCTGTTCTTGGGGCCTGGATTTTCACTACTCCATGAGCTGCCTGTTCCTGTACGAACCACAGTTATCCAGTTCCTCGTTCTCTTCCGTGGTGAACTTCTTAGTTCAGCTCATCTTAACGGAGTCACTTTTGGGCTCACCAGTGTCCTGGACAGGGTAGGAGTGTAAACACAAAATACCCTCTAAGGAGTTAATAATACGGCGAAGGAGAAAGAAAATCTATGTGACTAATTACAATGAACACAAAACAGAAAACTTAGGAAAGGAGTTGAAATCTAAAGGATATGTAGAAATAAAGTGAGAGGACAGGGTGGGGATAATCTAGGCCAAGAGAACGGTGTGTACAAAGCATCTCAGGCTGGCGGGGGAGGCATCCCAGGTGTAAAGTAAAGGAAAGAAGGCTTGGCTGGAGAGCTGCCAGTGGGCGGAGGGGGCATGAGATAAGGCTAGAGAGGGGAGCAGGGGCAAGATCAAGCACCGTCTTGTTAAGAATTTTAGTCTTTGTCCCAGGAGCCATGGGAAGCCTTTGAAGAGTTTTAGGTGGGAGATTAACAATTGAGATTTGGATTTAAGGATATTATTTTTACTAGACTAGAGGGAATGCATTAAGGAAACTAGTACAAGGCTCTTGCAGAGCTCCAATGGGAGAGAGCCCACTGTGGGAACAGTCAGCAGCAGACTGATAGGGAAAGAGTGAAAGTATCCTAGTTTGAGATAGGTTGGATTTTGGAGGAAAGGAGGATTGAGGTGTCCGAGACATCCTCTGGGGTTCTTTCTTGCTTGTGCAGCTGAAGGATGATGGTGCCATCCCTGGGTGGGAACTGACGGAAGATCCGGGCTGGAACTGGGGTTTGGGGGATTTTAGACATGCTGAATACAAGGAGATGCTCAAGTGGCGCTGCCACGTGGGGAAATGTGTGGAGGTGTCTGAAGCTCCCAGCAAATGGAGTCGTCCCCTGCAACTGAAACGGAGGACTCAGATACAGTTAGTTACTGTGAGACTGTCCTAGACAAAGGGCCAGTTGCTAAAGCTTGAAGAGCTCCAGTATTTCATGGTTTTTATTTTTTAATTTTTTTAAATTTTTCTATTTTTTATTTCTATTTCATGGTTTTTAGATAAGGATAGGTTTGCCAAAGAGATTGGGAAAAGGCTGCCATATAGGAACCAAACCAGGGGAATCTGAAGCATCCTGGGACTCAAAGGCAGATAGTGCTTCTAGGAGGGAGTGGAGTGTTAGAATCATGGAAAGAAGATACAGTGTACAGTATTTTTCAAACTTACACATCCATGGAGCCTATTCTCCACTGAATATTAGGGCAACATAATCCCAGTGCCTTCCAACCATCCATTTCCCTACCTAAATTAAGTTGGAAATTTTATGGAGTGATAGGCAGCATTCACCCGAACAAAGTTTTGCATAACAAAACTAATTTTTAAGGCAAAGTACTTAGTGACCCGGTTTATTGTAGTAGAGAATCTTCTTATATTTGTTAATTTCTTTGAGCGTGAGATGTATAGGACTTGCAGAGGACATTAAAACTGAGTTCTGATTTGAGAATAAATATTTTTAAAGTAAGCGTGAACCAGAAAACTTTTGTTATTTCTGTGGTTGTCCAATGGATGATGAAAAGTGGCTTTTTCGTTAGGAAATATAACTGTCCAGTAGAATTTTCTAGAGCACAAACATAAATCTTAAACCCATCACTGTAAAAATACATATTATAGTAATATCCCAGACAGATGTAGAGTCTCCAGATGATTTTATGATGTGCTTTCTTTGACTGCCTGTATTACTGTATGGAATTCACACTTTGTAGTGGCAGCAACACACAAATGTGCATGTGTGTGTTTTTCCCCATTTCCTTTACTGTGTAAAACTTTAGTCTTCTCTGCAGAAATGTACATGGAGAGATTGTCACTCTCATCTATCCGTCTTGCCATATAATTTTTACAGCTGTTCCTCAGTTGTTAATATATTTCTGTAGAATATGTGTAAATAGACATGAGCAAACTGTCTAAAAGTTATTCAGCTAGTCAGTGAACCATGTAATCTGTTGGTTCAGAGACAACAGATAATAGAGTGAGATATTTGCTTTACCATCCACACACTCCATGTAGCATCTGGACTCCAAAAGTCAATTTGTGTTCTGTTGGGGCATGTCTCATCACACTATATTATCACATCAGGGAAAGGAAATTTGGATAATGACTATCTGATTTACAAAAAAAAAAAAAAAGAAACTATTTAGTGAATTCAATGTCTGCGAGGTGGGAATTTTGAACTAGAAGTTGGTTCCATCCTTGGTTAATTTGATACTCTTGGTGTTTCATCGCTGTTTTCCTCTCTTTTTAACAATGTAAGTTAGAAATAACCCTGTTAATTAGCATCTATTTTTAGGTTGATGACATGACACAGCCAAGACAGAGTGGGAATAATCTAGGACTACCACTGCACAAGTAATAAAACTCCTTTCTAAAGGGAAGCTAGAGGATCACAGTGAAAATGAAAGGTATCCCTTGTAGGTATACTTAGAGGATGCACCGATTTTGAATGGACAACTGTTAGGTAAGAGACCCATTTGGGAGGCATTCCTCTTTTTTGGCACAGGCAAGTAAACATTGGGTGGTAGCATGTTACTTCCCCCTTCATAGGAATTTTCACTGGCTCCCTACTATCTTAACAATGAAGTCCAATTCCCTCTCTGTGAGGTTCCAAGTATCTTTATTTCTAGCTCTCTTTCCTCCTACCCAATCAAACTATTATAACTCCTCTTCCTCCTCCCACCCCTCCCACTGTGCCTCTGTGTGTATAAAACATTTTTAATCTGCTGTGACAATACTGTTTCCCCTATCGTTTCTACCTGTTCCTTTCCCGTCTATCTCATAAGGTTATATCATTTTTTCTCTTGTTGATGGAGCACTTATTTCTGGCTAGAAGTGATCTCCTAGCACTTCATCTGCACTTCTCATAAGGCAATTACCACCTTTTAAACTTACTTTGTGTGTATACATATTTCTCCTTTTAGACTGAAATCTCCTATTTGTGGAATTGATATCTGGTTAGTTGAATCAATGAAAGAAGGGATAAAGAGAAATTCTCAAACCAAAGGGAGGGAATCTATCCAAGGTCTAAGGCATGGTGCATTTGAACTTCTGGAATAACCTGGAATCCATCAGTCATCTCCCCAGAACCACCTCTCGCTTTCCTTGTGTAGGAACAGTTATGTCTATGGCTTCACTAGTTGGGTTGACTGAGTGGATTGACCTGGGGCAGAACCTGTGTTTTGGGTGGGCAGAAGCGGGGGGAAGCCTGCTGGGTTAGCCTTGAGGCCGTGGTCTCTGGTTGGAGAGCAGATCCTATTTTAGAGTTGGTTTGTATGCCAGTCTATGCTCATCTTGCGCATCTCTCCGTTTCTATTTCAGTTCCATCCATATGACACAATTTAGCACATAGTTGGCTCATTTGCAGTAGCTTTGCCTTCCTATCAAGTTGGAAGTTACTTGAAAGCAGGGATACTTTACCACCATTTGTTGTTGTTAAGACCCAGCACAGTTCCTGGGGCCGATGGACACTCAGGAGTCCGTTGATTTATTCACTGATAGGTCAGTCTATTAGTCGGTGGATCATTTGTATTCATGAAAGAGTTCCTTATTGGGCACTTGCAGTGTTCAAGGCACTGGGCCGCATGCCTCAGCAAACAGAAAGGAGAGCTAAGTTGCAGACTTGAAGAGAAGTACAGTCCAGTAGCTGTCATTCAAAGAACAGTATGATGTCTGTCCTGAGAAAGGTGCAGCGAGGGGCCATCAGCCCACAATCTTCTCTATCAAATTTGGAAACATTTGGATTTTAATTAAATTCCAGACCCTGAGTTTTCTCATGCTGCACCCCAGTAAACCAGCAACCAGGTAGAGGTTAAGAGCTGCTAAATGTGTGCCTAAATGTGAGTGTGGTTGCGGAGCTTAGGTGAGGCTGTCCGAAGAACAGATGTGGAAGCACTGATTGGCAGTTTTTCTGGGTGCAGCCACTTAACATATTTCCGATCTCAGTTTCTTTTTTCAAGGAGTTTCTTTCTGATTGTCAAAGTGATAGGCATTCATTGTATGAAATTTGGAAACGAGATAAAAGTCCAAAGAATAAAGTTAAAATCTTCTACTCTCTAACTCCTCATAAATAGCCATTGTTAACATTTTTGTGTGTAGTATTCCAGTTCTTTTCCAATATGTGTCTATTCATATATATTATAAATTAGGTTCATACTTGAACCTGGATTTTGATAATCTCCTTCATTCGCCAATATCTTGTATGAACATGTCTTCGTATCATTAAATATTCTACAGCCTGGTTTAAGTGACTGCTTTATAGTCCTCGTATGTATATGTCATAATGGATTTAACCAGTACCTTACTATTGGACATTTATTTCCTTTATCTACTACAGCCTAATTTTTAGGATAGATACACTTAATGTTTTCCATTCCAATAACTTGGGTACTAGGACCAGGAGAGGGGAGGTATATGGCAAGAAGGGAGATTTTAAGGGTGAGAAAGGTCCACGTTTAGAAGCTGAACTTTTCTCAAGTGTGGTCAGGAGCCGTGGAAGGATTTTAAAGCAGTGGATGGACAAGATTCAGTTTGTATTTGAACATGTTTAATTTTTGAAAAACAGTCTCATTGCTGGTAGGCATCATGTGAAGATGTGTATTTTGGGTGGCTAATAAGTACGTCAGCTGAAATGAGGCAAAACTCCCAGGGCCTCCAGCCACTTTGGCAGTGCAATAGCATGAAAATGACTCATTGTGGTTGTTTTGTTTTTGTTTATTTTTTTATGTCTGTCTGCAGTTGAATCTTCTCCTTGTATAGTTTGGCCATCCCAGGACTCAGCACCTGGGAGCTGTCATTTTCATAATCAGAGATGGAACGATTTTCTAGGTCCATGGGCACAAAAGGGGCAAAACTTTTTACCAATTTTATGTAAGGAGTAGCATCTGAAGGCAGGATGTGTACCTTCAAAATAGACAAGTTCCCAAGGAAACGTTTCACTGACATAAATGAAGATGTCTGAATAGCGTTTGGCTTGGGGAACAATTAGGGACTCAGCCTTCATTACGTCACTGCAGCGGACAGTGTTGTCTGCCTCCCCAAAACATGTCCGTTTTCCACACACATTGGCTGAAGTGGCTCTTGCCTGTAGTTCTCCTTGGGGTGGTCTGGATTGGTCCAGGAGAGTCCTGAGAGTTCCATTCCCAGGCAGGGATTTGTTTAGGGCTGCCTGTTTACGCTGGCTCCACACAATGGACATGAATATGAAGGTAAATCTGCTGGAGACTTCTGGATATTGGTGCATGAAGACGGGATACTCGCAAACCTGTGGCCTTGAGGGTAGCTTGCCAACGCGTTAAGGATGGTAGAGCGGAAGGAAAAACCTGGATCCTTAATGACAAATTTGAACTTCTGAGTTAACCAACTCTGGAGCCTCCCTACCTCAGGATTTGTTGTTCTGTGTGAGCATCCTTTAGTGGCGTTCTCTGTTACTTACAGGCAAAATCACCCTATCTGGTGCTGTCACCGTATCTGTTCGGAGACTCCGTTAAAGCTCGGCAGCCCATAGCAGTGGCAGCCATGCGTGTCCAACGCTTCTAGTACTTGGAGCCTTGCTGTGGCAGCGATAAATCTAGCACTCATATGCCAGTCATCCATTGGCACCATGCTTTTATTGCATTTGGTTCTTAAAATAACCTTGCGAGGTGAGGTGTTAATATATTACTAAGTCTCAAGGTCCCAGACGGGTACTAATCTCATGCTTACCTTGGGGAATCTGAGGGTGGAAAGTGTGCTCTTTATTGAAAATCTGACAGATCTCCCAGGAGTCAAGGAAAAGTTTGATCCTTTTGACTTTTCCAAGGAAAAGTCAAGGAAATGCTTGGTCCCTGTACCAAGCTGTGGGACAAAGAGGATGAGAGGAAAGGCCACTTTTGGTTTCTCAAGGAGGCTCTGGAGTGGGCAAGGGCCTACTTCTGACTCAGGACAGTGAGGGGCCGGAGCTCTGTCCTGGGACAGTGACGCCATCCCATGGGGTGGACCCTCCAGGCGCGGTGTGTGTGTTACTGCACGGGCCTCCTCTGGGCCCGGGGGTCTTGACTCCCGACTGGAGAGAAGGGGAGAGAAAGAAATGGAGTTGGTTTGGTAAAAGAGTCCTAACGGAAAAATACTGCAAAAATATTAAACATACTCCGTTCCTCGTGGGGGATCCTGATAAACAGGTTGCAACACCGGTAGAAAGGGAGGTGTTTTCTATTTGAGGAGGAATGATGAGAGCTGCCGAATAGGCTCAGGCAGTACTGGCCAAAAAAATTGGGTGATGTCATAGCTGATTAATTCAACAGACATTTATTTATTTATTTATTTTTAAAAGATTTTATTTATTTATTTGACAGAGAGAGAGATGACAAGTAGGCAGAGAGGCAGACAGAGGGAGAGGGGGAAGCAGGCACCCTGCTGAGTAGAGAGCCCAGTGTGGGGCTCGATCCCAGGACCCTGAGATCATGACCTGAGTCGAAGGCAGAGGCTTTAACCCACTGAGCCACCCAGGCGCCCCTCAACAGACATTTATTGAACAGTGGTGAGGAAAACAGATAAGCTTCTTTTTTTTTTTTTTTTTTAAAGATTTTATTTATTCATTTAACAGAGAGAGAACACAAGCAGGCAGAGAGGCAGGCAGAGGCAGAGAGAGGAGCAGGCTCCCTGCAGAGCAAGGAGCCCGATGCGGGACTCGATCCCAAGACGCTGGGATCATGACCTGAGCCAAAGGCAGTTGCTCAACCAACTGAGCCACCCAGGCGTCCCCAGATAAGCTTCTTGTGTCGAAGATGAAGGGTGCGTACATTCTAGCAGTGAAGATGGATAATAATGAAGTAAACAAGGAAAGAGGAGAAATAGGTAATTACAGATTGTGATAACTGCTGCCAAGGAGGAAGAAGAATATATGAGAGAAGAGTGGAGTGAAAAGGCTGGTTGTTTTTTGTTCTTTTTTTTTTTTTTAGATTTTATTTACTTATTTGAGAGAGAGAAACAGATTATGAGTCAGAGAACATGAATGGGGAGGAGAGGGAGAAGCAGGCTCCCCTCTGAGCCGGCAGCCTTGACATGGGACTTGATTCCAGGACTCTGAGATCATGACCTGAGACAAAGGCAGGTGCTTAACTGACTGAGCCCCCACAGGTGCCCCAAAGAGGCCATTTTATATTGGTTGGTTAGTACAGACCTTTGTGAATAGATTATATTCAACACCACAAGCATAGGAAAGAGACAGCCATTCGAAAGGACAGAGTGAGGGTGGGGTCGGGGGGATGGAGAGAGCAGGGGCCAGGCATCAGAAGTAGCATGTGCAAAGGTCCCAAGGCAGGAAATTGTTGGTGTGTTTCAGGAACTGATTTTCTAGGCCCAGTTCTTGTACCACGTCATGCCATAGGAATTTATTGGACTTCTCCCCTGTGTCCAGTATCATGCCAGGAATTGTGTGGGATGGAGATTATATCTGTATACACACATACACACACAGATATACACACACACATATACACACACACACATATAAATACATACATACATACTGGAATGTTAGAGGACTCTTGCAAGGGAGAGTTGGGAAGGACTTCAGTTGGAATGCAAAAATGCAGTAGAGGGGAGAAGATGGGAAGCAGCACGGAAAGATAAGGAATGGAACTGAGCATTTGTGGGGCAGTGAAGAGAGTACGTTTCTGAGAGGGAGAATAGTAGATAATCTTGAATAAATTCTTCCTAATTGAGGGCTAATAAGCACCCATCTGGGAGTCACAGGATACCACGATTTCATCCACTCCCTTTGAAACTTTACTACTCCTGTCCAAACAATCACTTAAATGAATTAGATAAGCCCAGTGATTCCTAAAGAGCAAATAAACTCCGTGTTCTGTCACCGAGACTCACTTTCAAAGCACATGACTACCACATTTTCCGCGGCAAGTGCTCCTGACCTCCCTGTTTCCCTATCTTGGGGTCTATCCGTATTTTCATTGTGTGTGTTACCACGCTGCAGGCCTATTACAACGTTGTACACTGTTTGAGCCTCACACCGACGAATGGTGTTTTCAGACGCTTTGCTGACATAGGTCACTCCCTCTCACGGCTCCACGGAGGTGGGGAGGGGCAGGTAGCATTGTTTCTGTGGAATGAATGAGGAAACAGAAGGGCAGAGAGGTTAAGTGACTCGTAGAAATCACACAAGGGTCAGGGGCTGTATGTGAATAGGACTCAGCCTCCAAACTTTTAGTCCAGGGCTCTGCCCACTAAGCCCCCTTCCCACTGCAGGAAGCCCTGAACGTTAGGGGAGAAAAGTAGCATTTCAGCAGCCTGAAAGGAGAAACTAAAAAGTGAGCTGGTCTATGAAAAAGATTCTTTTTCTTTTTGGATCTGAGTTGCAGAATAGTTTAACTTCTCATTTAGTTTTCGCGCTTCCTCCATCCCAGAGGGCCCCCATCACTACCGTACGGTGTGGTAGTTAGAACCAGCGGGAAGCCGAGGCTCAAGAGAAGAGGGGCTCGTGTCATACCGCCACACCCGTCATCCTGGTCCTCCTCCTCCTCCTCCTCTTGCCGAGAGAGCAGGTCCCATTCCACTGGGGCCCATCACAGTGCTGAGTCTCAGCACTCGTGTCTCCCTCCACTTTCGCCTGCGAGTTTTGCTGCTTCCCGATCAATGCCGTTTATAAGACACTGCAGCTTTATGAGCACCAAAAACGGTAGAAAATGCCAGGCTCAATGTTTCAGTCCCCCGTGGGCACATGTTGTTGGTGACTCTGCCTTCGTGCGTGGACGCAGAAGCCACGGGCACTGCCTGCTGCCCAAACTGCTGCTGCCCTTCTCGCCCGCCGCTCAACGCCCGGCGGGGCCTGTGTTCACCAAACCTCTTCTAGCGAGGCAGTCTTGGAAGCAAGTCGGGAGGGCAACTTTCCTTGAAATAGCAACTTTCCCAGCAAGTTGTAAGAGTCTGAAAAGTAGTTAAGAATGAAAAGTGTGTTGTTTCAGCCCAAGCTCTTATCCTACTGTTGGGCCACTCCACGGTTGTATTTTTTTTTTTTTTTTTAAATCTTGATCCTGCATTTTCTTTAAATCTCGACCCTATGGAGGAGTTCTGATGAAATGGTGAATTGGTTTCTGCCCCACTGGAGAGAGACAATTGAACATAAGTTGTATTAAATTCAGAGAAACTAAGACCTATCCTGTGTGGGGTTTTCTAGATAAATCTGCCTCTGCCCTCTACATTTTTAATGACAATGTGGTTTCAAACTCGGTGTAATTCAATACTAAATCAAAGCTGACTCACGGAGAAAAATACTGTTTGATTCTATTTAGTCCACGTTTCCCTCCCCACTTTAGGTTGTCTGCCTGTGCAGTTGGGGGTGGGGTTGTGTATAATGCTGTCTGAATACATTCTTATAAGTATTAGAAGTATGGAAACACAGAGCCCTCCGTGACCCGCAGAGCCCTCTGTTGATCACTGGTGTTTGTTGTAGGAGGAAGGCAAACATAAGCATAGAAGTGTTATTGAACAGAAACCCCTTCAAAAATGTCTCTGGGCTTTTGTCTCGGGGTTGCATAGCAGTAGGGGGCCCCCCCTCCTCAGAAAGCATACTTATGCAAGTATTAAGAACTGGCTGAGATAAGAAGTGAAGCTTAAGAGACCTTCATCATTAGCTGCTAGTGGTAGAGATTAGTGATCCTACTACAGGATTACAGACGGAAAGAGTGCCAGTGTTGGTTAATTGTTCATTAATGCTTGTAAAATAAGCCAGCTGGAGGAAAACTGACCATTGTCTGCACTCTCAGAGTGAAACTAAATTGGATCTGTTCATCAATGGCAGTATTGATGTCAGAAAAAAAATACACATGTAAACTACTTCCCTACGACTCTCTCTCAATTTTAAATATTTAATTAAAAACTGTTGCCCTAATAAGCAATGATTAAGTTGTCAATGCGTCTTTCTGTTTGTAGCTGACCTTTATCTTAACTGAGGACTCCTTCCTTCACACGCATTTGCTCTGTTGGTTTTGCTCTGAAACAAATGAAAACTGATTTCCTAACACGGCTTGTGGATACAAATAAGCCTTCAGGGTTTGTGGTTACAATTTAGAGATCTGGTAGACCTGCTACCTAAAAATACCGGGGAACTCGAGGCCCTTCGTTCTTCCTGCCCCTCCCTCTTTATTCCCTCCCCTCCCCCACTTAAAACCTGTCCTGAGCGGGTGAAACTCTCCTGCCTGCTCCCGCTCTGAGGCACAGGCGAGGTTAAATGATTCGCCCAGAGTCACACACTGTCCGAGTCAGGAAAAGAGCCAAGGACGTTTTCCTTCTTCTGCCTTATTCTAGAACATGTCACTGTCAGGCCAGAGATGATATGATGGTTAACTGTTTCTCAGTCCAGAAATGGGAAACATTTAAGCATGTTTCCTCCAGTCCTTTTAAGTAAAGGCTAAGTTTTTATTTTTTAGCTCTATTTTTCTAAAACTAGTTCTGTTTTAAGTAGAGCTAGTTTATTCATAGGACAGTATTTACGGAGTTTCTACCACGTGCTGCAGTGACCAAGAGTTGACTCAGCTCCTGCCCTGAGGAACTTACAGTCTAGGGGGACAGATAATTCTTACCCGACGGGGGATGAGTGTGATAAAGGGAAGGCAGTGGGTACCCATGGGAGCTTATTGCCGAGGGATGTCTGGGGAGGAGACATGGCCTCTCCAAGCCAGGAGCTGACGGTTTAGTTGGGGCAGGGGGAGTTTCCAGCAGCCGCTGGGAGCTCCTGTGAAGGGCCGACAAGCAGAGGAGCCTCACCGCGTTTCGGGCGCTTCACGAAGGAGAGGCTCCTCCCTCAGACTGGGAAACAGGCTCAGGTCAGCAGTGTCGGCGAGGAGCAGGGAACCCTCTTGACCAGGGGTTTGCGAATATGGGCTGCTGATGAGCCTTGGCTGCCAGTGTCTAACAAGAAACACGATCTGGCCCTGTTTTCCTCTCCGGTGTCACCTGCTGCCACTCCTTTCTTGGCTCATTGTGCTGACCCACATTGGCCTGCCTTGTCTTTCTCTAGTCCCCAGGCAGTGCTCCCGCATGAGTCTACCTCTCCCCTTTCACACACACTGTAACACGTGTGAGCCCTACTCAGTCTTTCAGCACAGTATTAAGCATGTATTGGCTACCAGTTCTAGGCCCCGTGGGTCCATCAGGAGATGAGAGAGGCAAAGCCCCTTCTTTGATGGTCAGTTCTAATGTCCCTTCCTCAGAGGCATATTTCCTCCCCGTCTGTTCCATTGGCCTATTTTATGAGTTTCTTTGATTGTAGGTTTCACATTCTGAGGTGATTCTATGTATTTGTTACATGTTTGTTGTATATGTCTCCCTCTAAAATGCAAGCACTGAGGGCAGGGATGGTGCCCATCATGTTTCCTGTTCATCACTGACCTCCAGGACCTGGAACAGTGCCCAGCACACAGCAGACACTCTATAAATACTCAATGACCAAATAATGCAGGCAAAATGTAAAAACCAGACTAAAGAGGAGACGGCAGCTGATGTAAAGTACAGAAAGGGCAGTAGCATTTAGAGAGCCCGGTCTGCTTTAAGAACTGTCAGTCCTTAACTGAATGCGGGGGCCGGGGGGCATGTCACCACACTCTGCGGCCACAGTGCTGAGCTGGCCTGACCACCCCGCTCTTACTTGTTTGGATACGTTAAAAAGGTTTACCGATTGGGTTGAGTTTGATGGATGGTTTGCTGTATAACAATGCATTTATGCCATCAGTAATCAAGACACTGTGAAAACCTAAAATTTCCTCCAATTCACTAGTTAAATAGGTATGTTGCAGAATTTAAAGTCTCTACCACAGCAAATGATGCTAGTGTCTGGTTGTTATCTTGCATTTTATTTTACCCCATGCTTAAAGGAAAGGCACAAAGTCCTTCTTTTTAGTTTTTGTGCTCTACTTCATAGGCATTAATTTATTTATCTTCCAAATATACAGTAGAGGATTAGAGGCAGACTTTCATCATGAGTCCCTTTCTTACTAATTGGAAAATTACGATGTAGGAATGGTAGCTGCCTCGTCACTATCGGGCCATTTGAGGATAGACCGGCCATGACAAGTTGAGGTTGTGCATCGCACCTGTGTCAGGGATTACCAGATGGGGGGCGCTTTGTTCCATGGCTGACTGGCAGTTTTTGGGGTTGGTTATTACAGCAGGAAGTGTATATGAAGTTTAAGTAGAAGGTTTATCTGGTGTCTAGGACTCCTTCTTACTGTGTGGCTATTCTCCTGCCCTGGGCTATGGTGCCCAGCAGTTTCTGGTTTTTGCCTGCCTTGCTTCTGACCTGAAAAGCCTGATGCATTCAGCTGCTGTGGGTTAGAAGCAAGGCAGCAAACAAAAACCCAAGCAGGAATTCACACCAGAAATAAGGACCGCTTCTTACCACTTTTTCCCTCAATGTTGCAGTGTCTCTGTTTATGCATATATAAAAAAAATTTATGGATAATGGAATCAAATCCAGAATGCTCATTTCAGGTTGGTGTGTTCTGAGTTACTTGAGTTCTAACTTTTAGTTGAACTGTGTCCTGTAGTTGTGAATGACAGCATGATTTCCAGAAACCCAGAAATGCAAGGCATTGTGCCCACACCACTATGGCCCGTGGCTCTGACTACAGTCTACTATTTTGAATGGTTCTTTCGTAGTTGAAAAATATCATTCAGATAATCTCTCTCTTGGCATTGGGGTTGCCAGATGAAAAGGAGAGATTTTATTCAGACCTAACAAGGACTGCTAGAGAGCAGAAAAAAAGAGAGAGCAAGAGACCCCCAAGTGTATGTGGTAACCACCAGGCTGACCTGGCTCTAATTTGGAGGCCTGGTGGTGATAGGTTCCGGAGGGCTTGTGCGAGCCTTAGAAGTTGAGGTTTGGGGAGAACGGTAATCGGTCCTGACCCAGCTCTCCTTGCCAGTGGTGGCGGATTGCATAAGCATCCAACAGATTGAAAGTGGCACTGTGTATTGTTAGAATCAGTCTTAGCAAGTTATAGGGATGATCTTAACTCCCTACACCTTTCATCTTAAAAACAGTTTTTAAAAAAACTTTTCCTCACCTCTTTATAGCAGTGACGAGCAAAATTCAGCTTGTGACCATCTAAATATATCAAATTCCCTATTGCATTGTCTAAGTCTTATTTTTATATCTTCATAACACTGGTGAACAGGACCAAGGAGTTTACTTAGTATCTGCATTCCTTCATTCTGCGCACTGGGCTGTGGGAACAGCCGAGAACAGAGGCCCGAGGCTGAAGGGAGCAGTTTCCTAGGGAAATCTGTGCGTTCACTTGGTCGGTGTCACGGTGTGTCAGTTAAACCATTTTCTCAAGAGATACTTTGAAACACAAAGCACTTTCAGGATGCACAAACAAATATAAAGAAAGAGAGTCTGCAGTCTGGAAGGTAGGATTTCTACGTATTAGAACAAACTACTCTTGAGTTCATGAAGCTTCAATGGGCAGATGAAATATTTTGAAATATTTCCTTCTGGATACTTTTGATGGTTTATTAAGACTTTTCATCCTACCCTGTTTTGGGAATTAGTATGAAGGGGCAGAAATACATTGCTTATTCACAGAGCCATCCCACTTTTTACCATGTGGGAAAATTTAGTAGTGCAGTTGGAGTTGATGACCCCCTGGCACAGGGGCCAGTGTCCATTCTTTCAGTAATCCCACAGTCATAAAGGGTGGCTCTACAGCATAAATCAGGTCATAGCATTTCTTGCTTTAAAAATAACTTGTTGACCTTCTGTCGTAAGCAGAAAAGGTTCCAAGTAGCTTATTCGAGGAATTGAAACCATCAGGAAATGGCTTTATCTTTTTCTACCATTGCCATCACCCTTGATGATACTTTGGGCAGCATCTTTTCGTTACTGTCATTTTTGGGTTTAGAAGTCGTTTCTGGTATTCTACTCCAATATACATCAGAACTTGTGTTTCTTATTTAATTCTAAGCATCTCCCCTCAGTTTAGGTAAGGTCTAGAACTAATGGTAGGAAAAGGAGGTCCTGGCCACTTATTTTTCTGAGTCCGCATTCTCTCTTTTTCCATTTGGATTCTCTGAAGTACAGGTGGAGAGCAAGAGAGAGAGGAGAGGGGCCCTACTTGCAGCACAGCAGCGTTCCAGTGTTGATGGCATCTCCGGGAGCACATTAATGTCCTCCTTGGAAGACTCCATGTGGCCCTCTGCATGGCGCTGTTCACTGACTCAGGAGATGCTTACCCACCTCTGTTCCCGCCTTCCCGTGGCACATCCCCTGTCCCTTTTCTCTGGGATCTCCTCTTCCCAGCAGAGTTCATTAGAGATGACTGGCATTGGGCTGCCTTCTTTTGCATCCATGAGGCCCCTGGGAAATCTTATGTATCCTTGATTCACCACATGGGAGTACTTGATAGCCACCTGTCTCTTGTTCCTGGCCTTGCCTTTGCTGGCAGTGCTAGCCAGCCTCAAGCAGGCATCAGCCTCTGTCCTCCTCAGGTGGCCCCTGCTCCTTTGGGTACATGCCTCAGGCTTGCCCAGGAACATTATTGAGTTCTGCTGTGACCAGAAACATGGGAAGACCTATTAGTTCCTATCTCTAAACAAGCATCTGACTTGAATTTGAGAATAAAATCTCTTCTTCTGCAGGCACTTCCAAGTCCTTTAAGTGTCCTTTTGGGGTCTTCTTCAATTGACTTGAGGTCATTGTTGGTGAGAAGGGAAAATGTCACTGTACTCCCTACTGGTATTTTCCCAACGCAAAGGATCTTCTCAAAAAATGTCTAGCTGTTACCTATGGCTTCAATAGTGACAGAGTTGGGTTAGGTCTGAATAAGTGTTACATCAAAATATCTAGGACCCCACTTTAAAATGTGGCGTGTTTAGTACTCATCATTCTTAGCATTAAGGTCTTAGCTAAAACTCAAAGGCAAGAGGAAAAGTTCCATTCTACTTAGAATCCAGAGCACTGGGTGTTATATGCAACTAATGAATCATTGAACACTACATTAGAAACTACTGATGTGCTGTATGCTGGCTAGCTGAACATAATAAAAATAAAGTCCTTAATAACCTTAACAGAGCCCTGTTTTCTTACCACATCTCTGAGCACACCTCTCCTACCTCTCTAAAAAGTCTCCTCTAGTGTGATTTAGCCGTAACTCCCCTTTACCTTACTTTTACTCCTGCCAAATGCAAGGGGCTCTCTTTGTTTCCTTCTCAGTGCTTTGCCCCATTGTTGCTTGTCAAAAGTTTTAGCTGTCCTTGAAGGTCTTGTTCAGATGGTATCTTCTCTGTGAGGTCTTTGCAGATCTACCTAATCTGATTAAATCTCCTCTAACCTAGTGCTTTCTTAGTGCATTCTGTTTCTATCACTGTAATGACACTGTTGTGATTGTCTTTCTATTGGATTTATTTGTGGGTGTCTGGCACACTAGCTTATAAATTTCACTCCATTTATTCCTTTATTCCTTCATAACTCTCATTCACCTTCTAATCACCAGAGAATGCATTAAAGGATTGGGATAAAAAGATAGAGAAGGCACCATCATTGACCTCAAGAAAGTTATTGTAGGAGGGCAGACAGAACACAGATATGAGAAATTTAAAATGTCAGTTCAGTGGAAATATCCACTGGAAGTTGAGGGAACAATAAAATAGGAGAAAAATACCTCTTGAGGGGTCCCGGAGTTTAACTGAAGAGAGAAGGCAACAGTTGACACTTAGAAAATATTAGTTAATTCATTCCACAAAGATTTATTCCACGTCTTCTGTGTGTCAAGCACAGAGATAAACAATGAGAATGTAGGAGAGAATAAGAAAAATCCATGTTCTCACACAGCTTAAATGCCAGCAAAGAAAAGAAGTAACAACAATTACTAATGGTATGTCTTATGAAATAGGAAGTGTAGAGCTTAATAAAGGGTTAGAAAGATACTTGAAAATGCTGTGGAATTTGCATTTATTGAAATCTTATTAGGAATTTATTTAGGATGTATTTATTGGATTTATTGAGATCTCATTAGGAATGCTAGGAAATTGTAGGTTGGAAAATGAGTTTAACTTAAGGCAATTAGATAACCTATATGTAATTGTCTTGTAACTCATCAGCTTCCCCCATTGCCTTGACAAAGTCTTCGAGATGCCTGCACTGAATCAGAAAGGGTTGTGTAAACAATGCCCATAAAGCTTTGAAGCCCACTCTTTTTGGTTCACGAAAGTGAATATGTTATTTAGCACAGCCGTCACTCAGTCTCCATACTGAGCAACCCTCTCTGAGCCAGCACATTTTAAATATATACGCAGAATGACCTCAGCCTATAAGCTTTGCTGGTAAATAAAAAGTGAGTACTCTGGTAGCGTCATGCCCAATTTGGCCAATAGCAGGCGCTTAGCAAATATGTTAACCTTGAATCTTTCTTGATTCAGATATCCCTCCAGTGTTAAAAATTGGAAACCTATTTTTTCCACTGATGAGGTCCAATCACGGAAAATGCTGGAGTAGTCTCAAGAATGACTTGACAGAAAATGTTAATTTTAGGTTTAAAAAAAAAATGGCAAATGCTGGGGTACACTAAATTAAACACCCTTAGATGCTTCTTTAATTTTCACAACTAATTTATAGACCAGTAAAGGCATGTATGTGTCTGTCTACCTGTCCATGTCCTCGTGTCCGTAAAGCCTGGATTGGTGTCATACAGGACACTATTTTCTGTGGAAAATGCGGAGTTTGTAGTGGGTGCACCTGACAACACTCCAGATGGATAAACTCTCCCCAAAACAAATGTTTCCAGATATCTCATCATGACTGGGAAGAGTGAGGAGATTGCACTAAGAATGAAATTATGTTCCCCGGGCTCTCAGAGCACTTGAACAATGCCTGGGATGTAGTCATGGGGAATATTAACCGCGAGAATGTTTTCTTTCCGGAAAATGAAATTATCTTTTAGAGTAACCATTCTTTCATACATCCATAGCCAAATTCACGAGTCTGTTTCAGAAATGATCTTTATGAACAACAGCTAAAGAAATAACTAAGAGGAGCTCAGATGATCTCTCAAGAAGAATCTATCTCTGGCTTGCAGCAAGTATAGGAATGACTGTTAGGGTGACTTTGATGAACAATGCAGTGTTTCTCAAAGTATTTTCTGAGGAACGTTAAGTCTATGGGATATTAATAGGGGATGTGTCTCCCCCACCCCCCCCCCAAATAAGGATTTTTGTCAAATAAATTCTTCTTGAAACATTGCCTTAAAACAGATTTGACTTCTTAGAACCATTTCAATCTGATAGGCTTTGTGAATGCCCAAATATTTGGATAGTATGAAGTATTTCCACATGTCTAGGAACAAGGGGTCATGGGACCATGTCAGTGCCAGTGTTCTGAAGAGCACACTTTGGGAAATGTAGTCGTTGCTTATATCTAGGCTAACTGCTAGTTCATCTGAATTTACTCTAGTTGGAGACTTATAGCAGGAAATGCAAGCTAATGCAGGGAATGCTGGGCATTTGTTACTGCAAGTGAATGGCTGTCGTATTGTGTTTCTCCCATAGAGCTGTCGCTGAGGCGCCTCGAGGTCACTGGGCTAGGCACTGGGGATAAAACTACGGAAGACACTTCGTGTGTCATGAGATTATGGTCTAGTTCCGGGAAAAGTACAAAAATCCGTCATTTCAATATAATGATGTCACTGCCAGAACTGAGGCATGCGTAAGGTAGAATGCCAGCCCAGAGAGGGGATGCTTCACTTAGCCTAGGCATTCAGGAAAGACTTTCTGGAGGAGGCGATGCCCTGACTGACTCTTAAAGAGTCGAAGTTCACCGTGTGGGTGGTGGTGGGGGAGAAAGCTTCCTGGTAGAACATTGTGACCATACGCACGGGTAAGGGAAACTGGGGAAGTATAAGCATTTGGTTTTGATATTAAAGAGAGATGAATATAAAAAGGTATCTCTTTGGAAGAAGAGACTATACTGTTTGGGAAAAGGGAAGTCTGGGAAAGTACTCAGAGCACAACCACTTCATTTAACCATACTGATAACTCTTGGGCTATGACCAATGTCAACCTGGGGGGGGGGGTGACCTTTAGATGGAGGAGGGTTTTTTTTTTTTTATCACATCAAAACAAAAACACATCTAGAAGGGCTTCAACCATCTAAATTTGGGTCTGTGACAAAAGAAAAAGAACAGCGATGGTCTTCTGAGCAAAGAGGGGCTTCTGAGAGGAAGATCACGCCTTTCACTCCACCTCATTATACTGTAGCTGGCGGACTGAGAGGAGAAACGCTTCTCTCTGTAGCAGCTCATTAGCAAAAGAAGAACTCTGACATTAGTTAAAATGTTGATAGATGTGACAGGTGGTGTGAAGACAGGATGGTGTCAAACTGGAGTGGGAGCCCTCCAGCCTCGTGCCTTGCTTTATATAACCGGTTTATGCAGCGTATATTAAATGGCTAAAAAGAGAGTC
Source organism: Nasua narica (assembly GCA_028533885.1). Taxonomy (NCBI): domain Eukaryota; kingdom Metazoa; phylum Chordata; class Mammalia; order Carnivora; family Procyonidae; genus Nasua; species Nasua narica. The sequence goes on along the minus strand of CM052798.1, from coordinate 68,031,203 downwards.
TTTGTTGAGCAAAACATACTGAGAAAGTACAGATTACTGTTCTGTGGACTGAACCAAGCTATGGTAGTTGACGTAAAAATTGTCCTTATGCTTAGTGGCTATAGACATCCGAATCTATTACTTGCCTTCATCTTGGGGCTTTTTAGTTATGTGTTAGTGGAGTTATCCTCATTCTGTCTCATCTCCAAATGCTCTATTTGATCTCCTTCTTCAGCCTAAAAATGAACCCAGGGCTCCTTCATGGGAGACAAAAGAAACAATAAAAACAAAGTAGCAACAGTAAGACAATCTTTCCCCAACGCAGGAACTCTTTTGGGTTCCCACACAGTCTTCTCTTTCTTACATCACCACCCTCCTGGCTAGAAAAGGTTTTCATTTGCTGCTTATCACTTGCGAACCACTCCCTCATTCTTGAAATGGTTGGCAATATAGTTTGAGTTTCTAGCCCTGGAGGGAAACAACTTGGTAACTCCTTGTAAGCAAATCTGGTAGCCATTTAGATGATTTTTTTCTTGGTGTTTATTCTCCTTCATCTCTATATACATGTAGTGCTACTGATAATACTGAATCATAATAATACATTCTCGAAACACTCTACTTTTTGTATTTCATGATATATAGCCCACCCGGTTTTCCTTCTAAGGACTAGGGTGGGAATCCCAGGTCTGCCATTTGCTGTTACTTGAGGTACATCATTTAACTTTTCCGAGCCTCTGTTTTGTCACCTCTAAAAAGAGGGAAGGATAAGACCTACCTGAGAAGGCTGACTTAAAGATTAAAAGTAGGTGACCTAACTCTGTGTTATCTTTAGCAGTGAAGTTAGGTACTCAACAAATACTAGTCTCTCATTCCTCTCATACTTCTAAACTATATCTCTGACTCCTTCTCTGGATCCTATTCTTACTTCTTAAAGTAGTTATTTTCAAGGTTCAGTTCCTGGCCTTCTCTGTGTTCCTTGGAAATCTCACCAGTATTCATTACTCTCAGCATTAGCTTTATGATTGACTCCCCCCCCCCCACTTGTGTATATTCTTCTCTCCTTGCTCCTCATGACACACCTTCATGTGGATATCCCACTGTTACCTCAGTTAGTGTATCCAAGTGAACTCACATCTTTTCTCCTAAACTTGCCTTTCTCCCATGGGCCTTACTTTTGTTGGTAACACTATCATCTCCCTAACCCCCAGGATAAGAGTCTCAGTATTGTCTTGAATTTCCCCCCTCTTTTGTCTCTCCAGTCAGTCAATGATCAAATCCCATAGATTTCAGCTCTATGACATCTCTCAAACCTCCTAACTTCTTTCTAATCTTTCCTTACCCTGTAATGGGCCTTCATTGTCATTGCCGTTGCAGTAGGCACGTAGCTAGTCTCCCTACTTGCCCTATTTTCTGTACTCCAGCGTCAAACAAACAAATTATGTTAGTATATGTTATGGGTCTTGCTGTTCAAGGCTCTGTACAAAAACCTTTCCTTGTTCTTCATTGCCTAAGGAGTCCAAGTTCTTTAATGACTTTCTTGGAGTAACCCCAAGTAAAAGTTCCAGTCTTATTCTCAACTTTTTATATTGCTCCATTTAAATTGAACTCTTTATTTCCCCCATGTGTTTTTTCCTCTTTGGGCTCTCTTTTGTCTGTGTCGCCTTTCCCTCTCCATATCTAGATATTTAACACTACCTGTGCAGAAGCTTAGCTCAGATGGACCTTCTACTTGAGAGAATCACAAAAGTTGACAATGGCTTTACTGATCTCTACAACTAGATGCATCTTTTCCTCCTCTAAACTCCCATAATACTTTACCAGTGTTATTTTATGGCACCTCATATGTCAATCATATGGAGTCAGTGAAAGAATTTGTATGAAGTTGTAGGAGTGGCAGTCAAGATATTAGAGACTCTCTTTCTACCTATGTACACATGAGACACACTGATTTGGCCAACCACCAACTAAGAATGGGTTTCATATTAAAATTTTTCAATCGTGGTAAAATACACATAAAATTTACCATCCTAACTAATTTTACATGTACACTTTAGTAGTGTTGAGCACATTCACATTGTTGTGCAATCTCCAGGATTCTTTTCATTTAGCAGAATTGAAGCTCTACCCATGAAACAACTTCCCATTTCTCCCAACCCCTTGCTACCACCATTCTCCTTTCTATCTCTATGATTTTTTTTCCTTAGGGGCCTTATAGAAGTAAAATCATACAGCATTTGCCTCCCTGTTTCTGGCTTATTTCATAGCACAATTTAGTCAAGATTCATCTATAATATCAAAAATGGCAGGATTTCTTTTTTTTTTTTCAAAGCTTAATAATAATCCATTTTATGCATTTACCAATGCAGTTTATCCAGTCACCCGTCAGTGGATATTTGGTTTGCTTCTCCCCTTTGCCTATTAAAAATAGTGTTGCTTTGAATATATGATTATATGCTATATGTGAACATAGGAATATAGAACTTCTATTAGCTGTATTATTTTGGACTCTGAAAAGTCATTTTTCTCTTAAAAAAGACTCAACCCAAAATATTCTTGAGGAAAATAGGATAAAAATCCCAAGCATTCTTAATGCATTGAGTCATAGGCAGTCCATTGAGGTCAGGGACTCTTTTTTTTTTTTGTCTTCCAATTTTGCACACCCCACCCATCACAGCATCTCAGAGAGGTACATGCGTAAGCCTCACTAAGAGCTTGTTGAATGGAATCTGCTTTTTCAAACTAAAGTTTTTGTGTGCCTTGTTTTAAAAAATGTAAACTACCAAAGTTTCTGCTCCAGTTGGTGAAGAACTTTGTTGAACATGCAGTGACTTGAATCTTGAACACCTTCCACCCATTGCCAGCAGAGGTTGAGGAATCCTGCGTGCTGTGTGGAAGGCCGCCTTGGTCTCACCACCCCCTCACTCTAAGGGAGACTTCACCATCAGGAAACTTAAGAGTTTTCTCTGACATTTAACTTCCGAGCAGGAATCACAGTGCCTTTAACCCCATGTTTCACACATTTCTCAGTGATTTTTTTTTTTGAACTTAAAGTCAACATGCTTGAGATTCTGGAAGTTCTTTTTAAAAAAATCCCCCAACTCCAGCAGAATGTGAAAAAAAAAATGCGCAAAGGAAAATAATCAATTGCAAGTTGGTCAACCTTTAAAGAGTATTAATTCAATTGGATAAACTGCAGTTAAATAACTTTTATCAAGCAAACTGGGTTAGGTGGTTAAAAGCAAGAAAAAAAATTCTAAAACATACAGTGGGTAGTAGTTTATATGTCAAGAAAAACTGAGAGAATTTTTGAAGCTCTGATGTCTAGCGGATAGCACTTAAATCATTTTTCTCCAAACTTCAGTCATAATACTTCAAAGAATTATAGCCATAATACAAATTTTTAGACTAAGAAGTGGTGTTTGAAGTTATTTTATAGGATTTTGCTGTAAGGGCTCCAATTGATTTGTAGTAAGATAAAAGAAGAAAACTTTATTTTCGAAGCTTTGTCGGAATAAGCTTACCTTCCATTGGTCGTTCTGCCAATATGCCTGCGGGGCTTGATGATGTAGACGCTGATATTATATACTTATATGAACTGAGCTGGGTTTATACCTCCTGCTGTTGGTGTTATGGCTAAAATCTGTCACAAAACTGGTGGTGATTTATTAAATGTTTAATGAAGTCCGACAAAAACTTCAATATCTACAAACAGAAAAGTAGAACATCACATTAAAACATAATAATACATATTACATTTCTATTTTTCTTCCCAATTTTCACTTGCTAAAAATGATAAGGGCACATTTGGAAATCCAGACAGCATAAAGGAATAGGAGAAGTACGTACTCGGGTGAACAAAGGAGGTGGTTTAGTTTTATGCTTTGCTTTCTTTCTGTTCTCCATAAGAAAGGGAAAAAAAACTCCTTCCCCCCCCCAAAAAAAGAGAATATGCAAACCTTGCTTACTAATAGTTTCTCTATGAGATTTTCTATTAATAACATACAGAATATTTCATGATCCACATAGAACTAGATGACAAAATTAAATGTGCTGCATCTCTTTTATGGGATTCTACTTAAATATTGCTCTAATGAACTTTCTCCATTTCATAAATACTAAGTCAATAAACAATCATAGCCATGTCTGAAATTTGTCTTTGTAAAATAGATTGGTTTTCCCTCTAGAATCTAGGATGCCATTTTAATAGATACAAGGTTGTTTTTATATTGCTCATCTAGCTGCCTGTATGTCTCAAGGTAACGTTCAGTATATTTGTGTGTGTGTGCATGTGCACACGGGCCCATGCACATGTGTGCATGTATGCATGGGGAAGTTGCTATTTTATTGCATTATTACATTTATTACTCTCCTCTCAATTACATATTTTACTCCCTCCCTCCCTCCCCCCCCCTCTCCCTCCCTCCCTCTCTCCCTCTCTCTCTCTGCTTTAAACTATTTAATGGCTTTGCATCAAGTGATTCCTTATGTTTATTGATTCTGATTTACTTAATCCTTGCAATGGAGATTTATAGACTGAGTGAAGATGGAATTTTGAAAATGCGAAAATATTGATTCTGTTATAAGCATAAAATTCCAATATGACTATATGAACATCTTGTTTGCATTAAAATTTCTAAAAGGTCTTGCCATTTATGTTATCAGATATAGCCTGGCTTACTAGAGGGTCATTTCTCCATGGGTTTGGTTGATATGAACTGAAAGGATATATTGTGCAATAAAATAATTAAGTGATTGATTTGAGTGAGGGATGACCCAACAATTGGTTGGTTGGCTGAATTATTCACTTTTTAACTGTTCTCTCACACATTTTATAGACATTGACTATATAGTGATGTGATATAGTTTTGGCTTCTGAAGTTCTGTTTCATTCACTCATGCATCCATTCATATTAAGAGAACATTAATTGAATACCTGCTCTACATGTCCTGTAGAAAGCCCTGGAAAAAAGCAATGAGAAAAAGTCATGTTCCCTGACTTCATGGAATTTACCGTCTAGTTAAGGAAACAACGAAACAAAACAAAAGCTGCAGGAAGTCCTAACAACTGCTTTTATTATAAAAACTTGAAATTCCTTCAGATCAGTTAAAATAGAGTGACTCATAAAGGCTGATAAATGAACAAAGTGAATCGTCACTCAGTACTCAAATAATTTTTATGAATCTGTGTTTTTTCCTGTTATCTTAACGTATCAAAACTAACCACGGGGAAGATGACCAGTATATCACTTATTGATCTAAAAATTATTGGTCTGGTTTAATTTTTTTTTAAAAGAATCATGCCTCTTTACTTACTGGAATCAATATTTCTTGATATTTTTAAGTTTCACCATTTTAAAACAATATGATTTTAACTAAAAGTATCGTTACTTAACAATTAGAACTATAATTATTTGCCATTTAGCAATTGAACCTTGGAAATCACTTATGAGTAATAATGAATTGGCATTTTTCTCTCTCATTCTTCCCCAAAGACAGAACTCCTTACTGTCTATGGGCAGTGTGGATTTAATCTAGTACATTTACATATACCTAAACTTTACATTTGGAAGCGTGATCATCACGTTTGGTGATTGTGTGAAAGAGTTAATTCACCTATCAGCCTAGGAGCAGAGTGGTAGAGTGGGCCAGCCCCCAGCACAGCGGCACCTTTGTAGGCCTGATTCCTAGCACCGACTTTGCTATAGGTCTGAAGACCAGAAGGAAGTAAACTTATTCAGTTTTTTTTCCCCCCTAAATATGTTTATTTTTTCAGTGTTACAAGATTGATTGTTCATGCACCACACCCAGTGCTCCATGCAATACGTTCCCTTCTCCATACCCACCACCAGGCTCGCCCAACCCCGCACCCCCTCCCCTCCAAACCACTCAGTTTGTTGCTCAGGGTCCATAGTCTCTCCTGGTTCATCGCCCCCTCCGATTTCCCCCCATTCACCCTTCCCTTCCTTCTCACAATGCCCTCCATGATTTTCTTTATACTCCACACGTAAGTGAGACCATAAGATAATTGACTCTCTCCGCTTGACTTATTTTACTCTGCATAATCTCTTCTAGTCCCGTCCATGTTGATATAAAAGTTGGATAATCATCCTTTCTGATGGAGGCATAACACTCCATTGTATAGATGTACCACATCTTCCTTATCCACTCATCTGTTGAAGGGCATTTTGGTTCTTTCCACAGTTTGGCGATTGTGGCCATTGCGGCTATGAACATTGGGGTACTTGTGGCCCTTCTTTGTACTGCATCTGCTTCTTTGGGGTCAACACCGAGTAGTGCAATTGCAGGGTCATAGGGTAGCTCTATTTTTAATTTCTTAAGGAATCTCCACACTGTTTTCCAAAGTGGCTACACTAACTTGCATTCACTCAGTTTAACATACTCAACAAGAGTTTATTTAGTACACGCCACTGAAATCTTGACACAAATGGACCTATCCTTAAGGACATTACCCATTATTTATAAGGAAAACCGATTTCATTAATACTGTGTGCTGGAGTATAATCAGAGTCCTAAAGAAGTGTCAGCTATGAATTACGGCTGTTCAAATGATACATAAATCATAGAGAGATGAGTAAATCTCTCTCTGTGGAAGGCTCTATGCAGGAACTGGCGCGCAAAATGGGCCTTGAAAGTTGGTGAAAGATGTAAGTAAAGATGAATAAATGGAGGTTTCCAGGGAGAGAGCTCACCAAGAACAGAGACAGGAGAGTGACCCTCAGCTTCAGTGACCCGGAATTACACACCCTGCCGAACACCACCTTTCTATCCTTTCTCTTGCCTAGTACCTCAATATTCCATTTTCCTCCTTGTGTGATTGATTTTAAAAATTGCTTTTTGGATTTTTCTCTGAGTTTCACTGGCCTGTGTGAATGTGAGGCAGTATAGAATCAACGTGGGTAAAACACGCTGCACACAGGTGCTCGATAAATATTTGTCCAATAAGTGTATGAAAGAAGGAATCTCTGTCCTTCCCACCTCCTCCTCGACCTTCTAGTCTCTTCTGTTTGGCCCTAAGAAATCAGCTCAAAGGTCTTAGAAACAGGAAAGTGATGCAGAGAAGTCCTCTTTAAAGCAAGACCTCTTAGCTGGCAGCTCCAGGGGAAGGTCCCTAATTTGTGGCAGCTGTGAGTTATGCTAAAGAAGGTTCGCCCCCTTGTTCCTGAGGTGCTTCTCAGTGAAGCTGAGAAAGCTTGCAGTTTGTCATGTTTTTTCCCTTCGTCTCGGCCTGTGGCTGCTGGGGAGATGGTTAAGGGGGCTGCAGTGGTGGCGAAAGCAAGCTAGAAAGCCCCCCGAGGGGGGACAATGAAGACAGGTGTCTTGGGAGAGTCGTAACCCACTCATTTGGGAGAAAATGCCTTGTGGGGCTGCGGGGTTACTTGTACCTGGAATCTCATTCATCAGCTTGGTTTCACGTCCCCCCTGTGTCTGGTGGGGCACTGGTGCCCATTGTAATACCGCACACCTGTGTACCCTCGGAGGCCAAGGACACTTCAAAGACAATTTTTTTTTAGTGATAGGCTACGCAGTTTCAAAAATTTCAAAATAATTTCATTTGCTTTTTTTCCCCCCTCAGAAATGGTTTTCAGTGTATTTAATCAAATCCCCCGACAGAGTCCACCGGGGAATGACAGACATCAATGCTGATTATCCCCAGCCTCGGTGTCCATGTCAGGGTTCCCGTCTTGCCAGCATGTCCCAGGGCTGCCAGGGAAGACGTTCGCTGTTGGCCTTCATGTCCGTGGGGTTCCCACTAGGCACCACTGAGAAGCTTATCCCTCCCTTTCCTTTTCCGACAGCGCTGGGGGTTTGCAAGGATGCCAGCTTTCTCCATACCGTGTACCCTACTTGAACAGTCAGGGCTAGAGACCCCCTTTCCCATCACGGTGTGGCCCATGTTCATGGTATCTGCAGGTGCTTGAATGCCTTGTTAGGAGGTGCAATTGGAGAAAGACATCACGTTGCTTTTAAATACCTTCTGTACTTCACAGATTCACCATAATAATCACCCAAATCGACAGACAGTAACATTTCAACTTTAATTTGCTTAGCAGTCCTGGAAGTTAACACGGTGTGAATGGTTCCCCTGAATAGACTCTAATTGTTTCGCTATACCCGTGTATTATTACCCTTCACAAAAAAAGGAAGGAACTCTATCACAGGACAGCCTGTTGAGCCTGCTAAATGAGGAAAATGAAGCTTAATTAAAAGCTCTATCTTTGCAAGAAGGGAGTTATATTTGTGTGTGCGCATGCTTTCCTCATTATGAAAGATCTGAGATAAATATTTCAATCATACTTTTATAAGTCGTTGGGAGCATGACAAATGGCACACTGTGCCTCATTACGTAACCTACCTTGCTATATTTTATTTTGCCTCTGTCAATAGAAAACGTAGCAGAAAATGGTTGACCAGGCTATTTTGGAAATCCAGGGCTACATGAGTAAAATCAGAAACATCCTTTGCTGGGATAAGAATGCAAATATATGCACCAGCGTTCTTCTTGCTTAGTCCACAGGACATCTAGTGGTAAACTGTGCAGTAGCAGCAGCTCACTGAGGCCCCTGCCAGCATTTTCCATCACCAGTACCTTTCTTGAGGGGTGCTTCTCTTGACTTTAACTGTGCTTGTGAGGAAGCAGAACTCTGGCTGCCTGCCCCTCCTGCAGTTTTGTATGGAAAACAAGGACGGTTCATCAGTCAGATTCTAATAATCCCATGGCAGCTCTGTAATTCAAGTGGAAAGAGGATTTTGAAACAAATGTATTCATAATTTACAGATGATCGTTACAGCAACAAGTTTTGAATTTTGATGATACTGTGTGGTTCTCATGGATAACTTCTCTTTCTAGACTTTTTAATGGATTTTATAAGTGATCTCATATTTTTTTAAATAGTCTCAGCATTTTGTTTTCAAAACTTTCTATTCCTACCTGGGCAGGATTTAAAAAAAAGATAAAATAATATAGTTGATGTAATTAGTACCAGTTATTTAGCTTTTGCCCCCAAATTTCTAGGAATATTGCCTCACTATTTTGTTTCCCAGTATCCACTTTCAGTACTTATTAATACAGAGATAAAAATGGGGACTCTAAGAAATCACACCCATATGCTGCAACAAACAATATCCAATGTGCAGAGTGTTTTCCTCTGTATCACTTGCAACAATCGGGTTTCCCAGATAGATTTTGGAAATCCATAGGCTCTCATTCCTTTAGTAGCTTTTAAAACCAATATTGAAAATAATTATAGACACAAACTCCTATGATGTGGCTATTAGTAGGTTAATTAGGTAATAATGAATAAGATGCCATAGGTTAGCCTAGAGTTACCACAATAGGATTTGTTTCAGCATGAAATGAAGTTGAGTGTTAAAAATTTAATCTTTATGTGCTAATATGCATGGGCATACCTTGTTAATTATTGCCAAAAGATTCTTTCTACTTCTGAACACTAACAAATGGGTAATTCAGAAATAGATTGTTATGTCCACACAGATTCGTTTGACAGAGTCTCAAGACATGTGAAAATTATGTAGCATGTTTACTAGGAATACTTCCCATATATAACAGATCACTTGTAAACATTGTAGCACGGGACACTGATGTCTGAAATAAACTGAGATTATTTTCAGTTTTTAAACTTACTTTAAAGCAATAGCATTCATATCCACATATAAAAGTAGATCTATTTACCATGCATAAAAATATACCCCTCTTATTACTGTCACCTTCTCAATTTCTGTTTAATCACCATTGAAGGAAAGGCTCATTTGCTTTTGATATCAATAGTTCTGATGAAACTAGCGATGTTTTTCAGAAATGGTGCTGTACATATGAACTATTAAGAGAGATGCAAATACAATTACTGAAGTAACATCTAAATACTGTGATCTTTTGGTGTCATCCATACCTATAAAACAGGAAAAATGAGTTGACCTGTTTCTTTATTTGTGACTCTAATTTAAAATTAATAGCCGAATGTGAAACAAGTTAGCTCAGCAGAGACTAAATGAGGGCTTAATCATCTGTTTTGTGAAAATAAAACAGTTTCATAGGCATATTTTTAAAATTTTAATCTTTTTTCATTGAGGTATAATTCACCTACAACCTCGTATTGGGTGTACAGCACACTGATGTGACCGATATACATGTTGTGAAATGATCACCACATTAAGTTTAGTTAATATCCATCACCACACATAGTGTCAGTTTTGTGATGAGAGCTTTTGAGATCTATTTTCTTAGCATCTTCAAATGTACAATACGGTATTCTTAACTGTGGTCACCATGCTGTACATGACACCCCAGGACTTACCTTATAACTGGAAGTTTATAGCTATTGACCACTGTCTCCCATTTTGCCATAGTTGTCTCTGGCAACTGCCCATCTGTTCTCTGTATGAGTTTTGTTTGTTTGTTTTATTCCACATGTAAGTGGTATTATATAGTATTTGTCCTTCTCTTCTCTGTCTGACTTAATTCCTCAGCATAATACCCTCCAGCCCTCTCATCTTGTCAATGGCAGGATCTCCTTATTTTTATGGTTGAATAATATTCTATTGTATAATCTTTCTTTCGCCATTTTCTTTATTCATTCATTGGACCTTTGGGTTGTTTCCATGTCTTGACTATTATAAATAATTCTGGAGTCAACATGAGGGTGCAGATGTCTTTTGGAGTTAATAATTTTGTTTACTTTGGGTAGGTATTCAGAAGGAGGTAGCTAAATCATACGGTAGTTTTACTTTTAAGTTTTTGAGGAATCTCCACACTGTCTTCCACAGTGGCTACACCAACTTACAAAAACCCACATCCTTTTCTCTACATCCTTGCCAACACTTGTTATTGTCTTTTATTTCTTGTTTCTTACTTCTTTTTCTGGTGGTTCATATTAGTGTCTAAAAATGCAGGTGATTTTTGCATATTGATTTCTGCATCCTGCAGCTTTACTGAATGTGTTTATTACTTCCAACAATTTTTTGGTGGAGTTTTTAGGGTTTTCTATATAGAATATGTCATCTGCAAGTAGAGACAGTTACAATTCTGTTCTGATTTAGATGCCTTTAATTTTCCCCCTGTGTAATTGATCTAGTAGGGCTTCAGGACTATGTTGAATAAAATTGACAAGAGTGGGCATCCTTGTCTTGTTCACAAAGTCATTTTCTATGAAACGGTATTTAAATGTCTGTAGCAGAAAGGTTTCTAAGAACTATTCAATTATACTGTCCTGTATATTTTATATTATGTAAAAGGTGAGAGATGTAAATATGTTATTATGGTATGAGGCCCAACAAACAGTACCTGTTTTCTCTACTCAATTCAGAACCATTTAAGAGACAAATATGGGAATCAGGCAGATGGAGCTCAAAATCTTACCTCTTTCTTCAATTAGCTGATAAACTTTATCAAGGAGAAGTTTTGGACAGCAATTTGCTACTACTGTATCCTGAATAAATCAGGCGTACCTCCCAGGTCACAGAGGTACTGCTTCCCCACACATGCACCTCTATCTAGAGGAGCAGAGACGGTCCTGCTGAGTTTACCACTCAGGCAACGGAGCCGATGAGAATGCATCTTGCTTGCAGACAGACAGAATCTAAGAACAGAGGGGAGGGCTGAGATGAACTGCACTTGCACAGTTCCTCTTGGTAGTTGATCCCAGCCAGTCCTCTTTCAGCATGGCTTTTCTGGACTGAATTGTGTCCCTCTCTGCTCCATTTCACATGCTGAAACCCTAACTAACCCCTCATTGTGACTGTATTTGGAGATAGGACCTCTAAAGATAATTAAGGTTAAGCGAGGTCAATCCAGTAGGACTGGTTTCCCTATAAGAAGAGTGACACCAAGGACGCAGATACATAGAAGAAAGGTCACGTGAGACCACAGTGAAAAGTCAGCTCTCTGCAAGCCAAGGAAGGAGGCCTTGGAGGGAACCGGCCCTGTTGACATCTTGATCTTGGACTTCCAGCTTCCAGAACTGAGAAAATACATGTCTGTTGTCCAAGCCAGTCCCTGTGTGGAATTGTTATGGCAGCCCAGAAACGACTGATACAGTGACCCAGAGCGTTACTCGAGCGAAGGTGCCTGCCCGTGGAAATGCCAGGAGTAGGAAACGAGAAAGATGAGCTGTATTGCACATATTCATCCTGTCTCCTGAACCAGATTTTATAGGTCTCAGGTTCAGAGACTGTGTATGCTACTTCTTCATCTTGGCAAAGTAATTAGTACATAGATAATAAATACTTATAAATTAAGAATGCTTTTGCATTTATAGACTGCTTTTTAAGATTGATTATTTTCTCCTTTGCCCTAAATTTTGTGTATTATACTGTGACCATCTTCATTAGCAGTACAAGAGAGCCAAATCTCCAACTAGAAAACTCTGCTTCTCCGTGAGGCTATTACTTACTGTGTATTTATGTCATGTCACTTCAATGTATATATAGAAGTTTCAGCTAAAGAGTTGCAAAGCGAAAATTAATCTTGTGACAAAATTGCAAAGTTTTGTTACAAGATTAGAAATTTTTTTGTCGTTACAAAAATACAATTGTTTGAGTTTAGTCTATAACAAGAGCCCATTTATAGTTTTAAATAACTTTAATTTGTAACATTTTTGATTAAAAAGTTACGAAAACCGTACAATTGCCAAATCGTCCTAGCCCAGATTCCTCTAATGTTAACGCATCATATGGCCATAGCACAATTATAGAAATAATTGCCTATTTATGAATCTATGGATCTTGTTAGAATTTTCCCAGCTGTCCTACTAGTGTCCTTCGGGACGATTGCCACATTGCACTTAGCTGTTCTTAATTTCCCCCAGTCATAATGGTGGACTTTGATGCTTTTGAACAGAACTTGTTAGTCATTTTGTAGAACATTCCTCTGAGGTTTTCTCATGACTGGATGGAGGTTATACATTTTGGGCTAGAATACCACAAGTAATGTGACCACCTCAGTGCATCTTATTAGGAGGTATGATTTCGATATAATTGATTATTGGTGATTGCAACTTGGATCACGTAGTACAGGTGTTATGTACCAGCTTTACCCAATGTAAAGTTAGTCTTTTTTTCTTTTTAATTAATAAGCGGGGCAATACTCTGAGACCGTGCAACTATTTCACAGCTCATCATACTTTTGCCTACTAATTTTAGTATCCATTGATGATTCTTGCCTACAATAAGCATTTCTGTGATGTTTGCCTAATAGTAACTATCTGCTTTCATCATACCTTTTAACTTAAGAATTGGAATTCTATAGTAAGAATGAGCTGACCCTTCTACTTCCTTTCCTTTCCTTTTTCCCCTTCCCTTTCCCCTTCCCTTTCCCCTTCCCCTTCCCTTTCCCCTTCCCTTTCCCCTTCCCTTTCCCTTTCCCTTTCCTTTCCTTCCATGGATATAAATATAGGTTCATGGATATTTCTTTTACTCTATTTGCTGTAATTCAGTACTATCATTTATTTTGTTGCAAGAGCCCATTTCAAAAGCATCAAGTGATTTTTAAATATACAAATTTTATAAGTCAATAAAGTCCCTCTTCTAGATCTAATTAATATCAGATGTAGACTGGAAAAGATGAGACTGGTACATTCTGTTGTAAGTGTATGAGCTGGAAAAAAAATTAAAATGGTACAAGGCAGTCTAGGACCTCAAGGGGATAGTATAATAATTGGGGAGATAGACACTCCAAAAGATTCAGTGATCTTATGTTTTATACAACAGCTCAAGGAAACAATAGAAGACAGCAAGAAACAGGTTGTTTAATTGCCAAATAAGGTAGTAAATGTTATAGCTGATCATGAAGGGCCTCTGCTGCATAGGCCCATTTCATGCTGCCCTGACCTGGAAGAAATTGTAAAGCAAATACTGTATTTTCTGGAAAAAAATAATATGCATACGTGTGTGTGTGTGTGTGTGTGTGCGCGCGTGCGTGCGTGTGCGCTTGCATATAAAAATACAAAAACAGATGTACGTATGCACCTTGTACACCATCTCCCCTCTTACCATTTTCTCACAGGGGAATGTTGAACATTAAGTTATGCATGAAAATACAATGAAGTTACATTAACTTTTACTTCTTAATACTAAGGTATTAACAAGTTAATACATTAACTTGATGTATAAAATCTCATAATCTGACTTGAGCTACCTTTTGCCCCTACTTCTTTTCTTCCTTAAAATGTACAACCTCCTCTTGTTCCAGGCATGTGCAACTTAATTTTCCTGACTTAACACGTTTTCGTGCCTCTGTACATGCTGTTCCCACAATCTGGAATGCCTTTCAATATGTCCTTGGAAAATGTATTCTTACCCCGTAAAACCCATCTCAAATATTACCACCTTTCAGAAAAAATTGTTAACTCTTTGATGCATACTCATTTTCATTTCATTTCTTTTTCTTTAATTTAAATTCAATTAACATATAGTGTATTCTTAGTTTCAGAGGTAGAGTTCGGTGATTCATCAGTTGTATAATAACACCCAGTGCTCGTTGTATCATGTGTCCTCCTTGTTGCCCATCACCCAGTTACCCTATCCCTCACCCCTCTCTCCTCCAGCAACCCTCAGTTTGTTTCCTCTGATTAAGGGTCTCTTACGATTTGTCTCCCTCTCTGATTTCATCTTATTTTATTTTTCCATCCCTTCCCCTACATTCCTTTTGTTTCTTAAATTCCATATATGAGTTAAATCGTATGATAATTGTCTTTAGTTCCATCCATGTTGTTGCAAATGGCAAGATATAATTTTTTGATGACCGAGTAGTATTCCATTGTGTGTGTGTGTATACATCTTCTTTATTCATCTGTCAGTGGACATCTGGGCTCTTTCCATAGTTGGGCTATTGTGGATATTGCTGCTCTGGACATTGGGGTGCAGGTGCCCCTTCGGATCACACTTGTTTTTTGTCCCGGTGCTGCCATGGTTCTTTATTCACATATCTGTCATAGACCTTACCATGCACTGGCAAGTTACCTGTCTGCCAATCTGTCTTCTCTGGTGCACCAAGACCTCATTGGGGAAGTGGCTCTTTCTTATGCAGGATTAGGCCTCAACATCTAGCTGGAACAGTGCATGGATTAGAGCAGGTGCTGGGTAAATGCTTGTTGAATGAAGGACTCAATGCACAGTTGAACAATGAAATATTCTACAGACATACTTTTTTTCTTTTACACATTATCTCATTTTATCTTCAAAACAATGTTTTAAAGTAGGTATTGTTGAAATCCCCACTTTAAGGTTGAGTGAAATGAAATTTGAAGAAATGTTCAGTATCATTCCAGCAGTGAGTGGTAGGACCAAAATGATACCTACATTGTTGACTCTGGGGCTTATAATGTTGAGAACAGACATACTTCCTAAGACCAAACAGCATACTTCATGAGATGTCAATATCATACGCTACCTTATTGGGATGAGGTGTCGTAGGCCTTCATCTTAGGCCATCTAGTCATATCACTGAGACAGTTTGTTCCTGCTTATGAATGTTAGTTCTGGAAATGGTTGAATTGAATGTCCAGTTAGCCTCCACTTTTCCCTTAAAAGAATTGATATAGCACACAGGCTTTCAGCTTAGAATGCTAGAGAATGCCCCAAATCCATCACTTCCTCCTTCCAGGCCACTCTGAATTGTATCAAATCTGCTGGTATATTTTATACTAAGACTTCTGAGTCTGGGAAGAAGTAAGTCAGTTGGTAAGCGAACTTTATTTTGTAAAAACACTTGTATGCTGAAAATATCTAACCTTAAGTGTAACCTAAGTTATGTCTAACATAAGTTTTGTAATTGCAGATTTAAATATTTTTAGAGTCAACTCTAAGGGGTGTTATTTTGCCAACTGAAAATGCTCTACTAATTCAAATATCCTTTAACATATCTGAGATTTATATGTGAGACTTATATTCTGGGTTTTCTTAAAATCAGCTTGCCTATTCATGTCTTTTGCCCATTTCTTGCAACATTTTCTTGATTTGGGTGTTGAGTTTGATAAGTTCTTTACATTTCTGCAAAGAATACATCCAAATGGCCAAAAGACACTTGAAAAAGTGCTCAACATCACTTTGCATTAGGGAAATACAAATCAAAACCACAGTGAGATACCACCTCACACCAGTCAGAATGGCTAAAATTAACCAGTCAGGAAACAACAGGTGTTGATGTGGAGAAAGGGGAACCCTCCTACACTGTTGGTGGGAATGCAAGCTGGTACAGCCACTCTGGAAAACAATATGGAGGTTCCTCAAAAAGTTGAAAATAGAGCTACCTTATGACTCAGCAATTGCACTACTGGGTATTTACCCCAAAGATACAAATGTTGTGATCCGAAGGGGCACGTGCACCCAAATGTTTATAGCAGCAATGTCCACAATAGCCAAACTATGGAAAGACCCTAGATGTCCATTGACAGGTGAATGGAGAAAAAGAAGTGGTGGTATATATATATATGTAACAGAATATTATGCAGCCGTCAAAACCCCTGAAATCTTGCCATTTGCAATGACATGGATGGAACTAGAGGCTGTTATGCTAAGTGAAATAAGTTAATCAGAGATAATTATCATACAATCTCATTGATATGAGGAATTTGAGAAACAAGACAGAGAATCATAGGAAAAGGGAGGGAAAATGAAACAAGATGAAACCAGAGAGGGAGATAAACTGTAAGAGACACTTAATCTCAGGAAACAAACAGCGTTGCTGGGGGGTGGGGGTTGGGAGGGATGGGGAGGCTGGGTGATGGACACTGGGGAGGGTATGTGCTATGATGAGCACTGTAAATTGTGTAAGACTGATGAATCACAGACCTGTACCCCTGAAGCAGATAATATATACTAATTAAAAAAGTAAAAAATCAGCTTGCCTACATTGAAAATGCTATTTGATACGTTTCTAGAAGCAAAAATCATAATGTAGACAAATTCTCATGAGAACAGTCAATGACATTTTTAAAACATTGAGGATAATTGGGAAACTTAAATTTCAAACTGTTTCACTGGAGACAGTTTGGGATCTAAGACACATGGTTAAAATCCAGAACCCACATTCTCTACCCATAGGAAAACATCGTGTTGTTGAGTAATTGAGCTATTTTACTTTGAAATTAATGGCTGCTTCATTCCTTAGTCTCCATGAACAGATAAAAACATATACAACATGCAAGATACTAAACCACTTTCAACACCTCAGGTACATGTAATAATTAAATTTATCTGAAAATAAAATATTTTCCACTACTTGCTTAGCAGTTGCTTTAAGTACATTGATTCTTTGTTACCATATATGTACTGCATTGTTGACGTTTTGCCCCCCCAGTTTTTAAAATACCTGTTTAGTTATACTGTTTCATAGCTTAGGGTTCCAGCAGGTAATCATGCCTAATACATTTATTAAAGTTATTTTGTAAAGTTTCCTTGCGGTTTACTGACCTAACCAGGCTTTTAGGAAAAAACCAAACAATCTTCTTTCAATATCGTACATGGGTCTGTTTCCACAACTAGGAACATCTGACAGTTCCTCTCCAGCATCTAGCCTGTGTGCAGTTGCACTTTTGAACCTAAGGAATACCAGTGGTGAGTTCATACAAGGGGAAAAAATCTGTATAATATAATACACCTCATCATGGAGGAATGGGTCTGTTTCATTTAGGGACTAGATGTTATATTCTGTGCTTGATACTTAGAAGTTGGGTTTTTTCATCAGACATTCACAAAAATTGCACTTTTTTAAAGAGATGGGACATTCATTGAAGCTATGTGTAGTTATCACTGAGAGGCCTGGACAGTGTCCGTGAGGTCCATGGTCTCCTCTTGTTTATTTGCATCTCAGGTCATGTGGTTACACTGTTTGCAGAAATATAAATGGAATATAAGAATGTGTCTCCAAGTAAGCCACACCAAATACAGATGACTTGCCAATTTTCATCATCTGGTACTCTCTACATCTCTTCTTTCCTGAAGATGTGCCTAGTTAACTATTTTCCAGAGTAACTTAGAATGAGCTAAGCTGTGAATGAAATGAACACTATGATCAAGAATTGTAAGAATTACATGTGTACCTAGGTAGCTCAGTTGAGTAAGCATCTGACTCTTGTTTTCAGCTCAGGTTGTGATCTCTGGGTTGTGACATCCAGACCCGTGTTGGGCTTTGCGCTCAGTGGGAGTCTGCTTGGGATTTTCTCTCTCTCCTTCTGCCCCTCCATCCACCCACATGTGTACTCACTCCTTTCAAATAAAAATAAAATAAATCTTTGAAAAAAAATTGTAAGAATTAAAAAGGGAGAGCTGAGGTATGTATATATATAGATTTTATATTGATGTATACACATACATACACATGTATTATATGTTTAGATAGGAAAGACCTATATAGGCCATATTTATATATATACGTATACAAATACATATAACTTCACAAGTATAAATATGCATCCACTGATAGGTAAGTGTGTGTGTTTCCTGTGCTGGTAGTGGTGGTGAGGTGTGTGTGTGTGTGTGTGTGTGGCCAAATAGTCCGGAATGCTGGCAAAGGCATGTACATGACACCAAAAGATTTGGATTCTGGTGTCACTTCTGCCACTTAGGAACCAGGTCACTCTGGGTAAGTGACTTCAAGTTCTGAGCCCCAGTTCAATGATACATAAAAGTGGTATTGTTATGTCTGTCGCAGCTACATCCTCTTACAGAATTATAGAATCAAATGAGATTTTTAAATGTGAAAGAATTTTGAAAAATGTAAAGCTCTTATATCGATGTAAGTCAACGTTCGTTGATTTTTTTTTCTTTAAGCAACTACTGTGTGCCATATTAAAAACATGTATAAGACACAGCCCTCACAGACCCTCCTGCAGGCAACTTAATCTAAATGAAGGTGGATCAAAACCCAGAAACTTATATGCAGTGTGATAAGCCTGGTTATTAAACTCATGTTGGTACAAGCTATTCTGGAAATATGGAGAAGGGGCCTACAGCCCAGTGGGGGGCGGGGAGGAATGCCCACAGAAGCTTTCTTGAGGGAAATGTTGTGTGGGCTTAGTCTTAAAGAGAGAAAGGAGTTAGAAGGGTAAGGGAGAGAAGGAATAAAAGCATCTCGAAGAGAGAAACAGCATGAATACAGATAAGAAAGCCATGAACTAGGTGGGAAATCTAAAAGTATTTTATTATTGTTGGATAGTAAAGAGGGTAAGGAGAGTTAGGAGGTGGGGAGATTTAAGTAAAGAGCTGCACAGGATGAGCCTTATCCTACAGGAATATTGAAGAGTTGGAAGCAGGACAGTGGTGTGGACCGATTTCCGTCTTAGATAAATTACTCTAGGGCTCCGTGTGATAGATTTAAAGGGGAAAAACTGAATGAAGAGTGACCTGTAAAAGGCTGTGGCATAGGCTGGGTAGAGATTTCGAGGCATTGGGACCATTAACATTTGGGGACTGACAGTTCTGTGTTGTGTGTGTGTGTGTGTGTGTGTGTGTGTGTGTTTGCGGGGGCAGGGGAGGCTGCCTTGTAGGGTGTTTGCATTATCTAATACTGGATACTAGAGGTACCCGCTCTCCATTCCCAGGTGTGACAACCAAAAATGTCTTTAGAGTTTCCAGGTGTCCCCTGAGAGGCACAGTTGCCTGGGTGGATAACCACTGGGAAAAGTTGTACAGAGTTACTCTAGCACTTTGGTAATTGGTAATTGCATTAGAGAATAAGTGATAGACTTCCCAAGAATTTTGGAGGTAATATTGACAGTTCTCAATGATTGGCTTGTTGGAGCTGAATGAAAGAAGAGAAGAGTCAAGAATGACTTGAAAATTTTGGCTTTGTTGACTGAGTGCATGGTTTTATCTCCAGTCATGAGTCGTGATAAAAAAGGATGGGCATCCAAGTGAACATTATTTCTATTATTATTTCTGTATTCTACCCAGGGGGCCATTCTACCAGAGTATAATCTTAAAAACATATTTAAAGTTTATGGCCAGTCGGACTAATTATTAGATGACAAAGGACTTACTCTATAATAAAAATAACTATTGATTGTTGTCGGGAAGAATGTATGGCTTTGGTTTCCATATCTCCCTACAAAATAACTGGATGAGTTGATTTCTAATCCTTCTAATCCTAGATTCCTACTCTTCTAAGTGTGAAAGACATGTTAGATAATGACAAGATGCCATTTATTCGATAGTTCCCAACCAAAACATAGTGCAGCATATCGACCAAGTCAACCTCAGTCCAAATGACCAGTCTGTTGATAAAAGATAGGAAGATATCAGAAAAATATAGTCAAAAGCTTTTCCTCAATCTTAGGATAACAATGAGCCAAGTATAGCCACATTGGAAAAAAATAAGCGAAAGATTCTTTATGAATCAAGGTCTTACCTATAAAAGTTAGATTAGTTCTTAAGGTACAATTCAGAGTTTTGGATTCTCAGTAATTAAGATGATATTATAATAGGAAAGGTCGTGAAAATATGTTGACTCATCTCAACAGAATCTTCAAACCCAGTAAAATAAATGCACCACACATTGACAATTTCAGGATTGTGATTTTGGGTTTTCCCTAGTTTTGGTAATCTGATGGCAAGTAACCAGTCTAATTTTCAAGCCATGTCTACATGTATCTCTGGTTTGAAAAATTAAATGAAAACTAAGTATCCAAATCTGTAGAGTGAACATTTGGTTTTGGTTTTTGTTGACCTAAAACCCACTAACAAGTCAAACACTTTTTTTGAAGATTTTATTTATTTATTTGACAGAGATCACAAGTAGGCGGAGAGGCAGGCAAAGAGGGGGAAGCATGGGGCTCGATCCCAGGACCCTGAGATCATGACCTGAGCCTAAGGCAGAGGCTTAACCCACTGAGCCACCCAGGCGCCCCCAAGTCAAACATTTTTAACTATTTTAACAGGTCCTAGATACAGACTTGTTCATTCAGTCATAAGTACTTCAAATTATTTTCCTTTTGAGGGCTCTAAAAGTATTTTCTCGTTGACCTCGTGGGTCTCAGAAAACTTATTTTATTTTCTGGGGTCACTATAGAAGCAAGGAAGTCATTTTCATTTCCACGGACCATAAATCAATCAACATTTATAGAACACCTATTTGTTCTGGGCCTTAGGCTAAGCAATGTGGTGGATACAATGATGAATAAGAGATGATCTCTGCCCTCAAGGCAAGCCAGGCTCTTAGATAAAAGATACCAAACAGACAATAGAGAGCAGCATATGATAAGTGCTAAATGAGTGGCTTGGGAAATAGGGGTTTCTGTGTTTAAGAGGTGGGAGAGATCCTTTTGGCCCGAGGTGGTCTGAGTGGCTTCCGGGATTGTGTGGGAGAAGGCCTGGGTCTCAGCAGACTGGTGGCCGATGACAGCAGGTGAAGGGGAGAGCGCGGTCTGCAGAGGGGATGGGACGGGGCGCGAGCCTCGAGCCGCACGTTTGTGGTCTGAGCCGGAAAGCAGGTAAGCAGCCTCGCCAACCTGTCCTCCGAGTCAGGCCAGGCATAGGGCCCAGAGCCAGCCTAAGCCTTGTTGGAAAGCCGGCATGTGGGTGATAGCAGAAGCAACACGGGCAGGGCAGAAATGCCAAATTTCATCTGCAAATGAGGTTCGCAGTAGTGGGCTCTGGTCCTCTAACCCCGGAGAGAGTCGCAGGGGCCCAGAGCTTCGTGGTCCCCCAGGTGCCTTTCCCGGGGGGTGCTTCCCATCAACGTGGAGGCAGGACCTTGGGGTGGAGGCAGAGCTGGCATCCGTGCTCGTGCCTCAGGGTCCTCCCTTTTCATAGGACCTATTCGGGGGAGGTGATCTCTGCAAAGTCTCCTCCAGCCTTGAGGCTTCCTGCGTATGTTCAACCACCATACTGTAACCTCTACGGTGAACCTGACGTACTCTTCCTGAAGAGTAAGCTGGCAGTCAAGTCTTTTTCATTGTTAAAAACAGCGCGATTAGGGGCGCCTGGGTGGCTCAGTGGGTTAAAGCCTCTGCCTTGAGATCATGATCTTGGGGTCCTGGGATCGAGCCCCCATCAGGCTCTCTGCTCAGCAGGGAGCCTGCTTCCCCCTCTCTCTCTGCCTACTTGTGATCTCTCTCTCTCTGTCAAATAAATAAATAAAATCTTTTAAAAAAAACCCCACGATTAGCTATTTTTTAATTATTCAAAATAGTAAACAAAACTAAGGAAAGCCCCTTGACATGTGTTCCTTATTAAATCGAGGCAAAAATAATGTAGGTTGACAATTAAGTCCACAGCCTGGGTTCAAATTCTGGTTTTATCAGTTACTATCTTTGTGATTTTCGAGTAAGGTATTGAATTTTTCTAAACCTCAGTTCCCTTTATCTGCCAAAGGAGGATGACAATAGCCTCTACAGATTATGATTTACTGTGCGAGTATTCATGAAAGCGCTTAGCATGGTGCCTGGTGCATAAAAGTGTTCAATAAATGCTAGCTCTTTTATCATGAATAATATAAAACTGTTAGCTCTTGTTGGCATTTATTAACTTCTTAAGGTGATTTTGAAGAATTACGTAACACAGGAGTTGTATTATTAGGTAATTATAAACCTCGCAGTGTTATCTGCATTATAGATTGACAGGCAATAATAGATGAAACCCAGTGAGACTAAAAAATGTGGTGTAGAAAATAACCAGAGTTGAAAATAGGCAGGAGCTAAGTGCCTGGAGATAAACGAGGGGAAGCAGAGTGATCCAGTGAAAGGCAGAAAGGCCTTGAAAGCCCTAGAGTGACGGTAAACAGCACCTGGAAACTGAGCCTGCAAAGTGATAAGATGATACAGTTCTGGACACCTGATGATTAGAAAGGTGTTAACCCATAAGAAAGAATGGAAAGCAGAAAAAGAGGGCTTGAGGGAGTAAAATTTGATTGAAGATTTTTGAAAACGAGACATCAACATCACGAAGTCACAGATCTGTCTTACAGTACGCTCGTCAGGCTTGCAGATGGGAAAGGTAGAAACATCAGGAAGGGAGGTGAGATAAAAGAGTGGTGGGCAAATGTGCTCTCTGCCTGTAGTGGGATCAATTCAAATAAAGGAAAACACGTCTAAGGGCCAGGTTCCCTGGGGACGAGAGAGAAGCCATTTACATCTCGTCAGGACAGAGCCCCTGAGAACACACTGTGGGGAATTGTTAGCAGTCGGGGGGGGGGGGGGGGGGAGAACCAGACAAGGTGATGCTGACGGTGTGGAGCCATAGTTCCTCTCTGTGTGGGGATGGTCCCCCCCCCCCCCATGACTCCACAGAGAGAAGGGCCTCTCAGGTTAAGAGTTAATTCTTACCTAGAGCAGTGCTTGGCAGTGATTGTGATATGTTTGTTAATTAAGTGTATTTAGGATTTCTGAAACTGTTTGGCCACCGAATCAGAAATCATGAGTCTTCCTTCAGGGGATGAGCAGATCCGCTGGCCAACTGAGAACGCAATCAATTATGAAACAAAGCCGAGAAAATTCTTAGGGAAGTAGTGTGGTTGCCGTGTGCCGTGACTGGCCAATACTACTGAAACGGAAGGTCAGCTTGTAGAAGCCCCTCCCGTCAGCTAGCAGGCAGCGCAAAAAGTTTGAGGAAGAAAGCTGTACACGATTTTGCAAGGTTTCTGTTCTGAAAGATGCTTAGCCCCTCCCATCTCTGTTAAACTTCGTCTAAAGATTTGTTAAGAATTTACCGTTGAGCACAAACCTTTGGTGGCTTTGCCTCTGCTCAGCTGCTAGTAGACATCCATATGCCATCTGCACCATCACCCTGGAAATTTAAGGAGATCACTCTCTGTGTCGTCACCAAGAAGGACTGCTCTTGCCCATAGGAAGCTGGGGTAGATTCTACCTCCTGATCATTGCCAGATAGGTATCCACCCCAGAGGGAAGTTTCATTGTCTGTATTGTAGGTTATTCTCTCTCCTTCCTTCTTCCCCTTTTCTTCCCCTATTCCCTCCCCCTCTTTTTTTTTTTTTTTTAAAGATTTTGTTTATTTATTTTATTAGGAAAGAGAGAGAATGAGAGAAAGCATGAGAAAGGAGAAGGTCAGAGTGAGAAGCGGACTCCCCATGGAGCTGGGAGCCCGATGTGGGAATTGATCCCGGGACTCCGGGATCATGACCTGAGCCGAAGGCAGTTGCTCAACCAACTGAGCCACCCAGGCGCCCCTTCCCTCCCCCTCTTTCTTCCCTATTCCCTCCCCCTCTCCCTTCCCTCCCTCTACGCCCAACATGGGGCTCAAAATCATGGACCAGGAGATCAAGAGTCGCATGCTATACCAACTGAGCCCACCAGGCACCCCTGGTTCTTGTTTGTTCTAAAGAAGATCCCTCTGTTGCCGCCTTTCTTCATCTTTTTCCTCAAAGAAAACTGAGAAGGCTCTGTTCAGGCCTTCTTTTTCCTCATCCTTAATTATCATTTATGGAAGTGCTAATTCTTAGAGAGGATTGGACCAATTTGAAATTATGCTGATGGTGGCTCTCTCCCCTTAGCTAAGGCCACAGAATATCAATGGCGATTCTGTCTCAGACTGAACCTCCTGAGGAGGCTGGTGTGGTAGAAACTTAGTCCAAGCTGCAATGGTGACAAGTGTCCATAGCCAATACTTGGCTTATAAAAGGCTTTCATTTGTGTTATCTCATACAAGTCTTAGAAATATATCGGGTGTGAGTCAGACGGGCATTACCACCATCCTTCTTGTACTGATAGGTAAACATATCTGTAAGTAATTTGCCCTATACTGCACATATATTAAATGATAAAGCCAGAACTCTAATCTAGGACTTTTGAATGAAACTTACAAGCCCTTTCTCTTTAGGGTCGACTCTCATGTCCAGAAATGTACACTGTATTATAAAATTTCTACCAAATAAATCACTTTTGATGTTCTGAGGGTCAAGTTACACTTTCCTCACAACAAGATGGATGGTTGCTTCTGCAGTTTTTAACTCTCAGTGATTTGTTTACTCCTTATTTTAACCTTTGACAACCCAGTAGATTCAATACTTCTGTTTAGTTCATTATAAAAATAATATTACAAAAAGCATAGGAAATAGAAAAATTATTTGTAAGTCTTTGACCTAACCTAATTTAGCATTTTCTTTAGCCCCTTCCAGCCTTTGTTTATAAGCACAAGTTTTTAACCACAATTGCAATCACAGTATAATTTAACTTATTCTACATATCACTTTGATAAATAACAGTTTTTTGTACGACTGTACATTTATAGCACATTTCATACCACATTTTAATCATTTCCACATTATTGGACTTTAAGTGACTTCCAATTTTTTGCTGTTACAAAATACGTTATAGTGAAAACCTTTCATCATTAAGTTATTCTTTCATCTAAATATATCCTTAGGATAAACATCTAGAAATAATCTCCTTGTTTAAAAAAGAGAAAAGTATGGGTCTTGTTTCACATTTACCTAATATTTTTAGAAAGAAATTTGGCAGTTTTTATTGCAACTAGTAAGTTTAGAGCGTATCATTCCCTGTGCCCTTGCTTGCACTTGGAATTATTATTTTTAAGATTCATTTATTTATTCCACAGAGAGAGAGAGCGAGCGAGCACTCATGGGGGGAGGGTTAGGGAAAGGGAGAAGGAAACTTTAGCAGACTCCGCACTAAACACGGAACCCAACCAGGGGCGCCATCGTACCACCCCGATCTCACAACCTGAGTCAAAACCACGAGTCACATGATCAACAGACTGTATCACCCAGGTGCCCACGGATTGTCTTTTATTTTTTGTTAACAGTTTCAGGAGGAAAAAAAAAGCCTCCTCAATGTTTTCATCAGTGCTTTTCTGACTACCATCAATGGTAAACATTTTCTACTAGTTATTTGCTAGTTGTATTTTCACCTGTATGGATTTTGCATCTTTGAGTTTCTGAGTCAAGAGATAACACATCATATCTTGAATTTTATATAGCTGGACTCTCTGGAAGGATCAGCAGTTACAGGGTTTGGGTTTTTATTATTTTTAATGCATTCTCTAATTCTCGTTAGAAGCGTTTCCAGTTCTTCTCTAAGGTTATAGAAATTCCTATGGGGATACCTGCATGCACTAGGGGTGTTCGATGCTTGTTTTTCTAATCTTGATGTCAACTTCTGGTGCTATGGAATGAAGTATCTTCTGTATCCAAATACTGATGGAGCATTGGTGGTAGTTCGGGGCAACCTAGATTTGGTGAAAAAAAATTTTTTCTTAAATACATATTCTACAATGCGTATCCAACCAGAGAAACCACGTGGCATTACAAACAATTTATGGCTCTCAGAAGGTTCCACTTTTAATTCTGTTGTAATTTGAACTTCTAATCTTGGGGAGTAGTGGCAGTGTGTCTAACTTGGAGTGAATCTATGCACTGAGCCTACCCTGAAGGATTTAGCCTGCTTCTAGGTCATTGGCATTTTTCCACCTAACTAGTTAGGACTTGCAACACATGCCACACATGAAAGAAGCAAACAGTAACCCTTCTGGTATTCTACTCCTAACTGCAACTCAGCACTGGGACCAAGCAAAATCTTGGCCCACCCTTCCTCCCTCTGCTGCTCTCAGTCTGTTGAAACCTTACTAAGAGAGGAAGGCCCAAATATGCATTTACTTAAGGTATTGCTCTGGTTTTTTTTGTTAACATCTGTTTCTTTATTTTTTTCTCCTCATCTGATGTTAATGATTAAATCTCCTTTTTTCTTCGATGTACTTTAAAAAAATTAAACACATTCTAGAAAATAACTTCTATTTTTTTTTTCCTTTTGATTTTGGCTCAGCATAGCTCTCCTCATGTTCAAGTGGGGAGAACTTTTGGAAAATATTGCATTTTCTCTTAAGTATTAGAAGATCTAGACACACTGTAAAGAAAATTTTATGTAAAGAAAATTTTATGTACATATTCTGTGATTCATGGTATCCGTAACATTGATGAATAAGACTTGTCATATGTGCCATACTTCCTCCTACTACATTAACTTTGTGCATGCTGTTCTGTCTCCTGGAAAGCACTTTCCTCCTGCTTTGCTCGCTAGCCTGCTGCTCTTCCTTTAAGGCTCTCTGAGTTAGTGTCCAGTTGTAAGGATAGAAACCATACAAGCTAGTTTAAGTAGAAAGGAATTTAACAAATTTATACATCTGTGTAATCACCTCCACAATCAAGATGCACGTTTTCTTTACTTCATGAACTTGCCTTGTGTCCTTTCCCCCTCACTACAACAATCAGCTCAAGACAACTGATCTACTTTCTATCACTGTAATTAGGTTTGTCTTTTCTGAAGTATCATGTGTGTAATCAGATAGTATAAACTCCTTTGAATCTTCTTTTGCTCAAACTAACATTTTTGAGAATTGTTCATGTTATGCAGTGTATCCACAGTTAATTTCTTTATATTGTGGAATAGCATCTATTGTATACAAACACTGTGTTCTACCCATTCATTCACCTATTGATGGACATTTAGGATGCTTCCTGTTGGAACTATTAAAAATAAAGGTGCACAAGGCTACTGTACAAAAGTCAGTTGTTTTCCTGTATGCCAACAATGAAAAAGTAGAATTTGAAATAAAAAAAGCAGTATCGTTTATATTAGTGCCCCATAAAATGAGATCCTTAGGTATAAATCTAAGAAAATATGGATAAGGCCAATAGGAGGAAAAGTGTAAAACTCTGATGAAAGATATCAAAGGAGACCTAAACAAATGGAGAGATAATCCATGTTCTTGTATAGATCAAAGACTCAATATTGTCACGATGTCAGTTCATCTCACCCTTGGTCTGTAGATTTGATGCAATCCCAATTAAAATCCCAGGAAATTGTTTTATGGATATTGACAATAAAATTTTTAAATAATAGATAAGTAAATGGAGACTTGTATGAAGCTACAGTAATCAAGACAGCTGGTATTGGTGAAAGAATAGAAAAAAATGTGTGAGTTTTACATCACAATTTGTTGAAAAGACCATCCTTTCTCCATTTAATTGTCTTGGTGCCTTTGTTGGAAACTCAAATGACTGTAAATGTTAGGTTTAGTTCTGGGCATCTTTTTCTGCTTCCTTTATCCTATTGTCTATCCATTTGCCAACACTGGGGTGTTCTAACTCTTGTAACTTTGTAACAAGTCTTGAACTCTCAGGTAATTTATGTTATATACTTTTGTTTTCATGTTCAAAAAAATTTGGCTACTGTAGTTTATTTTGCTTTTCTATATAAATTTTTAGTAATGCTTATTTGTTTCTATAAAATCTTGCTGATTGGGATTGCATTAAATGTACAGATAAGTTTAGGAAGAATTTATATTTTAATAATACTGACTCTTCCAGCCATGAATATCTCTCCATTTACTTATCTATTCTTTAATAACTCTCAATACTTATACAATACAAATAGTTTATTTGTATTGTATACAAATACTTATACTATACAAATAGTTTTCAGTATACAGCTGATACATATTTAAATTTATTAAATATGTATATAGTTATGTATATAGTTATGTTTATCCCTATGTAGTTCTGATGCTGTTGTAAGAGGTAATTTTAAAATTTTCATTGTTTAATTGTTCATATATAAAGATAATTTTGGGGTTAAATAAAAAAAATTTGGCTTCTGTAGGTTGAATTTTTATCCTGTGACCTTGTTAAACCCTTTTTTTAAAAAAAATTAAATTCAATTTAGTTACCATATAGTGTATTATTAGTTTCAGGGGTATAATTTGCTGATTTATCAGTTGCATGTGACACCAGTGCTCGTTACATCACATGCCCTCCTTAATGCCCATCACCCAGTTTCCCCATCCCCCCCACTCACTCCCCTCCAGCAAGCCTCAGTTTATTCTGAGTCTCTTATAGTTTGCCTTCCTCTTTGTTTTTATCTTATTTTTCCTTCCTTTCCCCTGTGTTCATCTTCCTTCTTAAATTCCACGTGAGTGAAATCGTATATTATTTGTCTTTCTCTGACTTATTACGCTTAGCATAATACACTTTAGTTCCATCCATGTCATTGCAAATGGCAAGACTTCATTCTCTCGATGGCCAAGTAATAGCCCATTGTTATAAATACCACATCTTCTTTATCCATTCATCAGTCGTTGGACATGTGGGCTCTTTCTATGATTTAGCTATTGTTGATAGTGCTGGTATAAACATTGGTACGCAGTTGCCCCTTTGAATCGGTATTTTTGTATCTTTTGGGTAAATACCTAGTAGTGCAATTGCTGGGTCATAGGGTAATTCTCTTTTTAACTTTTTGAGGAACCTCCATACTGTTTTCCAGAGCGACTGCCTCAGTTTGCATTCCCACCAACAGGGTAGCAGGGCTCCTCTTTCTCCACTTCCTTGCTAACATCTGTTGTTCATCCTGAGGTATTCATTTTATTTTTTTATTATTTTTTAAAAGATTTTATTTATTCATTTGACACAGAGAGAGAGAGAGAGAGAGATGACAGGTAGAGAGGCAGGCAGAGAGAGAGGAGGAAGCAGGCTCCCTGCTGAGCAGAGAGCCTGATGCGGGGCTCGATCCTAGGATCCTGAGATCATGACCTGACCTGAGCTGAAGGCAGAGGCTTTAACCCACTGAGCCACCCAGGTGCCCCCTGAAATATTCATTTTAGTCATCCTCACAGGTATGAGGTTGAATCTCATTGTGGTTTTGATTTGTATCTCCCTGATGATGAGTGATGTTGAGCATTTTTTCATGTGTCTATTAGCCATCCGTATGTCTTCTTTGGAGAAATATCTGTTCATGTCTTCTGCCCATTTCTTAACTGAATTATTTATTTTTTGGGCATTGAGTTTGATAAGTTCTTTATAGATTTTAGATACTAACCCTTTATCCAATATGTCATTTGCAAATATCTTTTCCCATTCCATAGGTTTCCTTTTAATTTTGTCAACTTTTTCCTTCACTGTGCAGAAGCGTTTTATCCTGATGAAGTCCCAATAGTTGATTTCTGCTTTTGCTTCCCTTGTTTCTGGAGTTGTGCCTAGAAAGAAGTTGCTGCAGCCAAGGTCAAAGAAGTCGCTCCCTGTGTTCTGCTTTAGGATTTTGATGGGTTCTTGTCTCACATTTTGGTCTTTGATCCATTTTGAATTTTTTTTTGTGCATATGTAAAAAAGTGGTCCAGTTTCATTCTTCTGCATGTGGCTGTCCAGCTTTCCCAACACCATTTATTGAAGAGACTGTCTTTTCTATTGGATATTCTTTCCTGCTTTGTTGAAGATTAGTTGACCGTAGAGTCATGCATGGGTCCATCTCTGGGGTCTCTGTACTGTTCCTTGATGTAGTGTCTGTTTTTGTGCCGGTACCACACTGTCTTGATTACCGCTTTGTAATACAGCTTGAAGTCCACAGCTGTGATGTCTCCCACTTTGGCTTTCTTATTCAATATTCCTTTGGCTATCTGGGATCTTTTCTGGTTCCATAAAAATTTTAGAATTGTTCTAGCTCTATGAAAAATGCAGGTGTTATTTTTATAGGGATTGCATTGAATATGTAGACTGCTTGGGTAGTATAGACATTCCAATCCATGAGCATGAAATGTTTTTCCATTTTTTGGTGCCCTGAGTTTCTTTCATAAGTGTTCTATAGTTTTTAGAGTATAGTTCCTTCACTTCTTTGGTTAGGTTTATTCCTATGTATTTTATGGGTTTTGGTATAATTGTAAATTAGACTGATTCTTTGATTTTTCTTTCTGCTGCTTCATTGTATAGAAATGCAACAGATTTCTGTATGCTTTTTTTATATCCTGCAACTTTGCTAAATTCATGTATGAGTTCTAGGCAATTTTTTGGTGGAGTCTTTTGAGTTTTCTACATAGAGTATTATGTTGTCTGTGGAGAATGAAAGTTTGACTTCTTCCTTGCTGAGTTAGATGCCTTTCATTTCTTCTTGTCTGATTGCTGAGGTGAGAACGTCTGGTTCCATGTTGAACAACAATGGTGACAGTGGACATCCCTGTCATGTTCCTAACTATAGAGGAAAAGCTCTCAGTTTTTCCCCACTGAGGATGATATTAGCTGTGAGTCTTTCATATATGGCCTTTATGATGTTGAGGTTCCTTCTATCCCTATGTTGTTTAGGATTTTTATCAAGAAAGGATGCTGTCAAAAAACATTTTTATCACATGCTTTTTCTGTATTTACTGAGAGGATCGTACGGTTCTTATCATTCCTTTTATTAATGTGGTATATAATATTGATTTGCAGATATTAAACCACTCCTGCAGCCCAGGAATAAATCCCACTTGATTGTGGTGAATAATCCTTTTAATGTACTGTTGGATTTGACCAGTATTTTGTTGAGAATTTTTGCATTCATGTTCATCAGGTCTGTAATTCTTTTCAGTGGGGTCATTATCTGATTTTGGAATTGAGGTAATCAAGGTAACGCTGGTTTAAGAGAAAGAATTTGGAAGTTTTCCTTCCCTATTTTTTTTGGAACAGCTTCAGAAGAGTAGATATTCATTCTTCTTTAAAGGTTTAATAGAATTCCCCTGGGAAGCCATCCAGCTCTGGACTCTTGTTTGTTGGGAGATTTTTGATTACTGATTCAATTTCTTTGCTGGTTACGGATCTGTTCAAATGTTCTTTCCTCCTGTTTCAGTGTTGATAGTTTTTATGTTTCTAGGAATTTATCCATTTCTTCCAAATTGCCCAATTTGTTGACATATAATTGCTCATAACATTCTCTTAAAATTGTTTGTATTTCTTTGGTGTTGGTTGTGGTCTGTCCTCTTTCATTTGTGATTTTATTTATTTGGATCTTTTTTGTTAAGTCTGGCTAGGGTTTTTTCAATTTTGTTAATGCTTTCAAAGCACCAGCTCCTAGTTTCATTGATCTGTTCTGGTTTTTTCTTTTTCTTATTTCTATATCATTTTTTTCTGCTCCATTTACTATTATTTCCTTTATTCTGGTTTTAGGCTTTTTTTTTTGCCATTCTTTTTGCATTTCTTTAGGTGTAAGGTTAGGTTGTGTATTTGAGATTTTTCTTGCTTCTTGAGGAAGGCCTTTATTGCTATATACTTCCCTCTTAGGACCACCTTAGCTGCGTCCCAAAGGTTTTGGACTGTCATGTTTTCATTTTCATTTGCTTCCATGTATTTTTTTAAGTTTCTTCTTTAATATCCTGATTAACCCATTCATTCTTTTGTAGAATGTTTTTTTTTTTTAGATTTTTTTTTTTTAAATTTATTTATCTGAGAGAGAGAGAGAGAGAGAGAGCCTGAGAGGTGAGAAGGTCAGAGGGAGAAGCAGACTCCCCATGGAGCTGGGAGCCGGATGCGGGACTCGATCCTGGAACTCCAGGATCATGACGTGAGCCGAAGGCAGTCGCTTAACCACCCAGGTGCCCTCATAGAATGTTCTTTAACCTTCATGTATTTGTGCTCTTCCAAATTTTTTCTTGTGGTTGACTTCAAGTTTCATAGCATTGTGATTTGAAGGTATGCATGGTATGATCTCAATCTTCTTGTACTGGTTGAGGCCTGATTTGTGACCTAGTTGTGTAATCTACTCTGGAATGTTCCATGTACACTCAAAAAGAATATTTATTCTGTTTTCAGATGAAATGTTTTGAATATATCTGTTAAGTCTCTCTGGTCTTGTGTGTCCTTCAAAGCCCTTGTTTCCTTGTTGGTTTTCTGTTTATATGATCTGTCCATTGCTGTGAGTGGGGCGTTAAAGTCCTTTACCATTATTGTAATATTATCAATGAGTTTCTTTAAGTTTGCTATTGATTTATATGTTTGGATGCTTCTAAGTTGGGGACATAAATATTTCCAATGTTAGATCTTCTTATTTGATAGACCCCTTTATTATGATATAGTGCCTCTCTTTAACTCTTATTATAGTCTTTGGTTTAAAATCTAGATTGTCTGATATAAGTATGGCTACTCCAGCTTTCTTTTGATATCCATTAGCATGATAAAGGGAAAGCCCCTCACTTTCAATCTGTAGGGGTCTTTCGGTCTAAAATGAGTCTCTTGTGAACAGCATATTGATGAGTCTTTTTTTTTTTAATATTTATTTGAGCGAGAAAGTGAGCGAGCAAGCACAAATGGGAGAGGCAGAGGGAGATGGACAGAGAATCTCAAGCAGACTCTATACTGAGCTTGGAGCCTGATGTGGGGCTCAATCTCATGACCATGAGATCACAACATGAGTCAAAATCAAAAGTCAGACACTTAACTGACTGAGCCATTCAGGTACCTTGCTGGGTCTTGGGGTGTTTGTTTGTTTATTTTTAATCCATTCTGATACCCTATGTCTTTTGAGTGGAGCATTTAGTCTGTTTGAGTGGAGCATTTAGTCTGTTTACAGTGAGTAAATATTGATAGATATTGTGCCAGTATATTACCTGTAAAGTCACTGTTCTTATAGATTGTCTCTGTTCTTTTCTAGTTTTTGTTGCTTTTGGTCTCTCTTTCCGAATCAAAGGGTCCCCTTTAATATTTCCTGCAGAGCTATTTTTGTGGTCATAAACTGTTTAAGCTGATCTTGGAAACTCTTTATCTTTCCTTATAATCTGAATGACATCCTTGCTGGATAAAGTATTCTTGGCTGAATATTTTTCCCATTTAGCATGTTGAATATATGATAATACTGGCTTCTGGCATGCTAAGTTTCTGTGGACAGGTCTGCTGCCCACCTTATGTGTCTACCCTTGTAGGTAAAGGACCTTCTGAAAGCAGCAGTCCCTAGCTGCTTTCAGAATTCTCCCTTTAGCTTTGTATTTTGCAAGTTTCACTATTTATTATTTTGGATTATTTAGGATTTTCTTTACACTTGATGATGTCATGCCCTAAAATGCCTCTCTGAATTCCAGTTTCCTCAATTTAGTGGAGCCATTTGGCTCTTCTTGAATTCCTTCCCTCATCCCATTGTGATACTGTGATATGACCAGAATATATTTCTCACATATATTTGGTCTTCCTCTAGGGTTCTTGACTCATAGCTCCTACACACTTGGAATTTCTTGTGTTGAGAGTGACAAAGATATCTCTTGTTTTGTCAATGAAGTAACTTCTAGACCTCACCTGAATATAGGGGTTGGTTGCCAGGAGAAACAACCATGTGTCGGAAGAGAGTTGGAACTTTTTGAGTCCCACCCCTGACCTCTGACAAGGGGTGAGGGCCTGGAGCTTAAATAAGTGGCTAATGATTTAATCAATAATGACAAGATAATGTCCATAAAAACCCAAGAGGACAGGGCTTCTGGGAGAGCTTCTAGGATGGTGGACACATGGGGACTCGGGGAGATTGGTGCACCAGGAGAGAGTGTGGAAGTTCCGTTTCCCCTTACCTTTCCCTATTTAGCTCTATCTGGCTGTTCCTGAGTTATATCCTTTTAGAATAAACTGGTACTCTAGGAAGTAGAATATTTCTCTGAGTTCTGTGAGGTGCTCTAGTGAATTAATCAAACCCAAGGGGAAGGTCATGGGCACCTCTGATTTATAGTTAGTTGGACAGAAGCACAGGCAATAACCAGTTTGTGACTAGCATCTAAATTGGGGGATGGGGCAGTCTTATAGGACTAAATCCTTAACCTGTGGAATCTGATGCTATCTCTGGGTAGATAGTGTCTGAATGGAGTTGAATTCTTGGACACCCTGATGAAGTGTGAGACTTGCTTGGTGTTCTGTGGGAAGGCCATCCACTCTTCTCATGTTGAAATTAGTACCACAACCAATTTACCCAAATAGTTGGAAAGATGGCTCCAAGCAGTCAGCTGGAATGCTTATGTAGCTTGCCTTGTTTACTTGTCTTTTGGGGATTATCCTCTTGAACTATCTGTTAGCCAGTGTCTGACAGCAGTTTTATACAGCTTTCTAATTGCTTATGGTATGAGGTTAAGTTAGGCATTTTCTTATTCTACCACCAAAAGAAGTAAAAGCCTACATTTGGTCTTTTAATACTGCCAATTAGGTATGTTTTGGAGAGAGAGGGAAAAGAGACTCATGGCTGCTTAAAGTTGCAGAAAAAAGCAGCTTTCGAAAATAGAATTAATTACTCTAAGAATGGCCTTGTCTGAGCACCTGGGCCCAGATGTTTTTCCTTAAAATAGTGCCCAAGTACTCACGTTGAATATAAGAAGTGTCTGGATTTTTGTCCTTGTTTGAAAGACTTTTTATCATCTCAATACATTTCTTACTTTTATCACTCAGGGATGTTATATTCATGTATGTAACTGATGCAACCAGAGCATTGGTCCATTCTACTAATTTGAGAGTTTACTGTGGAAAGGTGTTTGTCATGTGTTTTTCTCACTAAATTAAGATGGGAAGCATTCAGCAAAATAGGTGCTATGATGATGATATGACTTTTAACATGAAATAAGAACAGCTCAGAGTATCTAATAGTTGAAATAAAAAAGTATTATTTTCCTAGCTGTCAGGTTGCCCTCTTGAGAATCCAACAATGTTAGCTGATGTGGAGATGTTTCCCATTCACAGGAACTTTTCAGAGCATTTATCCTTTCTCTGGAAATTATTTTCTGGCTCTCCATTTGGTTCAGTGCAATTTGGTGTTGAAAATAATAATAGAAACCATGGTATTTAGGAGGCTGTTCCCTAGTTAACAAAACTTGTCTGCCTTGGTTCTGAAGCGTGTGGGGGTCCCAAACACTTATGGATAATTTTGCAAAATTTCTCTTAGTATGACTTCTGTTAACCAATATTAATAAGCTGATAATATTTACAAATTCCAATTTTTTTTAAGATTCCATTTATTTGACAGAGAGAGAGAGAGATCACAAGTAGGCAGAGAGGCAGGCAGAGAGAGAGGAAAGCAGGCTCCCTGCTGAGCAGAGAGCCCGATGCGGGGCTCGATCCCAGAACCCTGAGACCATGACCTGAGCCGAAGGCAGAGGCTTTAACCCACTGAGCCACCCAGGCGACCCCTTTACAAATTCCATTTAATCTATCTTGCCATTGATGGTAAGAGATAAAAATATTGTCAACTAGACAAATGTCTTCTTGATATATAAAATATTTGTGCTTCCTAAAGGAGCTTTTTATACTTTATTTAGACATACAGTGTGTGTGTGTGTGTGTGTGTGTGTGTGTGTGTGTGTGTGTGTATTTTTTTTAAATTGTATATTACTCTTATGAATGCCCCAAAAAGAAAACTTAAGTGCAATAAATTGGCTAGGGTATTCTTAAATCACTCCACATACCTTTATATGTTCATTAGACTTATCTAAGTCCCTTTTTGACTTTTAAAAAATAAGTGTTTATCCACATAATATTTTATCAAGATCATTGGTGATATAGCATTCCTTAAAAGAATTTTCTATGTAGTTTCTGGGAATTTCTTTTAAGCTACTGATACAGGTTCTGCAAGTTTTGATGCTGCAACTTTTTTTTAACAAAGATTTAATTTATTTATTGGACAGAGAGAGAGGGAGAGAGAGAGGGCAAACAAAAACAGGGGCAGAAACAGGCGGAGGGATAGGGAGAAGCAAGCTCCCTGCTCAGCAGAGAGCCTGATTGGGGACTCAGTCCTAGAACCCTGGGATCATGACCTGAGCCGAAGGCAGATGCCCAAGCAACTGAGCCACCCAGGTGTCCCTGATGCTAAACCTTTAAAAAAACTTACCAGAAAGTAACAACAGAAGTTTTAAGACAACCCTGACTTGTATTCCTTAATAAAATGGTCTCCAGGTGGATTTGCAATTGTTTAGACATGTTATTCAAAATGTCCAAGTTCAGGCACATGCAGGCAATAACAGATACATCATGGTTGTTACTTAGATTTTGACTGTAAGAGACAGAGGATTGTAAGAATAGCCTTATTTCAGAGATGTTAAAATGTGAAGAAAAGGACTCATTTTTAACTGAACAAAATATGGTATTCTTCTTTTCTCCCCTTTATCTGCCCTTTTCTTTCTCTGTTCTTTGCCTGCACTACAGTAAATGCTAGGAGGGTGTTCATAGATTGGGTGAAAATAGAACAGAAACAGATTAATATTAATGAGAGTTTTGATAGAGGTAAGAACACAGTGCTATGGGAGCATTTAAGAAGGAATAACAAATTACTTAACACTATCTATGGATGGCCTAACACAGATAGTAATATAAAGGTGGGTCTCAAAAATGCATAAACGTTATCTAATCAGAAAAGTCTGGCTAGATGGGGAAAACAACATAAGCAAATATAAAATGTGACACTCCTAAGTTAGGAAGTCAGGAGTAAGTCTTATTTATTATTCTGTAATGAGTGCAACAAATTGGTTTATCCAGACTAATATAATCTTGAATGTATTAATTATTGAGACCATTTGATTCAAGCATTTCATTTTAACATATCTGAGAAGATTCTTTTAAGTTGAAACTTTAGAGAAAACTTTAAAGATATACCACAATCCACACTATGGAAAAAATTTATAGACAATTTAGTATGTGGTTAATATATATGGATATACATATAGGTAGAGACACCAGTCTACAATTAGGGAATGCTATAACATTCTTCTTTGCTTCTTCTCCTAACCTTTTTACTAGGGAGTTACTGGCGATCATAGTCAGAAGAAGCCGTAACAAATGGCTCTGTCTCGGTCATGTCTACGCGATCTTTTCTTTCGCTTCATCTTGGGCAATCCTCTTCTTCTGTGTCCTCTGTTGATCCACGTGAATGCACCTTGGATTGGCCGTTTCCTTTTATTTTGGCTAGTATATTAACCACAGAGAAATTCAGATTCTCTTTATGATCACTTGAAGATGCAAAATCTTAATCAGCTCAATTTCAAAAGCCTTAACTAGCTATTTCTGCTTTTATTTATTATTAAACCAATCCCTGCAATGCCAGATATGTTTTTCCTTTATGGATATGTTGCAAAAAATTGTGCTGCAGTAGCCCAAGAATACCTCCCCAATAATACTTGGAAATGAGTAAGGTGAGGCCAAAAAGAGGGTAAAATGTTTAAAATCATTACTCCACACAACAAAGCTTCCTTTGTTATGTTATTAAATGTACTCTGGCAGCTACAGTGACTACAGTTTTACTTTTAGTAATTTCATTTGGTTTTATGAGTTTATCGTGGTATGTAGAGGGCATGGAATAGCAAGAGAAGGCTATAAGATGGCATAATAAGTTTAAAGTAGACAGAATATAGGGCAAAGAGAGGACTGAGGGGAGTGATAGAACATAAGGCTAGGAATACAGTTCATGACAGATTATTGAAGGGTCCTAAATCTTGTGTCAGTCAGTGTATACTATAAAAATGCAAATCAGTATCTTAAAGTGGGGTATTAAAATATATTCAGTTAATCAAAGTAGGAAAGGAACAAAGAAATATATAGAAAATGTAGAAAACAATATAATGGTTGAATTAAATCCAACCATGTTAATAACTTTTATTTTTTATTATTTTTTTAATTTTTTATTAACATATAATGTACTATTTGCCCCAGGGTACGTGTCTATGAATCATCA
Source organism: Nasua narica (assembly GCA_028533885.1). Classification (NCBI taxonomy): domain Eukaryota; kingdom Metazoa; phylum Chordata; class Mammalia; order Carnivora; family Procyonidae; genus Nasua; species Nasua narica. The sequence goes on along the minus strand of CM052798.1, from coordinate 67,992,807 downwards.
GGCTTACACATTTCACAGCATTTGCCACAGCACATACCCTCCTCAATGTCCCTACCCTACCCCCTCCCCACCCTTAGTTTGTTTCGTGAGTTTAGGAGTCTCTTATGGTTTGTCTCCTTCCCCTCTGTTTCATTTCTCTTCCCCACCCTCCCATGACCCACTGCCCTGCCTCTCAAATTCTTCATATCAGAGCGATCATGTGATAATTGTCTTTCTCTGACTGACTTATTTCGCTTAGCATAATAC